>CM076579.1:1082075975-1082610461 GCA_034641835.2 Pinus albicaulis | reverse complement strand
ATAAATTTAATAGGTGGCTAACAGTTAGCTTGGTTGGAAGAATTTCAAACTTGTTGGAAGGACGATAAGGTCACACAGTGGATCCCTGAGTTGGTATGAAAATTGGAGAAAATTGATAATAAAATTACCAGGACTGTGGATCATTGGGTTGACAGTATATTAGGTGGATTCATGAAAAATTTTACTATTGATTATTTTGTGTCATATTCAGAAGCAGAACGAAGATTCTTCAAAGGATTTTGAGGTCAGTTCCTGAAAACCCTGCCACTTTTGATTAAGATTCTATTGAGCGAAAAAGGTGTCTTGTGTGGCCATATCGAGTGAATGACCTTCGATAAGAGTGGGAGCACAACACGAAGTGGTAAATACTACCGGGTTAATCAGGAAGGAGACAGATCAGTATATAGTCCCTCGAGGGAGTCATTTGATCGTAACCAAGAAGGGGATGTGCATGGGGGAACTAGTCCCGCAGCTACAATTGCATCCCCACAATGGTAAAAAAACTCCTACGCCTCCCCCACCGTTAGCAAAAGAAAACATGGCTACACACATGAAGCTGCCTATTTTCAAGGGTGTTGGAGACGAAGACATGGATTGATTTTGGTTTGTAGTCGAATCAGTATGGACTACACAAAACAGGAACAATGATACTATCAAACGGGCGTAGCTATCGTTAGATTTCAAAGGAAGGGCCCTGGATTGGTTCATGGGATACATTGGTTAACACATGAATGCACCCATCTAGGATATCAAGAATGCCCTCAAACAACAATTTCAGAAGCATAAATCATATGCTCAGTGTGTATGCAAAATAAAGGAATTTAAGCAAGGACCTATCGAGTCCATATGGGAGGCTGACCAATGATTGAAGAAGGTGATCAATTATGGGTGATTTGTCTATGAAGATAAGAAACATAAAGAATGGTTCATCGCTATGCTACTACCACACTTGCGTGGATCCATGGGGCAGAAAAAGATCGGATCTCAAGAGGAAGCACTAGAAATAGCCATGAAGTTAGAAGTTGCGCCAAGAAATGATACGTAGCTCACAACTCTCCAAATCCAGAACCAATTGGAGGCAATGCACTTAGAAATTCAGAGATTGCGAAATGACCTTGGTAAGGAAGCTAGCCTGGATGTTTGGTGCATACATTGTAAGGGACCGGGTCACACCAAGGATCAATGTCCACTGTTATTTGATTACATGCATGCTGGGGGTCCAAGCCCTCTACAACCCAGTGAAATGACTAGCCGAGCAGTCCTATGCTATGGTGTGGTAATTTTCAGGTGGTAGGAAGACACAACACATATCACTGCCCACATTTGGGTGCTTATGTACCATAATTAAAACAACAGTGGTGCAGATTCTGCTCCTCTTTGGGTCACGATGAGAAAAAATGCTGAACCCTAGACCTTATGGTCAATAGGGGCAATTTATACAGGGTACAAGTAAACCCCTCATCACCTTTGTCTCCATCAAGATGGGGAGTATCCCCTGCATGAGGAAGAGGATGAGGAAGAGGGGGAAGTGTTGGTTGAGGCCGCATATAGATGATCTATTATAACTATGGAGATGTGGGACATTTCACATGAGATTTCCCGAGCCTAGCGCACCATTCTTACAGATATTGCCGGCAATTTGATCACGTCATTGAATACTGCCCAGTGTTAATAGAAAATATGCAAGAAAAGCAATAGACACCTACGTAGAATGTGCAAAGAGTTACGATAGAACCACGGGATGATGGGCCATGTATCAATGTAATCGTGCGTAATGACATTTCTACAGGAGGAGTGAAGGAAAAAGTTGAATAACTAATCTGGAAGGCTGAGGATAAAACGGAAGGCTTAAACCTGAAAAGGGAAAAATAAACCTTTATCGAAGCACAAGAGGAGGTGACTAAAACCGAAACACTAGCCGAAAAAGGCGTAGGAGATCTAAAAGTAGATGAAGTCATTAAACCTTTCCTCCAGGCATGTATGAAGTTGTTTCACAACCATAAGGCCATAGAAAATCTGCAGGCCCTAATAGACAACTGCGTAGAAATAATAGCTCCACAACCCGAGGTAAAAACCCTGAACAAGATATACAAAAATAAAAAAATGACGGGACGAGAAATGTGCATGACTACACAGATTAGGGAGTATGAAATGGACCAAGTTATGCTTGACTTGGGCTTGTATGCTAACGTCCTACCCTAGCAGACCTAGTAGTGAATGGGAGAACCTAAACTAGAATGGTTGACCATCCAGCTATGAATGGCTAATCAATATAACATTATCCCACTGGGAAGGCTGACAAAGATAGTGGTATATATCGTAGGTATTAAGGTCCTCGTAGATTTTGAAGTAATCCAGATAGTAGACGACACAGACCCTTACCCTGCGCTCTTGGGTCTATACTAGGCTATTGACATGGGAGGTATCATTAATCTCAAGAGAAGGAGCATGATCTTTGAAAATGGAGGCACAAGGGTAATAGTCCCGCTAGATCCAGCAGAAGGAGAATGATATACTGAATCAATACGGGAGGAAGAAGACACCAATCACATATATAAGCTAACTGCCCGGGATGACGATTGGATCAACCCCATGGCCGGCGACATGCTATGTTGGTAAAAATATAGTGAGTGCTTATCTGACTCGGACGAAGAGATCCAAAACTGGAAAAACTGAATACATGACGTATCTGCGCTAAGATGTCTTAAAATCACGAAGAGCTTCCAATGTATTTCTTCAGAGGTAAGAGAACTACCGTACTTTGATGGATCTGGTGATGTTGAAACTTTCCTTACAACAACTGAGGCAAGCATTCCTAAAGAGTGGTGATTTTGGGCCCTAGAGTTGGCTATGCGCGCAACCCCTGCGCTGGTGGGAAACTCACAGAGCATCTTTCCAGGACTGGGGAGAGTACCGAAGGATGATGACCTGCCGATTCCATATGATGGCTGATCCACTGACAAAATTCTTCTCCGGAGAAGAGGATTTGTGCAGAAACATAGCTCGATGGTTAGAAGTATGGAAAGAGGACACAAGGAATGAATGGGTCCATAGATTTGTTCATACACTGGGGCCAATCCCCACTTCCTGGTACTTGGATGCAGAACTACACCAATGCACCAAGCATTAGAGCACAATGGTTGAGGACTTCATGAGGATGTTTGGATTGATAGGAGGAACCGAGCAACTCGACTAAGCCCTACAAGATATAGATGATCTGGTATTTGGTAAAGGCTTCCCTGAGGAAGAACGTACTGCACTAGCTTGGGACATGTAGCTTGGGTTGTTTTCGGTCCATTGCTGCAAACATTTTATGTCACCAAACCTATGAAACTAAAAGAACTCAATATCGGGTCCACCGCGAATAGCCCAAGGTGGCCATGATTAGGGATTACTGGGATGATGGAACGGTGGGAAAGTTCACTGAGCTACTCACTGAATATCAGGACTTGTTCCTGACCAAGTTCTCTAAACTCAAAGGGATCATAGGAGATATGGGATTCATGAGGATTATGTTGAAGTGAGATGCATGGCCAGTCAAACAACGGCCCTATCTCCTAAACCCAAAATACAAGCAAAAGGTTAAGGAGGAAATTGAGAAAATGGTGGCCGCAGGTATCATTAAACTAGTAGAGCAGTCAGATTGGGTAAGCCCCATGGTAGTCTAGGAGAAGAAGACTAAAGGAGAAATAAGGATCTGCGTTGATCTACGGAATTTAAATGATGCCTGTGTCCACAATCCATTCCCCACACCCTTTTCCGATGAAATCCTCGATAACGCAGTGGGTCAGGAGGCTTATTTGTTTACCGATGGATTATCAAGATACCATCAAATACGTATCGTACTTGAGGATCGAAACGAGACAAATTTCACGATAGAGTGGGGCTCTTTTCATTATGTTTTCATGCCATTTGGATTAAAGAATTCCCCTGCCATCTTTTCATGTGTTTTTGTAGCCGTATTCAAGGAATTCATGCACAAGTTTATGGAAGTCTATTTTGACGACTGGACGGTGTTTGGATTGGTAAAGAACTATGTATCGAATCTGCACATGTAGGAAACACCAAATTTTCCTAAACATCAAGAAATGCATCTTCTGCCTCCCATTCAGAATTCTCTTAGGACATGTGGTATGTCAGCAGGGGCTGACGGTTGACCCGGCCAAAGTTGTGTTTATCATCAACTTGAAAATTACAACCACGGAGAAATAGCTACGCTCCATCCTTGGCCACACAAGCTACTACAGGAAGTTCATACAGGGATATGCTTTGATCACCGTTCTGATGGAAAATTTGTTGGAAAAATATGTGTCGTTCTTCTGGGATGATGAGTGCCAGAAAATATTCGACTTGTTAAAAGAAAAAATGGTGACTGCACCTATCCTAATATTTCCCGATTGGGCAAAGACCTTGTTAGCCACCTATAAAATTTGTCATACCAAATGATGGCTAAATATTTTTCAACCTTCAAAAGATAGTTTCCTTTGAAATCTTATCATATTTTGAAGTATTATGATGCCCTTTAACCGTTGAGTTAATATTCACTGCTCTTTCCCTCTTTATCCTAAAGAACCTGCTATTTTCCAAGAGAAAGACTCTTAACCACTCCATTTTTCATCATTTTCACTCCTCCCGTACTCATAAATAAGCCCCATTTTTACACTCATTTCCTTTCACAAATCCTTCTAAAATTCCTAAATTAAACCTTCAAAACCATCAAACCCCCCCTTAAAACCTTATATTTTCTCTTATTTGGTTTTAAAAACCCCTCCTCTCATCTATCGGAACCCTCAAAATCCTTCCAAAAATCCTTAAAAATCCTTAAAAATATTCATTTTTGCATTGAGGCCTTAAGCCCCTTTGGCCTTAGCCCTAGCTTCTTTTCCCGCATAATACCCAGAGCCATAACTCGGAGCTAATCCCCATCGCGCAATCACAATCGGGGTTTCTTATTTTCTTATTTCCTTTACTTTTAAAACTCTGATTGCGATAAGCCTTTTCTTTTAAACCCCCGATCTCCTCGTCCTTTTCACAGGACCATAGCCCCGCAATCGCGCTCTAAAAAGTCTAAAAACTCTTTCCCGAACCCCTTTTTCCTTTGTTTTTTCATAAACCCGACAGTATGATTTAAAGTAAATCTGGGCCATTGATCTCTGCAGATCAACGACCATTAGTTCATCACATCGCAAATCCGCATCAATCATTCCTTTTTCGTCCCTTTCAAAATTTCGATGCGATACTCCGATTTAATCTCAGCCGTCGATTCCACAAGAACCGATGGTTGAGATTCAATCGCGCTCTGCCCATAAGCCCTCCGTCATCACCCCGCCGATTCAATCCTGACCGTTGATCCCTCAAACTGATCTGATGGCCAATGTTTAATCACACGTCGTAAACTCGAAAAATTCGATGGATGAACCCTTCTCCTCCGATTCATCGATTTAATCTGAACTGTTGAATCCACAAGAACCAACAGCCAGGATCTAATCACGCTTCGCCCATAGCCCTTCACCATCGCACCCGCCAATTTAATCCTGACCATTGATCTCTCTTATATCGAACAGCCTGTGCTTAATCACATTGGCACATTGCGTCGCCACTTTGCCCTTTCCTCCCGCCGATGCGATTTTGTGATCAAATCTTCGCCATTGATCTTTTAAAATCGGACGGTCCACATTACTTCTCGCTTTTTAAAACCCCGCCCCTCTTTTTCTTCCCCCATCGACAGATCTCGGATGTCGATCCTCCATATTCGACGGCTCTCGTTGATCCTTCCTTCCGCACTTTCTAAAAGGGTGGGCCCTCTCTTCTCCTCATTTCTCTGCCAAATTCCTTTAAAACCTTACCTTTTCTATAATATTTTTTTCCCAAAAAAAATAGTTTTAAAACGAATCCTGACCATTGATCTACCAAGATCAAAGGCCATCATGCCCCATCCTTCCTCCCATTCCCTTTCCTTTCATTTCTTCATATCTACCCCTTTTTTCAATCGTGACCATCCATCAAAGAAATCCAACGATTGGAACTTAACCCGATAGCCTATTACACCCATCCACTGCGCACCAATTTTGCTGACGTCACCCTGGACCCCGCATACACTTTACCCCACAGCTCTTCATCCATCGCACTCAACCCGCACCGTTGGATCTGGATCCTCCAATCCAACGGCCCAGAATCAATCTTGCGTAATTTTTTAGCCCTTCCCATAGTGTGCAACTTTTACGCGATGACAGTGGTTTTAGAAATCCACGTGTCAAACGCTGATCTATATCGTGTTCCAAAAGCTAATACTGCCTACCCCACCAGAACCCGAGCAAAAACCATTAATGGTTTTCTGCTATACCGCTCTCTTCGCCAACATTGCTTTTTCATCTTTTAATCTTGGCAATCGATCTCTGAGATCGGACGGTCCTGTTTTAATCTCTCCCCCATTCAATTTTCACCCAAAACTTCTCCCAAATGACTTGATCAAGAAATCTCCACCGTTGATCTTTCTAATCCAATGGCTCTCATTTTCCCTTGCACCCAAAACCTCCAAAGCAGTTCTCGACCTATTTTCACAGGATTTTCTTAACTTTTGTGTGTTTTTTGTAGGTTATAAAGGTTTTTTCCACAGTTTTAAAATAAACAAAAGGCCAGGGATGAAGATCCACAAGCAATTATCCACGAAGAAAAGGGAGCTACAAGGTTTAAAACTATGATTTTCCCGTGCCTCATGAGCATCGGTGATATTATGTAAACATTTCGTGCACCTCCAAAACAACAAAAACACAATGAAACGTTAATTAAACCAAGTATATCAGTGAAGAAATCAACAATAAATGGATTAATGCCTAAGCCTGAAAATCAAGGTTTTTAATCCCCAGGTTTAAAGAAATAAAGCCGATATCAGAGAATGAAGACCGAAGACTAAGATCAAGGCATAATCAAGCCTAAACACAAAGTAAAGCAGATTAAAGATGTCTTAAAATAAGATAGAGGAAAACATCAGCAAAGGACGCCTCCACTGCCACATCAGAGGCTAATTGAATCCTCTTCAGCTACCAAAGAGCCACCTGCAGCCTCAAAGAAAACAAAATAAGGCATAGTTATTTCCTATTCAGGAGATATTTGCCTAAAGACAACTGAAAAGTTATTTCGAGCAACGGAACTTATTTCAAACTGTCAGCGAAGTTATTGAAAAGATAAGAAAGAGCCTTGAAGTCAATATTTTTATCCACTAGGCCTAAAAAAAACATAAATAGAGTAAATGAAATAGAGATATAATTCAATGCATTCTTGCCTTATGCGTTGCGTGGTTTTCAAGGCTAGGAATTGCATTTAGTATAGAATTAATGACACTTAAACCCTACAAACTCTTCCACCTCCTCATTTTCTTATAAAATTTCCTTGAGGAGCACATTGTAAAGGGTTGGTTGTTCGATTTCTAATGTAATAGTTGCTGTATCGAATCATTGTTGAATGTAAATAAACTCTGAAGCTATAAAGATCTATTAAGTTATTGAAGAAGTTAGGATGAGAAGAGAAGTTGTTGTTGTGATGAAAAATTGGACTTGAAGTATGTAATTGGATTGACAATCAATAAACAAGCTATTTCTAGGGATCCTGGTCTATATCATTGGTGAAGTACTTCTTTCTGTTATTTTTTTCCTTTCATGTATGCCATTTTTTTCACTTTTCTTTGATAAAGAACATCAAATATAGAGCTAGGATTTACTGTTAAAAGTACCCTACTCTCACTGATAATCTTTATCTTTATGTTTTCCTTCAAATTGTGTATTTAAGAATGACTCAAGTTAAGTGTAAACATTGTCAAGGAATGTTGGTTAGTCCATGTCTTGAAGTGCTAAACTTGAAAGGAAGTTCTTGAATGATATTTTTATTACATGCTAAGTAGAGTTGGACTAGGAAAGTTTATGGTTTGCCTTGTCTTCTAGTCTTTTCTCCAAAGGTGGTTTTGAAAGTTTCCCTAAGAGTATGCTAAAGCAGGTTTTGATTTTAATGTATCTTGCTTGATCTAAAGCTGCAATTTGTTTTCTTATTTGTTTTCATCCCTTTTGAAAGTATTCATGTGGATTACTAGATTATTTGTCTGATAAGTTAGCTTTAATACAAGCTTGTCCAAAGAAGTTTATGGTTATCCCTGTCTTTGGTTGGTTTCAAAAAGTTGCTTAAAAAGGATTTTCTTGTTTGGAAAGTTAATAAATCCTTGTTGAAATTATTAGCTTTTTCCATCTTCACAACACTTTAATGTTCCATTCCATCATTTAATCTAAAGGATCTTTTGATATAGATGACTTGCCCCTTGGACCACTCTTGAAATTGTTGTACAATTAAACCCTTTTGTGACTCCATTGCCCAATGGTTTAAAGATACATCACACTAATCCTATATGCTGAACACTTCTCAATATACTTTCATCTTCACACTTTGAAACTCTTTCATTTTGTGATATTCCATCCAGTTAAAGATCATACCTGATCAACCAAACAAACAAAAAACCCTTTTTCTTAATAACTAGCCTAATATCACACTAAAAGCCTTAAAGATAAATTAATCTTTGCACTTATAGAGAGATCTGTCTCTGGATTCAAGAGGGCTAGATCCTAGAATCCCAATGTGGTTTTTGATATAGTCTCTGCAGCATTTGGTCTTGCCATTCTACTAAATTATAGGGACCTAACATTTCTGGCGACCATATTGGGGACTTCTGAGTAAAATCCTTAAAACAAAACACTCATCATTTAATGCAATATAAGTAGCTCTCTTCAAGCACTACTAAAGAAAATGGTAATCCTGATAGGACTTATTTGAATCAGTGACAAACTAAGTAAACCTTAGGATTCTCATAGTGCCTTATCAAACCTTGAAGGAAACAGTTAGCTAAGCCATAAGAGTAAACTATCTTTGTCTCATCACCATAACAAAGTGCTGAAATGGATTTAGGACACTCTCATAACCTATAGGACTATAAAAACTCAAAAAACCCAAAAAATTTTAGATTGGTATATGGTGGTGGACCATAAAACATTTTACCTCCAAAAAGAGTTAAAAATTTCCACCTGGTGACTCCACAATCCTAAATAGACCTAAAGACTCCACTGGGAAACCCTTTATCATAACATCATTCAAAATCAGTTAATAAGGCTTTAAGAATTAAATTTTTCTTGCTAAAAGATCAGTTAGCCTCCTGAAGATTGTCATATTTTGTTAAACTTTTCTTATTATTGGGTCTGAAAAACATACCATAGTGGCTTCTAGAAGGGTTCATACTAGAGTTTATCCTGACCCAAACCCTCCTGAGGTAGTTGGTAATCCTGAAAGCATACTTAGGAAGTCTCCTAAGGCTCAAACTTCAACTATTGTCAGACCAATCCAAAGAGCTAATTCTGTTCCTGAAAACCTTGCAGCTCTACAAGATTCACAAGTTGACTTGATAAATCCATTTAGAACTAGGTAACTTGATAATATAGATCAGATAAATTTTGAGTCTCCACCTTCATCCTAAGATAGAGGTGAATATCTTGGAAGTAGAGAAACTACCCCACCTGATTTGGATTTCCTTCATAATTTTGGTTTCTTTCATCCTAGATCTGCTCAAAAATCTCTTAATAGTCCCTCCACTTCTGTTATCCACACACCCACTGTCCATAACACTCCATTTCAGCCCACTTTAACTCTTGTCAATCCACCCCTTGTAAACCCCCCACTCTTTCCACAACCTCCTATCATGGAAACATGGTATGCCCCTCTAGTCCTTCCTTTACCTCTAGTCAATTTGCCACAAAACTATCAGTCCAAGATACCATTGTTTGATGCCAGTGGTACTACTACTGCCTCACAACATGTGGACAAGATGAATGACTATTTTGATAGTAATGAGATTTATGATGAATCTTTCAATCTTAGATTATTTGCTCAAAGTTTAGGGGGAGAAGCAAGAAAATGGTTCAAAGGCTTAACCCCTCACAGTATTAATGATCTCCAAGCCCTCCATCAGTTATTATTAAACAAATGGGAAGTTGGAAAAAACCCTCTCCAAATACTTTCAGACTACAACAATCTCAAAAGAAACATTGGAGAAAGTGTCCAAGATTATTGCACTAGGTTCAATAGTGTTTATAATGCACTGCCCCCAGACTTAAAACCTTCACAAGGCTCAGATTTAAACAAATTTCCTGAAGGATTTGATCCTAAAATGGCCTATCAGTTGAGAGAGAGAGATCCTTTGACTTTAGAAGATATGCAGAAAGGAGCCTTAGCTGTCGAAGTAAATCTAATGGAGAAAATATAAAGGATGAGGAATGAAAAGAAAGTATCATTTAGGGAGGAATCTGCACCCTCCATATCTAGCTCTAAAATGGAAAGGATGATGGAAGAAATGATGAAAAATATGAGCATACTTGAGAAAGTTAAAGCTAGAGAGAACCAATCAGCACCCCAAAACAGAAATCAAAATCAAAATCAGAATTTTAGGAGAAACCAACCTCAAAACAGACCAAGAGAGGATGATCAACAGATTATTCCTCCTTTTCATCAAAAATATGTAAGTGAGGTTGAAGAATCAAATGAAAAAACATAGGAAGATGACATAAACATGCTGGGAATAGATAATGATTTTCATGTTCCTTACAATAGAAAACAAGGTTTATACACAACTTATGATGATAAAATATCAGAGGATGAATATTACTATCAAGAGCTGGAAAATGTCATCATAGAAACCCCAAAAGGAATATGACCTTAGGAGTAAAAAGAATCAGGGAACTCCCAAAACTAAAACCTCTGACAATCCTACAAAAAACAACCATGTAAGCAAACCCAAAGTTACAAAACAAAAGATAAAACAGTGGCTGTAAATTCTGATCAAAACAAAGAGAAGGGCACTCAAATTAATGAAAAACAGAGTGCAGACCTTAGCAGCGTTAGCACCTCATCTAGTGTTCCTATTAAAATAATTTTGACCAATGTAAATAGAGGAAATCAGCAAACTGATTTTGCTGATAAAGTAGTGATTAATAAGGCTGAAACAAACATTGTAAAAAGTCAGATGCCTTTTAGTTTGGAACATGAAATTTCCAAGATTAAAATCTCTGTTCCCCTCATTGAGTTAGTCACCCAAGATGTATATAGGTCACAAATTTTGAAAGCTTTCAACATAACAGAAAACAATGACACTGTGAACCTCAATGATGACCAACCAGAGGTCTTATTTGGTCCTAAGATTGAGGGAAGATACCAAGAAGGGCCAGTTCCTCCTTTTTATGTTAGTTTGAAAATTCATGACAAAATTTTACACAATGCTATGCATGATTCAGGGGCATCTCATAACTTAATGCCCAAGGCAGTAATGGAGAGCCTAGGCCTTGAAATATCCAGACCATACAAAGATCTATACTCCTTTGACTCTATTAGAGTGAAATGTTTAGGTTTGATCAAAGACCTTTGTGTAAACTTAGCTCAAATTCCAACCAAGTGTTTAGTCATGGATATCGTATTGGTTGATGTACCCCCCAAATATGGTATGCTACAATCAAGATATTGGGGAGCTAAGTTACAAGGAATAATGCAAATGGATATGACATATGCTACCATCCCTGTTTTTAATCAAACTAGAAGACTTTATAGGGAATCTCGTATGAAATACATGTTTAGTAGCCAAGAGAGACTAGACAACTCTCCTCTTTATTCTGTACATGCAGGCCTTGACTCATTTATTCTCTTCAATATTGAAATATTCAATGAGCAAGAAACCTTAACTAACTTAGTGGCCACCCCCCACTGTAACATAGTGACAGACACAGAAAGAGAGGAAGACAAGACAAAAGCATCAAAGCAGTTTGTCAAATCAGAAAATCATAGAAAAATAATCACAGGTTTAGGGCTACAAAATAGTCATCCATTAGTTGTCAACCTTGAGAGTCAAGAGATGAACCCTCAACATAATGAAGAACATGAGGAACTAAACCAATTTCAACATAGTGATAACATACAAGAACAATCTGAAAGCACACAAGATAAAGAGGATAGTAGTCAAAATACCAATTCTGAAACTAGTCCTCTTTGGAGTATGAATTTTGATGGGTCTTGCACCAAGAACAATGGAGGTGCAGGCATATGGATACACAACACAAAAAAATCATGCTGAAGGGAATTCCTATAGGTTAAATTTTCAATGTTCAAATAACATAGCTAAGTATGAAGCCCTCCTTTTAGGCCTACACTTATTGAAGAAATTAGGGGCCAAAAGGATAAAATTTCATGGGGATTCATAGCTGATTATTAAGCAAGTGAATGGGGAATATAGTGCCAAACATCCCAGACTTAGAGCCTATAGAAATGATGTCATGGACTTGTTAAAGACATTTGATGAATATCAACTTATCTTTGTCCTAAGAAACCAAAATGTCCTTGCCAATGGTTTAGCCTTTGCTGCTAGAACTTGTCTAACACCTTATGAAACCAAACAATGCACCACCCAAATAAAATTTAGACTAGATGTCCCAGACAATGAAAAATACTCGCAAGTGTTTGATGGAGATAAACAAATAGAAGACTTCCTGCAGTCTAGAAATGAATTTGAGCTGCCAAGTTCGGATTCAGATTCTAAACCAAACTGTCCTATTGAAGAAAACTCACTTGGTGAAGAAGTAAAGTCTCCAGAGATTGCTAATATAAATCTGATATCTAATAAACTTGAACATACAACAGAAATCAGTGCAGATTTAGAAAAAGAAGACTTAGAAATGCTGCAATCTAGCACTCAAAAATTGCCAGAAGGATTGGTCCCACTAGAAGAGTTGTTTGATTTCAATGATGTTGCCAAAAAATCAAGACTGGAACCTGTTGAAACTAAAGTAGAAGAGTGTAACATAGGCAGTAAACAAAAATAAAAAATGATCAAATTGGCTAAAACATTGCCAGCTCACATCAGAATGAAATATATTGAGTTGTTTAAAGAATTTTCTGATGTATTTGCATGGAGTTATGAGGATCTAAAGTCCTATGATACAAAAATAATTCAGCATAAGATACCTCTCAAAGAAAACCAGAAACCTTTAAAAAAAAAATTGCGCAGAATTAACCCTGTCCAATTACCTCTGGTGGAAAAAGAAATTAAGAAAATTCATGAAGCTGGAATTATTGTCCCTATTAGATACTCAGAGTGGGTATCTAATCTTGTGTAAGGAATAAAATAGGAGAAATTAGGTTTTGAATTGATTTTAGGAATTTAAACAAAGCCTCATTAAAGGACAACTACCCTTTACCCAAGATGGATCATATTTTACAAAGGGTAGTTGGTTCTAAGAGGATTTCTTTGTTAGATGGCTTCTCAGGATACAATCAGATATTAGTACATCCTGATGATCAACTTAAAAAAGTGTTTACCACACCTTGGGGTACTTTCATGTATGTGAAAATTCCCTTTGTTTTAATGAATGCTGGTGCTACTTTTCAGAGAGCCGTGGATATTGCATTCTCAGAAGAATTAGGATACTTCATCATTATTTACCTTGATGATATTACTGTTTTTTCGAAAATAGATGAAGAACACCTAGAACACTTGAGAAAATTCTTTGAGAAATGCAGAAAATTTGGGTTATCTTTAAATCCAAAGAAAACAATGTTTGGTATCCAAGAAGGTAAACTTCTTGGACACATCATATCAGAAGACGGAATAAAGATAGACCCAAAGAGGATTGATGGTATATTGCAAATCAACCATCCTAGAAATATCAAGGAACTTTAATCTTTCATTGGGAAGATTAATTTCTTGAGAAGGTTCATACCCAATCTAGCTGAACTCGTTAGAAACATAACTAATATGCTCAAAAAGGAAGAAGGAGTTAAATGGAACTTAGAAGCAAAGAAATCATTTGAACTGGTAAAACAAGCATTAACCAAAACACTAGTTCTCATTTGTCCTGATTTTACTAAAGATTTTTTCATTTTTTCATTTGCATCAGAACACACAGTGGTTGTTGTCTTATTGCAGAAAAAATTGAAGGGACAAGAGCAGCCAATTGCATTATTTAGTAAGGCATTAAGAGATGCACCTCTGAAGTACAATATCATGGAAAAAAAGCCTTTTCCTTATTCAAATCCTTAAAAGACTTCAGATTTTACATTTTACATTCCCACATAATTGCATTTGTGCCTAATTCAGTTGTAAAAGACATTCTGACACAAGATCCAGATGGCAAAAGAGGAAAGTGGATAGCTGTGATACTTGAATATGATTTAGAAATCAAGCCCATTAAGCTCATAAAAGGCCAAGGACTAGCAAGATTAATGGCTGAGTCTAATTTTGAAGCTCTTGATATAAACATGATAGATGCATTAGATGAACCAGAGGAGTTGTCAACTCCCATTATTGAAGATCATTTTCTGTTTTCATCTTGGTATGCTGATATTTTATATGTTCTGCTCAATTTAAATACACCTCTTGGTTTGTCTAAGACAAAGGCAATATTTCTAAAGTTAAAAGCTATTAATTACTGCATTTTGGACAAATGTCTATATTGGAAAAATTCTAGTGGATTATTGCTTAAATTTTTTCCTGAGAATGATGTAGATAAGATCAAGCATGAATTACATGAAGGAGAATGTGGAGGCCACCTCTATTGGAAGACGACTGCCAATAAAATCATTAGATATGGTTACTATTGGCCCACCCTCTTTCAATATGTCCATAAGATGATTATTTCCTGTCACAAATGCCAACTCTTTGAAGGCAAAAGAAAATTTCTTCCCTTACCCTTACATCCAATCACTGTTGAAGCTCCTTTTTAGCAGTGGGGTCTGGACTTCATTGGGGAAATCCATCCAGCCTCATCTTCCCAACATAGATGGATCCTCACTGCAACAGAATACTTTACCAAATGGATAGAATCCATCCCTTCTAGGCAAGCCACTGACTTTTTCATCATAACATTCCTTGAAACCCATATCTTATCTAGATTTGGCTGTCCTAGGAAGATTATCACTAAAAATCCTGCTGCATTTGGATCCAAAAATATGGTTGAATTCTGTCATAAATATCAGATTAAATTGGGCCATTCCACTGCTTATTACCCTCAAGGTAATGGGTTAGCAGAATCCTCAAACAAAAGTTTGGTTAATATAATAAAAAAGTTGCTAGAAGATAATAAGAAATCATGGCACACAAAGCTAGTACATGCACTATGGGCTGATAGATTAACAATTAAAAAATCAATTGGAATGTCACCCTACCAGCTATTTTATGGAGCAAATGAATTTTTTCCAACCAGCCTAGGAGTGCCAGTCATGAAGTTGATCCAAGAAGTACAGTATGAGGATAATGATATGACAAGAAGAATCAATCAGATTATACATCTTCAACAAACCAGAGAGGAAGTCTACAATAGAGCACTACACAAGAAAGAAAACATCAATATGTTGTTTGATAAAAGGACAAAGGCCAGTGATTTTAGCATTGGTGACAAAGTTTTGAAGTGGGATTCTAGGAGAGAGGATAAGGGCAAACATGGAAAATTTGACAACTTATGGCTAGGCCCTTATCTCATTCATTCAACTGCAGGTAACAATGCTTATTTCTTGCAGGAATTGAATGGAACTGAACTCTTTGGGGGTCCTGTCAATGGCACGATGCTTAAACATTATTTTTCTTGACTATACCAGTTTGAAGCTTTTTTATTTTTCCATTATAAATTATCATTGTCTAAACATTGCATTCAAAGTTATAAAAATAAAAAATACAAAAAAAATAGAAAATAAAAGAGGGCAGATTGTAAAAACTTAAAAGGTATAGCCCCATACCAAAAAAGAGAGACAAAGTCTGAAAGTGTGCAAGCTCAAATGCCACTCCTAAACACACACTTCTAGTTAGTCATACAAACTAATCATTACTAATTAGATTTTCAATTTACTGGTGATAAGATAGTGAATTTGATCAGCCAAATAACATAATCTTGGCTTATCAGTAAGGTAGATTAGGATAGGAAAACAAAGGTTCAAACAAGCTCAAAATATGAACCTATGAATTTCAGAAGGAAGAATGGATCTAATTAGATTAAATCTTGAGCCAATAATAGAAACAAACTGGTCCCAATATGCTTAAAACTTGAACCAGAAAATAAAAAGAAGACAGCTCAAACAAATTCAAAATAGATCTGAAGAAATAATGAAGGATGTTTTAGTTTTCAGATCTCAAGCCTTCAAACATTTTGCTTTAAATTTATGCAAATAAAAATCTATGTGCAGATTGTTTTTATGCCATAGATCAGCAGCAAGTTAGACTGCTTAATCCCGACTTGACTGCTTTTCAATTTCTATTTTAGAATATAGAGAATAAAAATCTGTTAGACAGTCTAATCCTAACAGATAGTAGTTAGGTAGAGAAATTTATGAGTTCAACAGCTTGATTTGAACTCATGGATGAATGAGAGTAGAAATAGATTAGTTTTATGTTTTCAATAAAATAATAAAATGTTGATGAAAATATTTTTCCAATCCAAATGCACTCTGAAGAAGAAAAAATGTTAGAATCATTAGGATTGGGTAGGTAGAGATGTTGTTTTGATAGAATTCCATTGTTTCAAATTGTTGCAAAGATTGTCAGATCAAAAGAAGATCAGAAAAGAAAAGAAATATTACTGCCTAATGGACAAGGCACTGGTTTACTGAAAATCCAGAGATCAATAGCTGAGGTTCTTGACACCTTCAAGAAGATTCCATCCCCAAGTGGAGCCACTGTTAGCCACCTATAAAAATTTTCATACCAAATGGTGGCTAAATCTTTTTCAGGCTTCAAAAGACAGTTTCCTTTGAAATCCTAACATATTTTGAAGTATTATGATGCCCTTTAACCTTTGAGTTAATATTCACTGTTGTTTCCCTCTTTATACTAAAGAACCTACTGTTTGCCAAGAGAAAGACTGCTTAACCACTCCATTTTTCATCATTTTCACTCCTCCCTTACTCATAAATAAGCCCCATTTTTACACTCATTTCCTTTCACAAATCCTTCTAAAAACACTTCATTTAACCTTCAAAACCATCAAAACCCCCCTTAAAACGTTATATTTTCCCTTATTTGGTTTAAAAAACCCCCCCTCTCATCTATCAGAACCCTCAAAATCCTTCAAAAAATCCTTAAAAATCCTTAAAAATCTTCATTTTTGCATTGAGGCCTTAAGCCCCTTTGGCCTTAGCCCTAACTCCTTTTCCCGCATGTTAGCCCCTTATGAATTCCTTGAAAAAGCAAGAAAGGGGCTAGAATGTTTTATGAGCCTTCAAGGAATGCATTTCCCTTGAAAACACATCATCCTTGAAGCCTTGTTAAATTCCCTTCCTATGATTGTTTCCCTCTGCTATTCTGTTTTTCATGAGCCTTGCTGAATGATAAATTTTTCCCAAAAAGGCCTTTATTTTCCCCTTGTACCCGTGTAGAATTCCCCCTTCCCCTCCTAAATTTCCCCAAAGTCCCCTTTAATCATGCCCTTGCCCTTTGTCGGGTTAAAATTCCCCTTTTCCCCCTTATCGTTTCCCTTTAAAACCCTCAAAATACATTAAAATGGGTTAAAAACCCACTTTAAAACATTATAACGGGCCTTAGCCCCTTTTCCCGCCATGCCCCAACCACTCCCCCACACATGCCTTTGCGCTAGGACCAAGCGCTTAAGTCCTAAGCGCCAATCGAAATTGGAAACACCGGGCGGGTGCAATCCTTCGCAACAACAGAAAGTCCCGATGCGATTGTTTGATTAACAAGTCCCGCGACGCGCTCTGTGCCGTTGATCTATCCTGAAAATTTGACGGCGAAGCGATAATCGCACTCCCCGCCTAATCGCGATCGGAACCTCCAATCGCTACCACTCCTCTCCCCCTCCGATTGCGGTCCCCCGATCCACTCCTCCACTGTCGATCTTCCCGCCTGATCGGGCGGTCCAGCGCTAATCGCACCGTCGCAAGCGCAGCGTTCAATCGCATCCCCTCTTCCACACCCCTCGATTGCGATTTCTCCGATCAAATCCTATACGTCCATCTCCTTTCTGATCCAACGGCCATCGCTCCCCCTGTCACAATCGCAATCGGAAACTTATATAGTGTGTTCCCCTTGCTCCTCCCGATTGTGATGCTCCGAGTTGATCCTGACCGTCCATTGGATCTAGGATCTAACGGTCAAGATTTGATCACCCTCCACCTCCAGCTGGGTCCCACCTCATCGCATTTCCTTCACATTTCTTTGTATTTTGTTCGATGTCTAAAGTCTAAGACTTTACACTAAAGTCTTATGTTTCACGGTTGTTGCGCCCACTTTCATATATCATTCCGCTACTCGATCCCCGCTGTTGATCTTCGCTCCCAGGCCATGATCTAACGGTCTACACTGCATTCTGCAATCAAACCCTATCATTTGTAAGTCGTCACCAGTTCATCGCATTTTGTCACCATTGTTTGGTGAAAGCTACCATTATGCCGCTGCACTATCATATTTTTCGCCCTCCGCCCCACTAGTCTTCCATTGCATTGATTTTCTACACACAGTTATGAGTTTCTGCAGAGTACAAGAGTTGAAACACCGCCATAATTACACATTATGGATGCAGCAGTAATTTTCCCACTGACAGAGGAAAGGAATTTAATAAAGGGCAGGTTTCCACACCAGCAGAATGTCTTCTTCCGAAGAAGGACGACTTGCCCATATTGTTTGATTACATGCCGTGCTCCAGAGGAGATGTCCGCCTATAACACAATCCAAAGCTCTCAAAGCATTTGTCGCACAAGTATGTCAAACCATTCCTTCTTTATTACCGGTCTGTTTATTCACCCACAGTACCACAAAGTACTACTGCAGCCAGAGTACACCAGGACCAGACCAGAGTAAATGGAAACCAAAGAAGATCACTCTTTCGCTCCAAAAGGTACCAGGGATAAATGCAGAGTTTTAAAACAGAATGGGTTTCGGCCCTCTCCTACCTTTCTATGTTTTAATGTTTCATTTAGTGCCCCACCTACCTCCTCGGCTCATCTTCTGCTATAAAACTCAGGAAGAAATTATCGAAAAGGTTGTTGATGAGATATCAGAGAATTTCAAGAAGCTTCTCTTGAGACAAGTTCTCTGTGTATAATTGTAAGATAAGCTGAGGAAGATGTATTCAGATTGAATGAATAAGCTATTGGCTATGTTGTACCTGATTGGTGTTGATATTTAATATGACGTGCACATTTCATTGGATCCTGATCTAAAGCTACGGTGATGTTTTTCTATCTCTGTGTTAATCCATTTCATTTCAGTTCTTCTGGCTTGCATCAGAAACCTGGTATAGGATTTAACCTTAATAGGTACCCTATACTTCTTCCCTCCTTGCCTTTAATGTTTTTCTGCTAACATGTTATCTAAATATTGATTTTACTCGATTTAACCAGTGTAGTGGATGATATTGCCTGCTAGCTGATGTATGAATTAATGGAATCTATTTTTTAGATGTGCTTGTTAGGATTTAGTTGGATGCGTTGAGAACACTGGGAGGTCTAGAACTCTGCCTATTCCTCACTAGGATCTTTCCATTCAATTAAGCCTTTCCGAGTTCCCCTGTGCTGCCTTTGATTGTGTCCAAGCAGGTATGGAGTTAAATGACCTCTGACTTGATCTATAGACAAAATTAGATGGTTCTCCTTCTTCATTTTCAGTCCTTAATGTTCCATACCACCCAATCACTTAGGATCCAAGGCTTTAGATGACTAGCCCAACTGAAGTTTGCGTGTTGAGTAGGAAGTAAATACTTTCTTGACTCCATTGCCCAATGGACTTGACACTCCCTGAATTACTTCTCTTTGCCTAAATTCCTTTTTTCCTAGCCTTGTCTCATGCTGAACTCTTCCTTCCTGAATCCCAGCAACCAAACTCAAAATCAAAAAAACCTTGTGCCTTATAACTAGCCTAACATCTTGAACTTTGAGCTTCAAAGACATATACCTTTGACTCCCATAGAGAGATCCCTCTCTGGACCTAGGAGGGCTAGATCCTATGGTCTGAAAGTGGTTCTGATGTTGTCTCATCTTTTGGTCTTACCAACCTGGCCAAAACATGGGAACCCCAACATAATGGCGACTCGGCTGGGGAATTTCTGAGTTTTTCCTTACCTTGCTATATCATAAGACTCAGAAAACCTATAATCTCTGGTTAGGTTGGCAGTTAAACACTCCTATTCTCACATCAGCCTCTATACCATTTGTTGTGTTCTCCCATACTCTTGGACAGAGTTTGGAAAGGGCCAGGTAGCCTCCAGATCTCACGCTCTTTCAGAGTTGACATATCTGGTAAATGCCCTCCCAGTCGATCTCTGGTTAGAGTTTGTTGTGTTTTGAAGATATCCTTGAAAGAGGACATCTTATTAGTACTGTGGTGGATAGTGTACCCTACAGAAACACCCTAAACCTTCCACCTGGTGACTCCATAACTCCTAAACGTTTAAAGACTCCACTGGTGATCAGTAGGCCTGCTGATTGTCTTGGTTTCACATCAGACTCCACTGGGAGACCAGCCTCCAAAAAAACATCAACCACAGCAGAAGTGACAAACAGGGTTAAGCTGCCTGGTCAGAAACAACATTCTGGCTTTCAGAACCATTCATACAAGAGCACACCCTAACCCAAACCCACCTGAAATAGTTGACAACCCTGAGAGCATCCTCAAAGGAGCTCGTACGCCTAAAATACCAACTATTTCCAGCCACATCCATAGAGCTAATTCTGCACTAGAAGATCTTACAGCTCTATCACATTTTCACCTTGACCTAGACCTACCTAACAGATTACCTAGAACTAGGTCATTCAGTGTTTTATACTAGCCAGACCCTGAGCCTCCTGGTTCACCACCCCAAAGTGGTAGATACCTTGGGAATAGACAGACCCCTCCATCTACACCACCTGATATACATTTCATACAAAACTTGGGGCTCAGTCACCCTAGGTCTGCTCATCAGTATTCTGCTGGTCATAATATCCTTGTTATCCATATACCAGCTGCTCAAGTTAGCCCTTTACCTCGTCAAAACATTATCATGGCAGCCTAGTATGCCCCTATGGTTTTACCTCGGCCTCTAGTACCCTTACCTAATGATTATCAGTCAGAAATCCCACACTTCACTGCAAAGGAATCCATCACAGCCCAACAACACTTAGATAAGATGGAAGATTCCTTTGACTACATGGAAATAGATGACGATACATTCAAAATGAGAATCTTTGCCCAGAGCTTAGGGGGTGATGTGAAAAAATGGTTCAAAGGCCTACCTCCAGGTAGCATTAACGATATCCCAGGCTTATATCAGACTTTCATAAACAAATGGGAAACTAGGGCAAACCCTCACCAGCTCCTGGCAGAATACATGACCCTTAAAAGGAATGTAGGAGAGAGTGTTCACGATTGCATGACAAGATTCAACAACATTTATAATGCTCTCCCTCCGCATATGAAACCTCCAAAAGGCATGGCCGTAACAAAATACCCTGAGGGTTTTGATGCTGACATGGCCTATGAGCTTAGAGATAAGGAATACAACACACTGGAGGACATGCAGAAAGGAGCAGTGAATATAGAAGCCAACCTGATTGAGAAAAGAGCAAGACTGAAATCTGAGAGAAGGGTAACATATAGAGATGACAATGTAGCTTCCACATCTGACCAAAATTATGATAAGCTGTAATGTGGAAAGGTTACAACAAATGATGGAAAAAATGGTTTTCACAGTTAGTAATCAGAACAGAAACCAAAATCAGAACCAGAACTTTAGGAGAAACAATAACACTCCCAACAGACAAAAAGAATCAGATCAACAAGTTATTCCCCCATTCCAAAAATTTCTTGATGAAGATGAGGGAATCATAGAAGAGTCTAAGGGAAACACAATTAATATGTTTGAAACAGAAGATTCAATCCATAATTGTTATTCAGAAGAAGACCAGCCTTCACCCTTTGGTTGGGAAGAGGAATGGTTGGAATCTGAAGATTACAGATTAGGATTTGAAAATGCCATGATGCAGGTCAGAGAACAATATGAGCTTAGGAGCAAAAAGAGTCAAGAAACTTCCAAAACCAAAGCTTATGAGACTACCATAAAAAATAGGCCTAAGAAAACTTCTAAAGTAACTGCTGAAACCAACAAATCAGCAGCTGAGAGTTCTAGAAAGAATAGAGAGAAAGACAACCAAAACGCTAATGTACAAGGTAAACCAGCTAGCAGCACTAGCACTGCAGTTAGTGCTCCTGATAAAACTGTCACAAACACTATACATAACGAGGATCTTCCCACTGATTCATCCACTAAAGTAGTGGAAACTAAAACAGAGATGAGCATTCCAAAGAGTCAGTCCACTTTCAATTTGGAAAGTGAGATTGCAAGAATTAAAATCTCTGTCCCACTTTCTGAGTTGGCCACTCAGGATGTCTATAAAGGCCATATTTTGAGAGCTTTGAACTTAGGTGAGAACGATGAATCTGTCAATCTAAATGATGATCAACCTTCCCTTTTGTTTGGTCCCAAGATAGAGGGGAAGTTTTAGGAGGGGGTAGTACCGAATTTCTATATCAGTCTCAACATTCATGACAAGATCTTGCACAACGCAACGCATGATTCTGGAGCATCGCACAACCTAATGCCTAAGGTAGTCATGGAAAGGCTAGGTCTAGAGATAACCAGACCTTACAAAGATTTATACTCTTTCGACTCTAGTAGAGTAAAATGCCTAGGCCTGATCAAAGACTTGTGTGTGAGCTTAAATCAAATCCCAGCTAAATGCATGGTCATGGATGTTGTGGTGGCAGATGTGCCACCCAAGTATGGCATGCTATTATCAAGATCATGGGGAGCCAAGTTGCAGGGTACAATGCAGATGGATGGCTCGTATGCCACAATCCCAATTTTTGGCCAACTTAGAAAACTGTATAGGGAGACACAAATGAAATTCCTAGTCAGTAGCCCCAAAAAACCAGAAAATTCACCTGTCTATTCTGCACATACAGACCTTGAATCCTTCATATTTTGTAATGACGGATCTTTAGAAGGGCCAGAGTCCCAAAACAGAGACACAAATGGAGAGGCAGAAGCTGTTGATTTCAACATAATGGCTGCTCTAGATTTAGAGGACAACGAAGAAGAAAACCGCAATAAAACCTATGGGACGTGCGGTGGAGACCTAACCCCGAGTGAACAAGAAACAAAGCATGAACAACCATCCGACCAAATCCCTAAAACACATACATTTCATGTGGAACAAAGAAATCCACAGCCTAGGATAGACCCTACCACGCAACATAATGGCGAAACCAGCTATAGGGGAGAGGGTGATAACGAAAGCAAAAATGAACCCCTATGGGTGATGAAATTCGATGGGTCATGCACCAGAAGAACTGCTAGGGCAGGAGTGTGGATTTATAACATAGAGAATGATTATGCAGAGAGTCATGCCTGTAATCTGCACTTCAAATGCATGAACAACGTAGCTAAATACGAGGTTCTAATCCTGGGTCTAAATCTGTTGAGAAAATTAGGAGCCCGTAGGATTAATGTACATGGAGACTCTGAGCTGATTATTAAACAGGTAAACGGGGAATACACAACGAAACATCCTAGGCTGAGAGCATATAGGAATGACACCATGGATCTTCTAAAAATGTTTGTTGAATACAAATTAGTGTTTGTTCCTAGGAGTCAAAACGTCA
The DNA here is from genome assembly GCA_034641835.2 of Pinus albicaulis. Lineage (NCBI taxonomy): Eukaryota > Viridiplantae > Streptophyta > Pinopsida > Pinales > Pinaceae > Pinus > Pinus albicaulis. The sequence continues at coordinate 1,082,586,751 of CM076579.1, read as the reverse complement.
TTGCAAATGGATTAGCTTGCCTAGCCAGTTCATACCCCAAAACCCCCAGTGACCAAAATATCATTATTCAAACCAAATTCAGACCTGCTGTGCCAGACAATGAAAAATATTGGCAGATTTTTGGAGATAAACAGATCGAAGATTTTTTGGTAGGCAGAAACGAGTTTGAATTTTCTGATTCTGACTCTAAATCTGACCATAGCCACCTAAGTGATGAGTCCTCAGATGAGGAAGAAACACCTTGTATCTTAGAAATAAATTCTTTAGATGAATAGACTGGAAATCCAGACCACGAATGTGAAAACGCAGATAGTGAAGAGGTAGAGGTGTTGCAGGCCAAAGATAAGAATATACCCAGAGGCCTGGCACCCTTAGAGGACCTTTTTGACTTTGATGATGTGGCCAAAAAGCCCACTATAGAACATGCAAACTCTGATGTGGAAGAATGCAACATAGGCACTGAAGATAAGCCCAAAATGATTAAACTGGCTAAGTCTTTACCTGCAGACATGAAGAAGGAATACATTGATGTATTTGCGTGGAGCTATGAAGATTTAAAGGCATATGACACAAATATCATTCAGCACAAAATTCCCCTGAAAGAAAATCAAAATCCCTTTAGGAAAAAACTTCGCAGAATCAATCCCAAAAAATTTCCTGCAGTAGAGAAGGAGATTAAGAAAATGTATGAAGCGGGTATAATTGTGCCGATGAGGTTCTCTGATTGGGTATCAAACTTAGTGGCTGTAAGGAGGAAAACAGGAGAAATCAGATTGTGCATAGACTTCAGGAATCTTAACAGAGCCTCACTCAAGGACAATTACCCTTTGCCTAAAATGGAACATATCCTTCAAAAGGTAGTGGGCTCTAAAAAGATCTCCTTGCTGGATGGTTTTTCAGGATATAACCAAGTCTTAGTGATCCCAGAAGACCAACTCAAAACAACCTTTACCACTCCATGGGGTACCTTTATGTATGTGAAGATGCCTTTTGGATTGATGAATGCTGGAGCCACCTTCCAAAGAGCGATGGATCTAGCATTTTCAGATGAGATAGGGTACTTCATTGTCATCTACTTGGATGACATAACAATCTTTTTCAAGATTGAAGAAGAACACCCGAAACATCTGAGGAAATTTTTTGAAAAATGTAGAAGGTTTGGTTTTTCTCTGAACCCTAAAAATACTGTCTTTGGGCTACAGGAGGGTAAACTCCTTGGCCACATCATATCCGAGAAGGGAATCAGGATAGACCCAAAATGAGTTGAGGGAATACTATAGATCACACACCCCAGAGACATCAAGGAATTGCAATCTTTCATTGGGAATATTAACTTCCTTAGGATATTTATTCCAAATCTGGCTGAACACCTTAGAAACATGACTAACATGCTGAAGAAAGGTGCAGGAGTCAAATGGACTGTGGGAGCTAAGAAATCTTTCGAATCAGTGAAGCTTGCACTGACCCAAGCCCCTGTCCTAATCAGCTCATATTTCTCCAAATATTTCCTGATATTTTCATTCGCCTCCCAGCATACAGTGGCTGCAGTCTTATTGCAGAAAAATTTAGAGGGCAATGAACAGCCTATAGCTTTTTTCAGCAAAGCCTTGAGAGATGCACCCTTGAAATACAACATTATGGAAAAATAGGCCTATGCTCTGATTAAGGCCTTGAAAGACTTCAGGGTGCACATATTTCATTCCCACACTGTAGCTTATGTGCCCAACATCATAGTCAAAGATATACTGTCCCAAGACCCAGATGGGAAAAGGGGCAAATGGATTGCTGTGATCTTAGAATATGACCTTGAGATTAAACCCACCAAACTGATCAAAGGTCAGGGCTTAGCCAAATTAATGGTTGAATCAAACCTGTGAGCCCTGGACATGAACATGATAGCTTCCTTGGATGAGAAGGAAGGATTGCCTAATCCCACTGTTGAGGAGAAGTTCCAGAACTCTCCTTGGTACTCTGATATCCTTTATGTGCTCACCAACCTCAATGCTCCACCTGAACTGTCAAATACCAAGGCCTGATTCTTGAAATTAAAGGCCAGAAAATACTGCATTCTGAATGAAAAATTATACTGGAAAAACCAAACTGGCCTATTGCTTAAATGTTTGCCAGAAACTGAAGCTGAAAGAGTCAAACAGGAGTTCCATGCTGGAGAGTTTGGAGGCCACCTGAGTTGGAAAGCCACTGCAAATAAAATACTCAGGGCTGGTTATTACTGGCCTACACTCTTCAATGATGTCCATAAGATGATAATAGCCTGCCATAAGTGTCAGATCTTTGAAGGAAAAAGAAAACTCCTCCCCCTCCCTCTCCAACCCATCACTGTTGAAGGTCCCTTTCTGCAATGGGGCCTAGATTTCATAGGGGAAATTCACCCTGCTTCTTCTGCTCAGCACAAATGGATCCTAACAGCCACATATTACTTCACTAAGTGGATAGAGGCCGTGCCCACTAGGAATGCCACAGATTCAGTCATCATTATTTTCCTAGAAAATCACATTCTCTCTCGGTTTGGCTGCCCAAGGAAAATAATCACTGATAATGCTACTACCTTTGGATCCAAAAAGATGGTTGATTTTTGCCACAGGTACCAAATAGAACTTGGACATTCAACTTCCTATTACCCTCAAGGTAAAGGCTTAGCTGAATCATCAAACAAAATCCTGGTGATCATCATCAAAAAGCTGTTGGAAGAGAACAAAAAGTCATGGCATAACAAGCTAGTACATGCTTTGTGGGTCGACAGGCTTACGACCAAGAAGTCTATTGGCATGTCACCTTTTCATCTTGTCTATGGAACAGAAGCAGTATTCCCTACCAGCCTCGAGATACCATTGATCAAACTGATCCAGGAGATCCAAACAGAAGAAGACAACATGGTGAGGAGAATAAATCAAACAATTCATCTTTAGCAAACAAGAGAAGAGGTCTACAACAGAGCAGTGAAAGTCCAGGAAAATATAAAGAAATTATTTGACAAGAGAACCAAAGCTGTTGATTTCAGAATTGGAGATAAAGTTCTAAGGTGGGACTCAAGGAGAGAGGATAAAGGCAAACATGGAAAGTTTGACAGCCTGTGGCAAGGTCCATACATCATTCAGGCCACTGTAGGTGCAAATGCGTTTTTTCTACAGGAATTAGATGGTGCAGAGCTGTTTGGGGGTCCTGTCAATGGCAGGATTCTCAAACACTACTTCTGCTAATTTTTTCTTTCCAGTTTCATTCCCATTGTACATACCATTGTGGTTTTTCATTTTCACGAAAAAGGAGGAAAATGTTTCAAAAAAAAGAGCGAAAGAGGAGGTTCAGACATGCTCGAAACATGAACCTCTGATGTGCAAAATATTGGCTCTAATAAACTCAAAATCTGAGCTATAAGAAACAAAGCAGCTGGTCCTAACATGCCCAGAATTCGGACCAGCAAAGAAAAAAGGGAAGAATCAGCTCCAACATGCCTAAAATCAGAGTTGAAATAAAGACGAAGTGACTCTAACATGCTCAAAACTTGAGTCACGAAAAAGAGAGAAGGATGCTCCAAGGTTGCAAATTTCAAGCCTTCACAGTTTTTTCTTCAGTTTCGCAAGTTCCTGTCCATGTGCAACTGTCTTTATGCGTTGGACCCACAGCAAGTCAGACAGTCTAATCCTGGCTTGAATGTTTTTCAATTTCCTATCTTAGAATGTAGAGAAGAGATCTGCTGGATAGTTTAATCCCAACAGATATTAGATTAGGTAGAGAAACATATGAGACCAAAAGTCTAATCCGGTCTCATGGAGCAATAAGGGTAGATTTAGAATAGGTTTATTTTATGTTTGCAAAAATAAAAATATGTAAAGGGTCTGCTAGCTCAAATGCACCCTGGAAGAAGAAAAATGCTAGGATTGTAGTTTGGGCAGGTAGCTTGTTGAAGTAAGTTTCTGCTAATGTAATGTCTTCATATTGTGGCAGCTGATCAAAGGAACAGGGATGTGCCAAGCAGCAGGCATCTGGCCTACACCAAAGATCAATTTCTAAATTCTTGACTCCTTCAAGAAGAAGCCATCCCCATGTGGAGCCACTGTTAGCCCCTTATGAATTCCTTGACAAAGCAAGCAAGGGGCTAGAATGTTTTATGAGCCTTCAAGGAATGTATTTCCCTTGAAAACACATCATCCTTGAAGCCTTGTTAAATTCCCTTCCTATGACTGTTTCCGTCTGCTATTCTATTGTTCATGAGCCTTGCTGAATGATAAATTTTGCCCAAAAAGGCCTTTATCTACCACTTGTACCTCTGCAGAATTCCCCCTTCCCCTCCTAAATTTCCCCAAAGTCCCCTTTAATCATGCCCTTTCCCTTTGTCGAGTTGAAATTCCCATTTTCCCCCTTATCGTTTCCCTTTAAAACCCTCAAAATCCATTAAAATGGGTTAAAAACCCACTTTAAAACATTATAACGGGCCTTAGCCCCTTTTCCCGCCATGCCCCAACCACTCCCCCACACATGCCTTTGCGCTAGGACCAAGCGCTTAAGTCCTAAGTGCCAGTCGGAATCAGAAACATCGGGCGGGTGAAATCCTTCGCAGCAACAGAAAGTCCTAATGCGATTGTTTGATTAACAAGTCCTGCGACGCACTCTGTGCCGTTGATCTATCCTGAAAATCTGACAGTGAAGCGCTAATCGCACTCCCCGCCTAATCGCGATCGGAACCTCCAATCGCTACCACTCCTGTCCCCCTCCGATTGCGGTCCCTCGATCCACTCCTCCATCGTCGATCTTCCTGCCTGATCGGGCGGTCCAGCGCTAATCGCACCGTCGCAAGCACAACGTTCAATCGCATCCCCTCTTCTGCGCCCCCCGATTGCGATTTCTCCGATAAAATCCTAGCCATCCATCTCCCTGTTGATCCAACGGCCATCGCTCCCCCTGTCCCAATCACAATCAGAAACTTATATAGTGTGTTCCCCTTGCTCCTCTCGATTGTGATGCTCCGAGTTGATCCTGACCGTCCATTGGATCTAGGATCTAACGGTCAAGATTTGATCGCCCTCCACCTCCAGCTGGGTCCCACCTCATCACATTTCATTGCATTTCCTTCACATTTCTTTGTATTTTTTTCGAAGTCTAAAGTCTAAGACTTTACACTAAAGTCTTATGTTTCACGGTTGTTCTGCCCACTTTCATATATCATTCCGCTGCTCGATCCCCACCGTTGATCTTCGCTCCCAAGCCACGATCTAACATTCTGCGCTACATTCTGCCATCAAACCCTATCATTCGTAAGTCTTCACTAGTTCATCGCATTTTGTCAGCATTGTTTAGTGAAAGCCACCATTCTGCCGCCGCGCTATCATATTTTTCGCCCTCCGCCCCACTAGTCTTCCATTGCATTGATTTTCTACACACAGTTATGAGTTTCTGCAGATTACAAGAGTTGAAACGCCGCCATAATTACACAGTATGGATGCAGCAGTAAGTTTCCCACTGACAGAGGCAAGGAATTTAATAAAGAGCAAGTTTCCACACCAGCACAATGTCTTCTTCCGAAGAAGGACAGATTTCCCATACTGTTTGATTACATGCCGTGCTCCAAGGGAGATGTCCGCCTATAACACAATCCAAAGCTCTCGAAGAATTTGTCGCACAAGTATGGAAGACAATTCCATCTTTATTACTGGTATGTTTATTCACCCACAGTACCACAGAGTACTACTGCAGCCAGAGTACACCAGGACCAGACCAAAGTAAATGGAAACCAAAGAAGATCACTCTTTCGCTCCAAAAGGTACCAGGGATAAATGAAAAGATTTAAAACAGAATGGGTTTCGGCCCTCTCCTACCTTTCTGTGTTTTAATGTTTCATTTAGTGCCCCACCTACCTCCTCGGCTCATCTTCTGCTATAAAACTCAGGAAGAAATTATCGAAAAGGTTGTTGATGAGATATCAGAGAATTGCAAGCAACTTCCCTTGAGACAAGTTCTCTGTGTATAATTTTAAGATAAGCCGAGGAAGATGTATTCAGATTGAATGACCAAGCTATTGGCTATGTTGTACCTGATTGGTGTTGATATTTAATATGACAAGCACATTTCATTGGATCCTGATCTAAAGCTGCAGTGATGTTTTTCTATCTCTGTGTTAATCCATTTCATTTCAGTTCTTCTAGCTTGCATCAGAAACCTGGTATAGGACTTACCCTTGATAGGTACCCTATACTTCTGCCCTCATTGCCTTTAATGTTTTTCTGCTAACGTGTTATCTAAAGATTGATTTTAATCGATTTAACCAGTGTAGTGGATGATATTGCCTGCTAGCTGATGTATGAATTAATGGAATCTGTTTTTTAGATGTGCTTGTTAGGATTTAGTTGGATGCGTTGAGAACACTGGGAGGTCTAGAACTCTGCCTCTTCCTCACTAGGATCTTTCCATTCAATTAAGCCTTTCCGATTTCCCCTGTGCTGCCTCTGATTGTGTCTAAGAAGGTCTGGAGTTAAATGACCTCTGACTTGATCTATAGATAGAATTTGATGGTTCTCCTTCTTCATTTTCAGTCCTTAATGTTCCATACCACCCAATCACTTAGGATCCAAGGCTTTAGATGACTAGCCCAACTGAAGTTTGCGTGTTGAGTAGCAAGTAAATCCTTTCTTGACTCCATTGCCCAATGGACTTGACCCTCCCTGAATTACTTCTCTTTGCCTAAATTCATTTTTGCCTAGCCTTGTCTCATGCCAAACTCTTCCTTCCTGAATCCCAGCAACCAAACTCAAAATCAAACAAACCTTGTGCCTTATAACTAGCCTAACATCTTGAACTTTGAGCTTCAAAGACATATACCTTTGACTCCCATAGAGAGATCCCTCTCTGGACCTAGGAGGGCTAGATCCTAAGGTCTGAAAGTGGTTTTGATGTTGTCTCATCTTTTTGTCTTACCAACCTAGCCAAAACATGGGAACCCCAACACCGCATAAGACCTAGAGCCATAACTCAGAGCTAACCCCCGTCGCGCAATTGCAATCGGGGTTTCTTATTTTCTTATTTCCTTTACTTTAAAAAATCCGATTGCGATAAGCCTTTTCTTTTAAACCCACGATCTCATCGTCCTTTTCACAGGACCACAACCCCGCAATCGGGCGCTAAAAAGTATAAAAAATCTTTCTCGAACCCCTTTTTCCTTTGTTTTTTCATAAACTCGACAGTATGATTTAAAATAAATCTGCACCGTTGATCTGTGCAGATCAACGACCATCGGATCATCGCATTGCAAATCCGCATCGATCATTCCTTTTTTGTCCATTACAAAATTCTGATGCAATCCTCCGATTTAATCTCAACCATCGAATCCACAAGAACCGACGGTTGAGATTCAATCGCGCTCCGCCCATAAGCCCTCCATAATCACCCCACCGATTAAATCCTGACCGTTAATCCCTCATAATGATTCGACAACCAGCGCTTAATCGCGTGTCGCAAACTCGAAAACTTCGATGCGATGAACCCTTCTCCTCTGATTCACCGATTTAATCTGGATCATTGAATCCATAAGAACCAACATCCAGGATCTAATCACGCTTCGCCCATAGCCCTTCACCATCACACCTGCCAATTTAATCATGACCGTTGATCTCTCTTAGATTGAACGGTCCGCGCTTAATCGCATTGGCACATCACATTGCCACTTTTCCCTTTCCTCCTGCCGATTCAATTCTACGATCAAATCTCCGTCGTTGATCTTTCCAGATTGGACGGTCCACATTACTTCTCGCTTTTTAAAACCGAGCCCCTCTTTTTCTTCCCCCATCGACAGATCTCGGCCGTCGATCCTCCAGATCTGACGGCTCCCGTTGATCCTTCCTTCTGCCCTTTCTAAAAGGGTGGGCCCTCTCTTCTCCTCGTTTCTCCGCCAAATTCCTTCAAAACCTTACCTTTTCTATAATATTTGTTTCCCAAAAAAAATAGTTTTAAAACGAATCTTGACCATTGATCTACCAAGATCAAAGGCCATCAGGCCCCCTCCTTCTGCCCATTCCCTTTCCTTTCATTTCTTCATATCCGCCCCTTTTTTCAATCGTGACCATCCATCAAAGAAATCCAACGATTAGAACTTAACCCGATATTCTATTACACCCATCCACTATGCGCCAATTTTGCTGATATCATCCTGGACCCTGCATACACTTTACCTCGCAGCTCTTCATCCATCGCGCTCAACCTGCACCGTTGAATCTGGATCCTCCAATCTAATGGCCCAGAATCAATCTCATGTAAGTTTTGAGCCCTTCCCACAATGTGCAACTTTTATACGATGAAAGTGGTTTTAGAAATCCACGTGTCGAACGCTGACCTATATCGCATTCCAAAAGCTATTACCGCCTACCCCCTAGAACCCGTACGAAAACCATTAATGGTTTTCCGCTATACCGCTCTCTCGGCCAACATTTCTTTTTCATCTTTTAATCCTGGTCGTCGATCTTTAAGATCAGACGGTCCTGTTTTAATCTCTCCCCCATTCACTTTTCACCCAAAAATTCTCCCAAACGACTTGATCAAGTAGTCTCCATCGTTGATCTTTCTAATCCAATGGCTCTCGTTCGCCCTCGCACCCAAAACCTCCAAAGTAGTTCTCGACCTATTTTCGAAGTATTTTCTTAACTTTTATGTGTTTTTTGCATGTTATAAAGGTTTTTTTCACAGTTTTAAAAGAAACGAAAGGCTAGGGATGACGATCCACAAGCAATTATCCATGAAGAAAAGGGAGCTACAAGGTTTAAAACATTGATTTTTCCCGTGCCTCATGAGCATCGTGATATTATGAAAACATTCCACGCACCTGCAAAACAACAAAAACACAGTGAAACGTCAATTAAACCAAGTATATCAGTGAAGAAATCAACAATAAAGGGCTTAATGCCTAAGCCTGGAAATCAAGTTTTTTAATCCCCAAGTTTAAAGAAATAAAGCTGATATCAGAGAATGAAGACCGAAGACTAAGATCAAGGCATAATCAAGCCTAAACACAGAGTAAAGCAGATTAAAGATGTCTTAAAATAAAATAAAGGAAAACATAAGCAAAGGACGCCTCCACTGCCACATTAGAGGCTAATTGAATCCTCTTCAGTTACCAAAGAGCCACCTGCATCCTCAAAGAAAGCAAAAGAAGGCATAGTTATTGCCTGTTCAGGAGATATTTTCCTAAAGACAACTGAAAAGTTATTTCAAGCAATGGAACTTATTTCAAACTGTCAACGAAGTTATTGAAAAGATAAGAAATAGCCTTGAAGTCAATCTTTTTATCCACTAGGCCTAAAAAAAACATAAACAGAGTAAATGAAACAGAGATATAATTCAATGCATTCCTGCCTTATGCCTTGTGTGGTTTTAAAGGCTAGGAATTTCATTTAGTATAGAATTAATGACACTTAAACCCTAGAAACTCTTCCACCTCCTCATTTTCTTATAAAATCTCCTTGAGGAGCACATTGTAAAGGGTTGGTTGTTGGATTTCTGATATAATAGTTGCTGTATCGAATCAATGTTGAATGTAAATAAACTCTGAAGCTATGAAGCTCTATTAATTTATTGAAGAAGTTAGGTTGAGAAGAGAAGTTGTTGTTGTGATGGAACATTGGAATTGAAGTATGTAACTGGATTGACAATCAATAAACAAGTTGTTTCTAGGGATCTTGGTCTATATTATTGGTGAAGTACTTCTTTCTGTTATTGTTTTCCTTTCATGTATGCCATTTTGTTCACTTTTCTCTGATAAAGAACAACAAATATAGAGCTAGGATTTACTGTTAAAAGTACCCTACTCTCACTGATAAGCTTTATCTTTATGTTTTCCTCCAAATTGTGTAATTAATAATGACTTAAGTTAAGTGTAAACATTGTCAAGGAATGTTGGTTAGTCCATGTCTTGAAGTGCTAAACTTGAAAGGAAGTTCTTGAATGATATTTTTATTACATGCTAAGTAGATTTGGACTAGGAAAGTTTATGGTTTGCCCTGTCTTCTAGTCTTTTCTCCAAAGGTGGTTTTGAAAGTTTCCCTAAGAGTATGCTAAAGCAGGTTTTGATTTTAATGTATCTTGCTTGATCTAAAGCTGCACTTTGTTTTCTTATATGTTTTCATCCCTTCTGAAAGTAGTCATGTGGATTACTGCATTTTTTGTCTGATAAGTTAGCTTTAATACAATCTTGTCCAAAGAAGTTTTTGGTTAGCCCTGTCTTTGGTTGGTTTCAAACAATTGCTTAAAAAGGCTTTTCTTGTTTGGAAAGTTGATAAATCCTTGTTGAAATTATTAGCTTTTTCCGTCTTCACAAAACTTTAATGTTCCATTCCATCATTTAATCTAAAGGATCTTTTGATATAGATGACTTTCCCCTTGGACCACTCTTGAAATTTTTGTACTATGAAACCCTTTTGTGACTCCATTGCCCAATGGTTTAAAGCTGCATCACACTAATCCTATCTGCTGAACACTTCTCAATATACTTGCATCTTCACACTTTGAAACTCTTTCATTTTGTGATATTCTATCCAATTAAATATCATACCTGACCAACCAAACAAACAAAAAACCCTTGTTCTCAATAACTAGCCTAATGTCATGCTAAAAGCCTTAAAGATAAATCAATCTTTGCTCTTATAGAGAGATCCCTCTCTGGATACAGGAGGGCTAGATCCTAGAATCCCAAAGTGGTTTTTGATGTAGTCTCTACAGAATTTGGTCTTGCCATTCTATTAAATTATAAGGACCTAACAGACCTTCCATGTCCACGTAGATCCATGTTGGATCATTTTGGGAGCTATCTTGGCACAACCTAGAGATGGGGATATAGATCACTCGATGGCCTTCACTAGCAGGAAGCTGTCGAGTGTGGATCATAACTATTCTACCATGGAGTAGGAGGGGCTAGAAATGGTATATGCCCTACAAAAATATAGGCACTATTTACTTGGAGGGCACTTTGAGATGTTCACAGACCATTTGGCCTTAAAATATCTAGTTAACAAACCTGTGTAGGGGGGGGGGGAATATGTTGGTGGTTGTTACTTTTTGAGGAGTATGATTTTGAAATTATTGTGAAGCCAGGAAGGTTGAACATTGGGCTGAATCATTTATCCAAAATTGAGAATGGGGAAGAACTGACTAACTTGGATGATGGATTTCCTGATGCGCACCTGTTTTCTATCAAAGTGATTGATGAGCACTTTGCAGATATTTTCCACTTCTTGACTATAGGTAAGGGCCCTGATGATTATTTGATTTCCTAGAAGAAGGACCTGGTCTCCTGCGTAGCCGACTTTACTATCATTGCGAGAAAACTCTACAAGCTGGGAGCAGACGAGGTATTGCGAAGGTATATCCTTGAATATGAAAGACCGACTACACTAGCTGAAGCCCATGGAGGATTTGTGGGAGGAAACTACGCAGGTAAAGCCACTCTATAGAATATAATCCAGGTTGGGCTTTGATGGCCCACACTATACACGAATGCTCATACTTATTGTCGGGCCTGCGACACATGCCAACGGACCAGGAGACCTTCACGCCGGGATGAAATGCCTCTGGAGCCACAGATGGCCCTGCAGGAATTTGATAAGTGGGCCATCGAAATTTTTCACCTCATTAACCCCCCCAGTAGGAAGACAGGTGCTCGATATATCATTACGGCCACATATTACGTCACCAGGTGGGCATAAGATAAAGCTGTCAACGACTTCATTGCAGACACGACCGTGCACTTCCTTTTTGATAATATCTTAACCAGGTTTGGATGCCCAAGGGTCTTGATGAGTGACAGAGGGACACACTTCATTAATGAAACAATTAAGGCTCTGACTAAGGAATTATAGATCCACCATGCCAAAATTACTCCATACCATCCGCAGGCGAATGGAACCGTAGAAGAATTCAACAAAATTTTGGAACAAGCTCTCACCAAGGTCTGTAATGCACAACGAAGTGACTAGAACGTATGCATTCCCTTAATACTCTGGGCCTATAGAATCACATATAAGAATATCACTAGAAAACACCCTTCCACATGGTTTATGACAAATAAGCTATTATGCCTATGGAATACATCATTCCCAGCTTGCGCATCTTGGCCTTCACAAATATGGCTGACCCAGACATTATGGAGGAATGCCTGGCGCGGCTGGTAGCATTGGAAGAAGATCAAATCATCACTCAATTCCACCAACAGGTTCAAAAGGACTTTTTGGAGGAAGCATTGGTCCTACTATATGATAGCCAATTTTCAAAACACCCTGGTAAATTCCGATAGCACTGGTTAGGCCCATACGTGGTAAAGGAAATTACCAATGGTGAAGCAGTCAGATTGGATACACTACAAGCTGATTCCTTGCCAGCATATGTTAATGGGAGTCGACTAAAGACCTACTAGGACTCCGCGGTGCTGATCAAATGACTATATGGCCGGAGTAGCTATACCGTGGACACTGCACGCAAGGAGGATGCACAAGAATGGATGCGCAGGGATGGTGCGCACGAATGGATGCCCATGGATGGTGCGCAAGAAGGGATGCAAAAGGGTGATGCACAGGACTATAAGTACAGGTGGGTGCGAGATAGGCACAGGTGCTGCATGCAATGGAAAAAACTAGCCGTTGGTACGGAGCGGGAGCATGGAAAACTACGCTTCCCGTTTAATGAAGCAGGTAACTTGCAATTAATGAGGAGATTTACGAGGAATTTTTACCGTTTCCGTAATGATGGAAGGAAATTAAGGGTATGATGGTCATTTATCCCTCAGGGACGCTCTAAGATCAGGATTGTTTATTCGACGGGATTCATCTGCTGCTCACGATCATCGCACCTCGACCGCTCTGGTATATTTCATTGTTTTTGTCTACCTATCACTCGCATGATTGAGCAAGATCCACTGTCTGACAGTAGCCATGCTGAATTAATATTTCAAGGAAGGATGACCACTACCAACCCAAATGCACCTCTGCTTGACACAACTTCTGAAGAAATAGGATCTGATGATGTCTGAGAGGTCTCCCCTGTAGTAGAAGAACTTGGCTCGACCTCAGCACTCAGAAAGGGAAAGGGAAAGGAAAATCAAACACAATGGGTTGGTGGGAAGCCTCATACTTCCCCTAAAATTTGGTTCCCCCTAGAAGGTGCCTAAGAAACGATTTCCCACCGCACCTCCAAACCCGATGGCGCTCACAGTAGAAGGCATGCAAGAGACTCTATTGACCTGGTTACTGTTGGCTCCCTGTGATTTACAAGAATGGAAAGAATAAACATTGCAGGGGGCCACATCAGAACCACTTTGGAATCCTAGGACCTAGCCTTCCTAGATTCAGAGAGGGATCTCTCTATATAAATTTTTTTGGAAGATATATCTTTATACTTTGTTTAAGATATTAGGCTAGTTATGAAGCTCTGAGAACTTTGTTTTGGTTTTGGTTGATTGAAAAGGTACTGGAGGGATCAAAGGTTGGAGATGATTGAGGAAATGTTTCAGCTGGAAGGATAGACTATAACACAACATTAATCCATTGGGCTATGGAGTCATGAAAGGATTTAATTGTTCAACAACTATTTATGGCTTTTCATAGGGCAAGTTATCTAAGTTACATGGATCTTTTAAATTAAGCTATGATATGAAACATCAAAGTGTTGTGAAGGAAATAAATCTATAGTCGGTCAAGAATATTCTAGCTATATTTAAATAAGAAAAGCCTTTCAAAGTAGCTATTTGAAGTAAGCCAAAGGACAGGGCAAACCATAGACTTCTTTGGACAGACTTTTATTAAAGCAAAATTTTAAGACAACAATCTAGTAATCCTAAGACTACTTTTAGATAAAGAGAATATATAAGATAACAAGGAGAGCATCCTAAGATCAAATAGAAATAATATAATTTTCTTTTGGCGAACTCTCTAGGGATATTTCAAACAACCTTTAAAGACAGACCAGAGGACAGGGCTAACCATAGACTTCCCTGGTTTAGACTCTACTTAGCATACTTTGAAAATATCTTTCAAGAACAATATCTCAAGTTCTACTCAGAAGGGTATGGGCTTACCAACACTTCCTTGGTTATACTCTATTGAATCATTCTTAAAAAAAACAAGCTAGATAAAACTGGAGGGCAATTAAGAATCCTTCAATCAAACCTTGTAGAAGAAAACATAAAGATAAAGCTTGTAGACATAAATAGGGTCCCTTTGACAGTAAATCATAATCTAAATTTTCTGTTCTTTATCATAGAAAATGGACAGAATGAAAACATAAGGAGAAAACAAAAATAGTGAAGAAAAACATCACCATTAACATAGACTAGGATCCTGTGAATCAGCTTGTTTTATTGATGTTCAAACTAGTTACATACTTTAGCACAGTGGATCTTTACAGCTCAAAGCTTTCTCTATCCAACCTAGCACTCCTCAACTAGTTCAGCAACACTCTAAACAACTAATAGTAAGAGCCTTCTACATCCAACCAAGAACCCTTTCTAATGAAGCCCTCATGCTATATTTATAAGTAAATGAGGAGGTGAAATGAAAGCTAGGGTTAATATATTTCATTTATGACTGAGTTAATGATTTTTAACCTTTGATACCATGCAAGGCCCAAGGCAAAAATATCTGGAAAGAATTACTCTTTATAATGAATGCTGTGTTAATTTCTGAGCTAATTAGTTGCAATATTTGACTTTTAGGCTTTTTGATAACTTTGTAATAACTATTGAGCTGCTTCTTTGAAAATATCTCTGACTGTAATAACTTCTGCATGTTTTTTACGAAAAATAGGCTTTGTAGGTGGCATTTAGCACTTTGGTGAAGTAAAATCCTCATTGATTTGGCATTCGAAGCATGCTTTGCGCTAATATGTCTTGATATGTTTCTTTGAACTATGTTTAAGGCCTGATTTTTTCTTTTAGGCCATCTTTAATCATCTTCTCTATCCTTTTGCTTTATTGATTGTTTTAATATTTAATCTTTGTCCTTAACTCTTTTGTCCTTATCCTTTAATCTTCTGTTTTTCTTTAACTTCTCTGGTTAGGCCTTTATCTCTCCATCCCTTCATTTCTTGACTGCTCTTCGATATTTCTTTAATCTTCTCTATTTTCTTGTTTGCACGGGTTTCTTTTGCATGCTGGAGGGTTTGTTGACTACATCAATGGCCATGAAGCATCTACTAGCTCCCCGTAATTTGCTATATTGATTGAGATACAAATAGACAAGGGTAACATCAAACCAAGCTTTAGAATCCAAGAACCTAGCCTTCCTAGATTCAGAGAGGGATCTCTCTAGTAGGTGTAAAGATGTGAAATTTTTTGCTGATTAGGGTTGATTTTAGGCTAGATGTTAAGTGCAGGGTATTTTGATTGTTTTTGGTTGGGTATGATGCTCAAATAGATTAGATAGAAAACAAGGAATATTTTTAATTCATTGGGCAATGGAGTCTAACAAGGTCAAGGTAAGGTCATCAATGGTTTTAAGAGTATTTGCAGGGAAATTTTAACTTGGTTGGTGGATCTTTGAGGCTGTGAAGGATCATGAGATGGAAATCAAGCTTGAGAAAAAAAAGTTAATAAAGGGCAGAACAAAATCCTTTATATACTTTTAAACTGAGGGAGTTAGAAGATTTATAAGCATAGCAATAGAATCAAAGGCATAAGAAAAACCTAATCCATTTGATTTTAGGCTGAAAGCAAATAATCATCCAAGACAAACATTCAAATGAAATATAGAAAGGCAAGAAATTTTTTTAACTTTCATAGATCTCATCATCAAGAGAAGAAAACATTTAAGATGCACAAATAACTATAACAATATAAGGAGAGAAAACCCTGAACATCTAAATTTATTGCTATGAAGGTTCCTTGTAAAAAATTTAGCTAAGTAAAGGCAAAGAGCATGATTGAAATAGACTTCTTTGATAAACCTAGGCAAATATGCTTTAAAGAGATGATTCCAAGAACAGAGTATTTAGTGGCAACAAATATGCAGGGCTAGCCATGAATCATGTTGAAACCAACTGATCTAAACCATTCAAGAAATAGACAAGCATATGAAATCCTTAGAGAGAAAAAAAGATGAATTCTCTAATATATCATAGCAGAAGAAAACATTAAGGTAGTGAAGGAAATAAACAGACCTAAGGTGCCATTAGCAAACATGTCTTAGTCTAAATTCTTTGTCCTACTGCAACATAGAAAGATGGAAACATATTGAAAACTAGAAAACATGAACAAAAGAGAAATACATCACCATCAACCAGGCTTATGGATCCTGCAAACAGTCCTCCTCCATCAACAAACAAATCAGGTCATGAATGAGCTCCAAGACATCAAATTCTCATCAAAAACTCCAAGAGACAATGTATTGCTCTAGAATAAGTCATCAAAATCCAACCAATACATAAGAGCCTCGGGTTCTATTTATGGAGCAGCTGAGGAGGTGGGAAGCCCTAAGAGGCTTCCAGAAACCTTAATCTAATCATAAATGCCATAAATGTGCTTAATGACCATGCAAGGCCCAAGACACATAGTTGATAAGAAAATAAATGAAAAACACCAAAACATAACTCCCCAATCAAATCAGGAGTGATTTGTCCAAGAAAATATTAAAAAAATCCTTTTCCATTAATCTTTTTGTTTTGTTGACATTTTTGGCAAAAGGCTGCTCATGTGTGTAACACCTTTTCAGTAGAAAATAGGGTCTGTTGTAGCTGAGTTTTGGACCCCTTCCCGGCATCGTATTTGGCCCCGTGATGGATTGTTGGAAATATTGATGAGTCTAATTTCCAAAAATACTTGATTTGTGCTGAATGGATGCCATTTACCTTCTCAAAAATTAAATCTCCCAACACTGCTCTGTGCGTAACACCTGCTCTGAAAAAGAGGCAGAAAGGTCAAATTTGAGGTGTTTTTTGACCGTTTGAGGGGGGGAAAATGCTCCAATTGAACTGAAATTTTGTGGGTAGACTATTGGTGATGTGAAAAATACAAAAATTTAAACTCCAGTAGCTGAGAATGCCCCAATTTTGTGCGTAGCGCGTAGGGTGCTGCGCTCCTAGGGGTTAAAATTTGGAAAAAATAAAAAGTTTCCGGATTTGCCCCCAAATTGGTGTGTAGACCTCTCAAGGGGTTTTAGATACCTGCTGAGAAGCATTAGCCAAGATCCTGAGGATGTCATGCACTTTGGTCCTTTTTAGCTTTTTTAGCTCCATGAGGGCTTGCTTTAGTTTGGCATTAGCAAGCATGCTCTTCCTTGCATAGTGTTTGACCATTTTCTTCTGTAAGGCAAAGCCCCTCTTCACCTCTTTGAAATGTTTATGCTCCTCTATATAATAGTATATGAACCTTTCTACCCTCTCAAGAGAAAAACATACAAGAGAAAGCTGCTGCAAATTTGTGGCTGAATAACGTTGTATGGCTGAAGCTCTACATAATATGGCTGAACATGCAAATAAATTGTTGTAGATGCTTCCTCTAGCTTTCCTAAAGAAAGGTTGATCCTCCTCTTGGGAAACTAGTCCTCAAAATGGGGTTTTGACCCCTCCCACTGCACACCTTAAGAAATAACGCAGTTTTCTGAAGGGACCACGTTTTTGTTGAAGGCAAGTGCTTGGCCCAACACCTAATGGTTGAAAATTCAGATCAGAAGCCTCCTCTTATATTTCTCAAGAAAGATCTCCAAGAAAGAGTAGGGAATCCCCACTTGGGCAAACCCTTGCACTAAGCAGTGCAGCAACTTAGCTAAACAACCAAGTTTGCAGGAATTCTAAGTAGAACACATAAAAATATAATCTCCAATATGTCCATATGCTTCCCATCTCCTTCATTATATAATTGATGAGCTTCCTCACCAAGGGTCGCACCCACTATGAGGTTGCTTCCATGCAAAGGCTCCTCCACAAAAAATGTGTTGTCCATCAAGATGGTGCAATGTGTATAGACAGCTTTGTTGACTTAGTCAACCTTGACTGATTCTTCATGCCCTGTCCCTTTTCACACTCAAGGTGCCTTCATTTTATTTAGTTGGATTGATCTCTATTCACATTGAGCTGGCTTTATTTAGAATCCACTTCTTTGAGAATAAATCATGTTGACTTGGTCAAATTTGTTCTTGTCCACATAGTTTAGACCTTGTTCACACATGTGGATGCTTGAACTAGTTATTACATGATCCCCTTTCACATTAGGAGGGATTTCTATTCATACTTGAGAAATTTATGAGCCTCCTTGCGCACTTATTCATTTATCTAACTTTTAGAAGAAAAATTAATATTCCTATTAGCTTAAGCTAAATTAGGAATATTACAGTCTCCCCCTCCCAAATGTTGCTTGTCCTCAAGAAATTGCAAGGTTGCTGCAAAATCTCCCCTCTTCCTCTTGTGGCCATTTCATCCGATAGTTTCCTCCATTGGTTCAGAATTTCTACAAAAATTCCATCTCCCAATGGCTCCTCCCATGTGTGCAAGTGGGTCTTTGGTGAATAAACCTAATGGCTCTCATCATGAAAGAATGGAAGGTTGTTATGGAAACCTTCTTGTTGATCCATGGCCTTGCTGATCCATGGCCTTCTCAAGATAGAAGTGATGACAATCATGGGGAATTTTATCATCAATGGAGGCCTCCCCCCCTCCATGCTATCATCCAAATAAAATGAATCACCTTCCAGCTTGGTAAATCATAGAAAAGCTCCTCCTGATTGCTCATGAGAGGCATGCCCCAAGTGCTCCAACCAAACATATGGTCCACATCATAAAGAAACAAATGGTATGCAATGGTGGCCATATAGTTTCTTATGCTCCCCTTGGAACATGCAGTGCAGAAAAAGTAGGGACTTTCTTCCCCCAAAGACATATCCAACAAGTGTACCTCTCCTCCAATCATGCCCCCAACAAAGATAAGAACATCTTCAGCATGTGGGATCATAAGCAAGATCATGCTAGCTGCCATATACAATAAGGGAGAAAGACAATGGTCCCTCATATGCAACCAACACAGTTTTCCTCCTAACTGCCATAGAATCTGATATGACAAGCGTTCTTCCCAACACTTGCTTGCAGCCCCATCCTTCATGCATGTTTGGAGGTGTATGATGGTTGGTGTTGATGAATCACTAATCCGGATTTATGCAGGAACGCAACAGAATAAACATATAACCATAAATACAGAGATGCAGCGAAAATAACACTTCATTTCATTAATATCAAAGAACTGAAATTTGCTTACAGACAGAATGGAAATAAAACTAGCTAGGGCGCTGGTAGCTATCTCTGAGAAGAGATGTGGCGGCTACAGGCCTCTGAACTGAGTTACAATGAGGCTCGAGGGCTTATTTATTATTGAGAAACAATGGAGAACCCTAAACATCCCAAAAACCTAACCCTAGGAGATGAAGCGCCAAAACTATGGGCCCCGTTTGGGTAAATTGGTGTTTCAACTTCCCAGGGACGTAACTTTGGCATACTATCTCCGTTTGACGCACATGATACATCATTAGAAAGCTCTATCCGAGGACTACAAATTTCGCCATGAATATCATTTTGAAATGGAACATAATGATATTCACTGGAGGCGTGATGCCCAAAAAACGTCGTTTAGGGCCTCAAAACAGCTCCGGAAGTTCAGGACCCGAAAAACTGTTAAAAATAGTAAGTTTTTTTGCAACTTCAAAACTGAAAGAACTGATGATGGGTGTTCAAATGGAATAGGTGGGTGGCCACCAATATCCACCGGATCATTCCTCCCCCCTTAGGAAGCAATGGTCCCCATTTCGTTAAGTTCCTCCATGAGATGAGGAAATTTCTGCTGAACTTGGTCCCTGGTGAACCACTTTCCTTGGTGCAGGAGTTGGCCAGCTTTGACAACCCGATACAGTTGGATCTGCTGTTGACGAGTGTTCTTTATTTGCATGTCCATGATACAATCTGTGGTGGCCTGTTCCATGCAGTCTGGGTTTAACTCTGTTGGTGTGAGTTGTTCTGCAATGTTCGAGGTGTCCAGTAGAGGTGGGAAGTAAGGACCAAGGCGATCCACATTGAAGACTGGGTGCAGACTAAGGAATGGAGGAATACTAAGCTCGAAAGCATTTTTCCCTACAGCCTTGGTGACGGCATACGGCCCGTATCAGAGCGGGCGAAGCTTGCGGTGGGGTCCAGTGAGGCGCTCCTTCTGCAAATGTAGCCATACTTTGTCGCCCACCTGGAAGTTGTGTGGCACCCGGTGTTGATCATGGCGCTGCTTGTACTTCGCATTGGCTCTGTCCAATATATCATGAACTTGTTGGCGGATGTGTTGAATGCGCTCGATGAAGCTACTTGCTTTGTCAACTTCAGACTGGACATGCGCTGAATCGGCCTGAGCAGCTGCAAATGGCATGGCTACGTCAATGGGACATAGTGGCTGGAATCCCAAGCCCACCTGAAAGGGGCTATGGCCAATTGAACTGTGGAGAGCCCGGTTATAACTATGTTATACATAGGGGAGGCTCTCGTCCCATGTGCGTGGATGCTTTGAATTGTACATGCGCAGAATGTGTACAATCATTCTGTTGACGACCTCTGTCTGGCCATCTGTTTGGGGATGGAAAGCTGTGGACTTGGTGAGCTTTGTGTCCAACATTGACCAGAGGCTGGACCAAAATGTGCCGAGGAACCTGCTATCTCGATCTGATATGATAGACTGTGGGATCCCAAAGTGCACCCACACTCGTTCAAAGAAGAGTTTAGCAGTGGCTTCTGCTGTGATATTATTCTTATAGGCCGCCATGATGGCCATCTTCGAGAATCTGTCAACGACCACGAAAACACAGTCATTTCCATTCTTAGTAGAAGGAAACACAGGAACCATACATGGATATGGACTTGACAATGACTAGGGGTAGGTAGTGGAGCATATAGGCCTTGCTTCTTGATGGTCGGTTTGGCAATGGTACGCGGAAGCAGCAAAGATCTCGGTGCTTCTTGACATCCTTCGCGATACAGGCCCACAGAAACACTTCTTTGTAGTATTTCATCGTCATCGTTTTCTTGACCCCGAATTCTGACTGCACCCATATGTCAGCCCACAGCCATCCACGCTCGCTTGAAGGAACACAAAGGAGTCCCATGTGACATAAAAGTGCATCTTGGAGGTGAAAATTTGGAACTTGCGTACCCCCCAAGAGTGCCTTGTAAGTGTGGCCGAATTCTGGGTCACTCTCATAGAGAAGCAACCAATCAGAAGTCTCGTTCCCACAAGAGTTGAGCATGGTGGTGAGCGCCACGATCGGTGGTCGGCTTTGGTAGTCTGCAACATTATTGGTGCTACCCTTCTTGTACTTGATGTTCAAATGAAACTGTTGCAGATATGTGGGCCACTTCTGATGGCGGTCATTCTGCAACTTCCCTTGTGTCTGTATGAATTGCAGGGGCCGGTGGTCTGTGTGGATGATTGTTTCCTTCCCCAAAATGTAATGCTTCCATTGTCGACAGGCTTGCACAATGGAATACATTTCTTTGTCATAGGTGGGATACTTGCGAACTGTCTCAGACAATGTCTCACTGTGATATGCCACTGGATGTCCCTGTTGAGTAAGAACTGCCCCAATAGCATAGTCGGAGGCATCTGTCTCGATCTCAAATGGCTGTTGCAAGTCTGGTAAAGTGAGCACTGGGGCAGAACAGAGGCGGTTTTTCAGTTCTGTGAACGCCTTCTGTTGAGGTTCCGACCAAAAAAATTTTGCTCTCGCTCCTCCCTTGGTGACTTGACTCAGGGGCCAAGTGATATGAGAGAATCCCAACACGAACCTCCGATAGAAATTAGCAAGACCCAGAAAGCTGCGAAGCTCTGTTATAGTGGTTGGGGCTGGCCAATCCCGAATGACTTGGATCTTGGCTGGATCCATATGCACCCCCCTTTCATCAATAATGTATCCCAGATATTGAACCTGGGTCATGCCAAACGTGCACTTCTCCAAATTGGCACACAACTTGTGTTGCCGCAGTGTTTGGAGGACTTGTCGGATGTGATGAAGGTGCTCTTCCCATGTCTTGTTGAAGATCAGAATGTCATCCAAGTACACCACTACGAATGAGTTGGTGAATGGCCGCAAGATGTCATCCATCATCCTCATGAAGGTTGCGGGAGCATTCGTCAACCCGAAAGGCATGACCAGCCATTCAAAAAGGCCTTCCTTAGCTTTGAAGGCAGTCTTCCACACATGAGAGGGTTCAATTGGTACCTGGTGATACCCAGACTTCAGGTCGATCTTACTGAAATATTTTGCACCTTGGAGTTGGTCCAGAAGGTCATCAATCCGTGGGATTGGGTACCTATTCCAGACAGTGATCTTGTTTAGCGCCCGATAGTCAATACAGAGTCTCCACGTCCCATCCTTCTTCTGTACCAACACGATCGGGCTCCCACGGGGCGATGAACTTGGTCTGATGTGACCTTTCTGCAACAGCTCCTGAATCTGCCTCTTGATTTCATCATTTTCCAGAACAGAGCGTCGATAGATCGGTCCATTGGGTAGCAGCGCACCTGGGGTCAGATCAATCGGGTGCTTGACCTGACAGTGCAGAGGAACCCCTGTGGGTGAGGTGAAGATGTCCCCGTACTCCTCCACAACCTTATCCATTTGTTGTTGTCGTGCAGAGGAGCCCTGTTTGGAGGTCGTGGCCATATTCTTCTTCTTGCCCTAGGGGCAGATCATCAGGAAAAAAAATTTCCTGGTTTGGGAAATGAGCTTACTGCATTGTTTTGCAGTAACCAAAGAGATAGTACCTCTGGTATCCTATACAACTTATTTCCCAAAGTAACAATAACAGCACGAGGTCAAGACTCATACATAGCATGACGCTTCCAAAAGTATTGTTGTCCTAATAATACATCAGAAACATCAATAGGAGCAACATCACATAATACCTCATCTGTGAAGGGCTTGATGCTATAGGGAAGGTGGCATTGATGGCTAACGCGGAGATCTCGTCCTTGGTGAAGCCACCCGATGGTGTATGGATGTGGGTGAGCTGTGGTCAGAAAGCCCAACCGCTTCACGACATCTACTGAAATGAGGTTCTTTTGGCTCCCATTGTTGACAATGAACTGTACAGGGGAGCCCTTTACCCACATCTGGGAGTGGAAGAGACGTTCCTCCTCCTCTGGATCTTTCGGTTCCTCCTTCTGGATCTTTGTAGTGGAAACAATGGCATTGGGATTCGCATCAATAATCTGTTTCCCTTTTTAATTCCCCTTTTTAGGTTCTGATTTGGAGTCGAAGCATGCATCTGAATCATAAGCCCTCATCTCAGCCACTAGCGACTGCTTGGCCCGACACTCACTTGTGTTGTGAGTGGAGCTCTTATGGAACTCACACCACTTTCCCGTGTCCTTCTTTGGATTTGCGGTGTCGTTATTTTCTTGTGGCTTTGACGGGTTGTCTTTAGCTGCCATGCCTTGGCTTTTTCCTTTGTTCTGTGGTTTGGAAGCACCTTTCCCTTGCTTTTGATTCACAGATCCAAAGTCTCGCTTCTTCTGTTTGAATTTCTGCTCAATCTTGGCAGCATACCGGTATGCCGTACCAAGTGAGGAGATGTCGAGGAACTCCATTTCCTCCTGAATGTATCTATGCAGACAGCTGCAATACTTTAACACCAAATTTTTCTCTGAATCTTTGATACCCAACTTTGTGCGCAGGGTATGGAACAGATTCGTCAGCTCATGCACATCTTGATCCCTTTGTTGTCGCAACGTGGTCCATTGTATGTACTTGTCCTCATAGCTCCCCACGGGATAGTACTGTTCCTTGACGGTGTCTCGGAAAGAATTCCAAGTTGGTACGGCCGAGAACAGAGAGGGTTCTGTCTGGTCCTTGTTCTCACAGTAGGTTTCCCACCAGTCCTTAACATGGGGGGTAGCTTTGAGGAGTGCAAAAATAATCTTCTCTCGGTCTGAAAAGTCATGAACGGAGAAATATCCTTCTAATAGATTCAACCATCTATCTACGGCATCTGCGTCTATTTGACCCTCAAATATGGGAATGTCAAAATTTACTTGTACCTTAAAGGGAGTCGCAACTCCAGAGTGGCTACTGGATGCAGATGCGTCGCCGGTGGGCAGCCGTTGAAGGATCTGAGCAAAGTTATCCATCATCGCGTTCCTTTGTTTTTTGAGGGCCTCCTCGAGCAATATTTTGATAGGATCTCCTGCTCCCTCATCTTTCTTTTCGTCCCCCATGGGTGTCCGTCGAGGTTTGCGAGGCTGATCTTGTAAAGGTTCCACCAGATCGAGCCCTAGCTCCTTATACCCCGACCTCGTTGGGGACATGCAAAGAAGGATCGAGAAAAAGTAGACCGCTCTGATACCACTGATCTGGATTTAGGCAGGAACGCAACATAATAAACATATAACCATAAATACAGAGATGCGGCGGAAATAACACTTCATTTCATTAATATCAAAGAACTGAAATTTGCTTACAGACAGAATGGAAATAAAACTAGCTAGGGCGCTGGTAGCTATCTCTGAGAAGAGATGTGGCGGCTACAGGCCTCTGAACTGAGTTAAAATGAGGCTCAAGGGCCTATTTATTATTGAGAAACAATGGAGAACCCTAAACATCCAAAAACCTAACCCTAGGAGATGAAGCGCCAAAACTGTGGGCCTCGTTTGGGTAAATTGGTGTTTCAACTTCCTAGGGACGTAACTTTGGCATACTATCTCCGTTTGACACACATGATACATCATTAGAAAGCTCTATCCGAGGACTACAACTTTCGCCATGAACGAAATGATAGTTTTTGGAGGCGCGATGCCCAAAAAGCATCGTTTAAGGCCTCAAAACGGCTCCGGAAGTTCAGGACCCGAAAAACTGCTAAAAATAGTAAGTTATGCCGAAACTGAAAAAATGAAAGAGACAATGGTGGGGGCCCAAGTGGAATAGGCGGGTGGCCACCAATATCCACCTGGATCAATCACACCATGAGGAGTACATCATCTCTCCAAGATCTCCCAAAGAATGGCCAACATTACCACTGTTCATGGCCCAAAGTGGCTCAAGAAGCCCATCAGAAAAAGTGCCCCATCTTGGAGCCAAGACCTGTACATGAGTGTTAAGAAAATACAAGTATATAATAAATACATCATGAGATTCAACAATACAATGTTTGTCATACACTTGTTTAAAATCAGCAAGGTAGCTCATGGATGAGATCCCTCTCACACTCAATGAATAGGGAGGTGATAATGATAACTCTTTCCAAGAGCTATGTTCCTCCTCAACCAGAAAATGATTCATGCACTTACTCAAATGAGAGTGCATCTCCTCGAAATTTTCCCACATGAATCCATCTAAGATAGTATGATATGTTTTAATGAAGCTAGTGGGATTTGAAAGCAAGACCTCATAGGTTGTGTTAAGTAGTTTTTTCTTGAGCTTGGAAACTTTAGTTAAGTAGATCTAATCATTAACATAAAGGATTCCATTAACTACCTTATAATTTCCATCCATTTCTTGCCCCTCAAGAACCTTACATGTGAATAGGTCCTTAGAATATTCCATCATGAGTTGGTACTCCCAATAAGGGTCTAGGCTTCACAACATTGACAACAATGTAGAAGTATGAAATGATGCATTTGTCATATGATGGCTCTCCTCCTTGACATTCTTGATGTCAAAGTCACATGTTGGAGTATTCCCAACTTTATTTTGTTGCATCTCTTGCAGCTTATCTTTCTCAAGACAATATTGAAGTTTAGGAGAGTCACGCTCCCTTTGAAAGGTTCTCTTTCTCAAAAACTTCCATAATTTTGCTCCTGCATGTAAAAATGAAATTATTTTTTTGTTATGTTCAGAAATCTTCATTATATATTGGAGTATCCTTTGCAGCTCCAAAGCTATGGAGTAGACTTTTGATACTATACTCATATCAACACAAGTTCCTGAATCTATTCCCTCCAACGCAAATAGATGAGCGGAAGAAAGCAAGGTCAATTTCAAAAATTTGCTTAGTCTTCCATCAGCGATTTTCAGCATTGTAGTGGCTCCTTCCAAGGTTCCCTCTTTAAAAAAATAGGTTGCTGCTTCATATAGTTGAGAGAACATTTTATTTTCCATCCAATCAGGAGGTCTTCCTACTAAAATGCCTCCCTGCAAAGAGGCATCAAGGCATAGAGTAGGATGTGAATATAGGTGGATAGATTTGCTCCTACCTTTATTGCATAAGTCCTCTTTCCTTCTTTGTTCTTGCAAACTTTGAAATAGAGAAGGGTACATGCTCTCCATATTGTGATGCCATTCCTCCTCTTTTCCTTCTCCTATATTCAAGATCTCAACATTTGGCAATGAAGGTACATGCTGCTCATGTGTTATGCCAAGAGCTCTATGTGTGAGACGTTTTGGAACTCCTTGCAAGAGTGCAAGGTTTTCTTTCTTTGGAGAAAATGTTCCATCCTCTTCTTCATGAGGTGCTTGAGGTGCCCTTGTTATGACTACGTTATCTTCTCCTGCCTCTCCTTTCTCTTCTTCACTAGTTGAAGTTGCCTTACCTTCAACAAGAGACCCTAGATCTTGGTCCTCTTTTGAAGAAGGAATCTTCATGTCTTTATTTTGAGAAGAAAGCCCTCCATCCAAAGGAGATATTTCCCTTGGAAAAGTATAAAACAATCTCACCTCCTCTTCATTGTTTTTTAGAAATGGAGTTGGATTTATAGACCCTCCCAATTCATGCAAAAGCTCTATTTGATATGGTGTGATAGTTTCAATAGAGGATGTTTCACATGAAATCTCATCAAACCTCTCTACTAATCTTTTAATGAACTTTGCATAAGTAGATGTATTTGAATTATTTAAGGAAAATGATTCAAACAACCACCAAGCATAGGCCTTACCCTCAAAATGTAGCGCTGCTACTTTGATGGCTTCCAATTCTGAAAATTGATGTTGCTGCACAAAGGTGTGTAGCTCCTTCACCCAAACCCTAGTTGGACATAAAGGTGAGCCATAAAAAGTGGATAGAAAGAATCTACCCTCACCATTATTCTTGCTCCTTGTGCTCTTTTCCTCCTTCATTTGGAAAAATCCTTGCAAATTCAAGTAATCTTTGAACTCCTCAGATTGAGCTTCATATTCCTACAAATAATCACCAAGAGTATCTTTCATTGGCACATATCCTTTCTTCCTCTTCATGAAGAAATTGCTGATAGAACGTGGTAGATCTGATGATATGGCTGAGTGCTCATATCCAAAATATGAGGACTTAGAATCTTCCTCCTGTATAGATCTATGTGAGGGATCTTCACGTGTTTCCCTCCTCATTTCTTTGATGCCCTTTCCTTTGCCCTGCAAATTTGAAAAGAGAAGTTTTGATAACCTATTTTCTCTAGAAAAAAAGGGTTTTCTCTGATTTATTTTGAAAATCTTCTTCTCCCCATGAGAATACTTCATAATTCTTGAGCTCACAGGCTGAGCCAAGATTGTTGCTCTGATACCACTATAATGTTCAAAATCTAGAATTTTCTACAACAATAAGAATACCCTAAGGTATTCCAAAGTTGGAGAGCAGAAAGTGATCAAATCATATAATGTATTCAAACATATAGCTTTAATATAACAATCACAACAACAAACTATGCCTTTTTACAATGTCACCAAGTGGGGAAAAACAACATATTTGGCCCCAAAAACGTAATTTTCTGAATTTTGAGTTCTAACAGTGAAAAATAATGGTTTTTTCCCTTATATTAGACAATATAGGACATGCATGCAAAATATTTTCAGAAACAAATGCCTTTAGCCTATTTAAACAGGCCTCCCATGCTCAAGACAGCTAAAAGCTGCCAAAACCCCAAGACTGCAAAATGTCGGAGCTGTTGCATAAGAGACTGCATAGTCTAAATAGAGGTTAAGTCAGAAAATATAGAAATATATCTGATAATATTATTATAATACTCAATGAGGCATGAAAACAGAGATATGATCTCTTTTATACAGATTCAAGAAGACCCGGTAAGGGTTTCTTGACAGAAAATATATACAAGAGAAAGTTGCTGCAAATATGTGGCTGAATAACATTGTATGGCTGAAGCTATACATAATATGGCTGAACATGCAAAGAAATGGTTTTATATTCTTCCTCTATCTTTCCCAAAGAAAGTCTGATCCTCCTCTTGGGAAACTAGCTCCTCAAAATGGGGTTTTGACCCCTCCCACTGCACACCTTAAGAAATAACGCATTTTTCTGAAGGGAATGATTTTTTTCTGAAGGTAAGTGCTTGGCCCAACACCTAATGGTGGAAAATTCATATCAGAAGCCTCCTCTTATATTTATCAAGAAAGATCTCAAAGGAAGAGTAGGGAAACCCCACCCGGGAAAACCCTTGCACCAAGTAGTGCAGCAACTTAGCCAAACAGCCAAGTATGCAGGAAGTCTAAGCAGACCACATACAAATATAATCTCCAATATGTACATATGCTTCCCATATCCTTCATTATATAATTGATGAGCTTCCTCACCAAGGGTCCCACCCACTATGAGGTTCCTCCATGCAAAGGCTCCTCCACAAAAACTGCGTTGTCCATCAAGATGGTGGAATGTATCTAGACAACTTTGTTGACTTAGTCAACCTTGACTAATTCTTCATGCCCTTTCCCTTTTCACACTCAAGGTGCATTCATTTTATCTAGCTGGATTGATCTCTATTCACATTGAGATGGCTTTATTTAGAATCCACTTCTTTGAGAATAAATCATGTTGACTTGGTCAAACTTGACCTTGTCCACATATTTTAGACCTTTTTCACACATGTGGATGCTTGAACTGGTTATTACATGATCCCCTTTCACATTAGGAGGGATTTTTATTCATACTTGAGCAATTTATGAGCCTCCTTGCCCACTTATTCATTTATCTAACTTTTAGAAGAAAAATTAATATTCCTATTAGCTGAAGCTAAATTAGGAATATTACAGTCACTCTCTTTTTCTAACTTGAGGAGGGTCTCCTCTAAAATTTTGACTCATATTCCTGTTTTGAAGATTGGCTTGATTTTCCCTAGGAGGTGTTCTCTCATTTAAACTGATTTTTTCGATCATCCTCTCCATTGTCCTAACTATGGAGTCAAGTTTGGTGTTAGAAGAGGAGGTTGTAGGTGTTGTGTCATCTTTATAAGTCACCCTTTTTTTTATCTCATCCTAGCCCTTGTCTCAATTAAATTGGCCTCTACATGCACAACCCCTCTTTGCATGTCTTCTAGAGTTAGGTAATCTCTCTCCCTTAGTTGATAGGCCATATCAGCATCAAAGCCTTCGGGATATTGTACTAAGGCTAAGCCTTGGGGAGGTTTTATGTGAGGTGGGAGGGCATTGTAAACATTGTTAAACCTAGTGGAGTAGTCATGAACACTTTCCCCCAGATTCCTTTTAAGATTGTTATACTCGGAAATAATTTGAAGGGGGTTCTTCTTGATTTCCCATTTGTTCACAAAGGTTTGGTAGAGGGTAGGGAGATCATGTATGCTATTGGGAGGTAAGTTCTTAAACCATTTCTTGGGTTCACCCCCTAGGCTCTGAGCAAAAATCCTCATCTGTATGGTTTCTTCTTCTATCTCCGTGTAGTCAAAAGCATCATTAATTCTATCTACATGATTTTGAGCAGTGATGGATTTAGTCCCCAAGAAGTGAGGGATCTTGGAATGATATTCATTTGGAAAAGGTAACACTGGTTGTTGTAGAGCTAGTGGAGCATACTAGGCTGCCATGATGGGAGGAAATGGAAATAAGGGCTGATTTACAAGGGGAGGATTTGTGAGAGGTGGAGCAGGATGGAGTGAGGTGGTTTGCATAGTGGTGGTATGAATGGGTGTAGCTGAGGTACTTGGACTGGAGAACTGATTCTGAGTGGATTTGAGATGAAAAGGGCTAAAGTGACGGAGAAGCTGAAAGTCAGGTGGACTGGAAGGAGAAGCTTTTCTACTAGAGCTTTGCTGCAAATCTATGGGGTCAAGGTCAGTTTGGTCAACCCTACTTTGTGACTTGGTATTGAATATATTCTTGGTATGGTGCAAGTCAAACTGAGGATCTTGTGAAATTGTAACGTGTTATGGTGTAGAAATTTCTCTATGAATGGTCCTAACAGTGGGTGAGTTTCCAGCTTTAGAAGTTTTCCACAAAATCTTTTCTGGGTCATCAACTACGGTAGGAGGATTTGGGTCCGGGTGTGATCTGGTCTTGATCCTTCATGAAGCCAGATATCTTTACTCGAAAATCAGAGAGGTTGAAGGTTTGGGATTGTTTTTGGAAGGTTGTCCTTTCTTAGTGTTTTCTTTACTTACACAAGGTATAACTAGGCCCTAAAAATTGATTTGTACTGATTTGACACAATCCTAGAAAAACCTATGGGGCCAGTGAGATGAAAAAAGGCCTACTGGAGGCTAGTGGAGTCACCAGGTGGATGTTTTTGAAATTTTGAGGATATGTATACAATGGTCCACCACCAATTTTTGATAAAAATCAATATAGGGAGTATTTTGGGATTTTGAGTTTCTTTATGTAGCCTTAAGGTTTCAATGAATATCCTCTAGCTGAGTCATCATCTTGCTAGGATGGTGAAGCAATTAATTTCTACTCTTGGCTATGAGTTGATTTTTTAGGTCAAACTGGGGATGTATATGAGTCTGTAAGAGTTTTTTAGGCTACTATGAACTCAATCCCACCGTAATCACCATTATGTTAGCTCCCCGTAATTTTCTAGATTGATTGAGATACAAATAGACAAGGGTAACATCAAACCAAGCTTTAGAATCCAAGGACCTAGCCTTCCTGGATTCAGAGAGGGATCTCTCTAGTAGGTGCAAAGATGTGAATTTTTTTACTGATTAGGGTTGATTTTAGGCTAGATGTTAAGTGCAGGGTATTTTGATTGTTTTTGGTTGGGTATGATGCTTGGATAGATTAGATAGAAAACAAGGAAGATTTTTAATTCATTGGGAAATGGAGTCTAACAAGGTAAAGGTAAGGTCATCAATGGTTTTAAGAGTATTTGTAGGGAAATTTTAACTTGGTTGGTGGATCTTTGAGGTTGTGAAGGATCATGAGATGGACATCAAGCTTGAGAACAAAAAGCTAATAAAGGGTAGAACAAAATACTTTATATATTTTTAAACTGAGGGAGTTAGAAGATTTATAAGCATATCAAGATAATCAAAGTCATCAGCAAAACCTAATCCATTTGATTTCAGGCTAAAAGCAGATAATCATCCAAGAAAAACATTCAAATGAAATATAGAAAGGCAAGAAACTTTTTTAACTTTCATAGATTTCATCATCAAGAGAAAAAAAAATTTAAGATGCACAAATAACTATAAAAATAGAAGGAGAGAAAACCATGAACATCTAAAGTTACAACTATGAAGGTTCCTTGAAACAAATTTAGCTAAGTAAAGGCAAAGAGCATGATTGAAACATACTTCTTTGATAAACCTAGGCAAAGATGCTTTAAAGAGATGATTCCAAGAACAGAGTATTTAGTGGAAAAAAATATGTAGGGCTAGCCATGAATCATGTTGAAACCAACTGATCTAAACCATTCAAGAAATAGACAAGCATAAGAAATCATTAGAGAGAAAAAAATGTGAATTCTCTAATATATCCTAGCAGAAGAAAACATTAAGGTAGTGAAGGAAACAAACAAACTTAAGGTGCCATTAGTAAACATGTCTTAGTCTAAATTATTTGTCCTACTGCAACATAGAAAGATGGAAACATAATGAAAACTATAAAACATGAACAAAAGAGAAACACATCACCATCAACCAGGCTTATGGATCCTGCAAACAATCCTCCATCAACAAACAAATCAGGTCATGTATGAGCTCCAAGACATCAAATTCTCATCAAAAACTCCAAGAGACTATGGATTGCTCCAGAATAAGTCATCAAAATCCAACCAATACATAAAAGCCTCAGGTTCTATTTATGGAGAAACTGAGGAGGTGGGAAGCCCTAAGAGGCTTCCAGAAACCTTAATCTAATCATAAATGCCATAAATGTGCTTAATGACCATGCAAGGCCCAGGACACATAGTTGATAAGAAAATAAATGAAAAACACCAAAAAATAATTCCCCAATCAAATTAGGAGTTATTTTTCCAAGAAAATATTAAAAAACTCCTTTTCCATCAATCCATGTGTTTTGTTAACTTTTTTGGCAAAAGGTTGCTCCTGTGCATAACACCTTTTCAGCAGAAAATAGTTTTTGTTGTAGCTGAGTTGTGGACCCCTTCTCGGCATCGGATTTGGCCCCGTGATGGCTTGTTGGAAATCTTGATGAGTTTACGTTCGAAAAATAATTGATTTTTTCTCAATGGATGCCATTTACCTACTCAAAAATTAAATCTCCCAACACTGCTCTATGCGTAACACCTGCTCTGAAAAAGAGGCAGAAAGGTCAAATTTGAGGTGTTTTTTGACCTTTTGAGGGGGAAAAATTGCTCCAATTGACCTGAAATTTTGTGGGTAGACTATTGGTGATGTGAAAAATCCAAAAAGGTAAACTCCAGCAGCTGAGGATGCCCCAATGTTGTGCGTAGTGCGTAGGGTGCTGCGCTCTTAGGGGTCAAAATTTGGAAAAAACAAAAAATTTCCGGATTTGCCTCAAAATTGGTGTGTAGACCTCTCAAGGGGTTTTAGATACCTGCTAAGAAGCATTAGCCAAGATCCCGAGGATGTCATGCACTTTGGTCCTTTTTATCTTTTTTAGCTCCATGAGGGCTTGCTTTAGTTTGGCATTAGCAAGCATGCTCTTCCTTGCATAGTGTTTGACCATTTTCTTCTGTAAGGCAAGGCCCCTCTTCACCTCTTTAAAATGTTTATGCTCCTCTATATAATAGTATATGACCCTTTCTGCCCTCTCACAGTCCTTTTCCCATTCTTGAAGCTAGGGATCCTTTTCTAAGAGGAGCAACTTAGTACTCATCCCTTGGTCCTCATTATCACTATCTAGATAAATAAAAAGAGGCCCTTGAGAAGTCTTTTTGATCCTTTTTCTCCTTCTTACTTGTACCTTATGCTCAACGTTTTCCATTTTTTCTTTGCATTTTTCCAATGTTTTGGATGTTTGAGAAGAGATGGCCCTTTTCCTTTTAGAGGCAGCAAACACATTTCTTCTCCCTCTGTGATATGTGTATGTAAGAGGGGTAACAATGGAAGTTTCAAAGGCAGTGCTATCATCATTTTGACTTTTAATTTTCTCGATATCTTTTGCACTTGCCTCACTATGATTTTCTTTGTCATCCATGGACTGATTTTTGTCAAGACAATCATGACTGCTGTCATGACTGTCATGACTATTTCCTTGACTGTCTGGTGTAATTTTTTGGTTGTCCTCTTCATCATGCTACTCTTCCTCATCATCTGGCTGCTCTTCCTCGTCATTTTGCTGCTCTTCCTCATCATTTGGCTACTCTTCCTCATCATTTTTCTGCTCTTCTTCATCATTTTTCCCACTACTTTCATCTCTGTATTCCTCTTCATCAGGCTCACTACTCTCATCTTTATGGCTGCCTTCACTAATTTCATCATTGCCATCACTGCTTTCTTCATGGCTATCTCCCTCTTCTTCATTTTCTTCTTCATCATGTTCACTGCTTTCACTGTGTTGTTCTTGGATATTGCTGCTTTCTTCTTGGCCATCTCCCTCTTCTTCGTTTTCTTCTTCATCTTCATCATTTTTCTCTTTTCCATCACTGCTTTCTTCATTTTCATCATCGTCCTCTCCCTTCATGCTTTCCTCATGATCATCACTGCTTTCTTCATGATCATGGCTACTTTCTTTAAGGCCACCACTACTTTCTTCATGGCCTTCATTATCTGTCTCAGTTTCCTCTTGACTGTTGCCCTCTATTTGTTCTTCACTAGAGCTACTGTCAGCCTCTCCACTTGGTAGATTAGGGGAAGAAACAAGAGGTGAATTTCTTTGTGGAGAAGGCACATGGGGAGATGATGGATGGGTGGAGGTAGATGGTTGTGAGGTGGAAGGAAAGTTTTGTTGGATGAAGGACCAGGGGTCTCCAAACACATCATGTGAGATGAAGGTTTTCCAAAGTATTCCTTGTTGTTATAGCTGATATAGGACAATCATTTTTATGATGGAGTGGTGAAAAAGGTTCGACATTTGGTGGTCATAGCTTCTCTTTTTGACAAGTGAGGCCATTTTGTCAATGCTCCAGAAAAGGTAGTATGGTAGATTCATCATCTTGTTTTTAGTGAAGTGCATCAAAAACCTTATATGATATGAGTAGAGTCTAGAATATCTCCCCTCATAGGTGAAATACCTCATAATTTGTTTCATTATTGTAGCATACCTTACTAAAAAGTGGGAGAAAGGGAAAACAACCTTGAAATTTTGTTGATAGCTGGGTTTTAGGTAGGGCTCATAATAACTCAACTGCAACTTATTTTGTTTGAACCATATTTCACCAATGTCTGGTATACCGGTTGCTTTTGAAATAATCTCAGCTGAGAGCTCAAATTGCACCCCTTCTAGGTTAATTTGATGATTTTTTAAGTTAAAGGCAAACAACCTAGTCAAGTTTGGATGACTGCCAACATGTTTGATCTTTTCACAAAATTGATAACACCCTACATCCTGAAAGCGTGAAAGGATCATAGGAGAGGAGGTAATTGGATTGTGTCTAAGGGTTCAAATATATTTTCCCTCCCTCCTTTGTACTGAGGCTTGGTAGGTGTTTGAACCTCATCATTGCTGGTGTGGCTCTCTGCTTCAGACATAGTGGTTGATTCTCTTAGCACAGAAAAAGGGCTCCTTTAAAACTGTTTGAGGGCTTTTTGGGTTAAAAGGTTTTAATGAGTGAAGTGAGGGAAAAGTTGAGAAAATGAAGGCAAGATGGAAGTCTCCAAGGGTGTATTCAGTGTTCTCAGAGGCTTTATTGATGCCACTCACCCTCCTCTGGTATACATAACAATTTCCTCTTTCAAACTCTAAACCAAGGTATTTTTCAAAAATTGACTGTAATGTAGCTTTAGGATTTATTTCATTCGAGCCCTTAAATATTATTTTTCCTAGAAAAATGGAGGTTTAGGAGGCCAATCAAATCACCAACCTTGCTCTTGTCCTTTGCTGAGGCCTTGAGGGTGAAGAAAAATTGAATTTTTGATCTCCTTGAGCAATTTCGAAGAAACTCTGTCTGTGCGTAACAAACAGGAGCGTAACAGGCAGAGTCGAGCGCCCAGGAGTGTAACAGGTGAGTCGGGTGCCCAGGAGCATAACAGGAAGATTCGGGCACCCAGGAGTGTAACAGGTGATTCAGGCACCCAGAAGCGTAACAGGTGAGTCGGGCGCCCAGGAGCGTAACAGGCAGGGTTGGGTGCCTAGGAGCGTAACAGTCGGGCTGGGCCTATGTGTAACACTTCCAGGTGTGTAACAAGAGCAGGCGCCCAGGTGCATAACAGGTGGGCTAGTTGAGTCGGGCCTATGCGTAACACTTCTAGGTGCGTAACACTGCCAGGTGCGTAACAAGAGCAGGCGCCTAGGTGCGTAACACTGCCAACTTCCCCAATTTGCTCAAAAAATGAAAAAAACTTCTCTTAATGGCTATCTTCGATTTGGAGATGATAAATGGTGCAGGGGGAAGTATGCTCAAATATTTTTATAACCTTTTTTGAAAAATAATTTATAATTTGAAACCCACTTTGATGATGTTTTTGTTCATTTACCTTTTACTCACTATGCCCTTTTGACTGTTTGGTGTTGCAGGTGGCAGTTTTTATTTGACCTTTATCATTTTATACGAACATCACACTTATCCCTTTGTGCCATTTCTTCCTTTCAAACTGATACCCTTTGTATGCCCTCTTATGTTAAGAAGGAGGCGTTGTCATCTTCAATTGACCTGTCTTGCCAATCTGTGAAAACTCTTAGGTTTTTAGGGATTTTTAGAAAGGACAAGGAGTGTTGCTAAGTTTCTCTGTAGCCTCTCAAAGCTTTATTCATTACATTGCAACAATATTCAATATGCATTGGATGGTAGTTGAAGTGGCTTTTGTCCTTGTGGCCTTTGTGATGGTTTCTTGCCTATCACCACTGTTTTGTTCAAAAAACCAAAAAAAGTTTGTTTCTCTTTTTAAAAATAGGCCTGCTACCTTTGTCTTGTTTGTGGATGTCTCATAGTGATGATTGCATCAAATTTCCTTACTTATTCTTTTTGCTGTTGGCTAACTTAATCATTCATTGTAAAATATGAACAAGGGCAGCTGTCCCTTGTAGTAATTGTGCTCTAAGCCAGGGAGGTTTTTCTTGAATGACTGAAATTTCTTTATTTTATCCCTCTATGAATACAATTTCCTCATGCAAGAAGGCATAGTTTTTAGGGCACCAAATCCATCCTATGACTGAGTGAGACCTTAGGTGGCCTAATGGGGCTTTCTTGGATTTGGACTTTGGACTGAGATCTAGATTTAGGTTTGACAAGTGTAAGATAGGATCCATGCTCAACTTAGTGTATTGAAGACCTAAGATCCAACATACTTGACTATCCAAAGGGCCTTTAGAGACAATCAGTGTTTGAGAGTATTATGGAAGAGATAGCAAAGTTATTTGATTGGTAGGTTTAGGTGGTAGTGGGGAATTTTGTAGGTAAAAAAACAGAGGATTTGGGCCAAAAGGCAAGACATGGTGAAAAAAAATGGGTGACAAGTTAGGGTTAAAATAAATGGCTTGAGCCCATGATGGGTCTTTCGGGAGTGGTGGGCCAGTCATGACTAGATAGGATGATAAAATAGTGAAAATTTTATCTTAGGAAAATGAAGGCAGTGAGATTTCTAGAACTCACAATGTTCATGAACTTTGTTTCTAGAAATCTAGGATCAATACTTAGTCATCTTCAGATAGTGAAAATTATGGATGACTAACAACATCGATAGATTCTTGAATTTAAACCTTTCGAATCCCTTTCTCTGTTTTATTTGGCCTTTAAGGATCATCATCCTGAGACCAAGCCACTTAAATTGGTTGTGGGATGGATTGTAAAACTCGGCCGCCATTAAACTTGCAACCATAAACAAAGACATTAAATAAACTTGCGTTGTGGATAAAACTAATTTTCAAAGGCTTGGGATGGGTTTGGAGCGTTTGTAGAGGGAAGAGAAATATGTAGAGGAGAGCTTCCATGGACGGAACCAGGAGAAAGGATGGAATTTTGAATATTTGGCGTGAAATAGAAGAAGGTGGTTTTATGCGAAACCGGGTGGTATTGCATGGATAATTGGGGGTAAGTGGTTTTGAGGCAAGAGCACGTGATTCCATCCATCGATTTCCACGCGTCCCGAGCAAAACCGCTTATTTTGCGTGGAAGTGGGTCGTTAAAAGCTAGGTAATGAGAAGCGTGAAAAAACGATCAGGAGCTGTTGGATCTGGGGGAGCCAGATCAATGGTGTGGGTTGATCTAAATCGGAGAAGATTATCAGAAGGACGTGGTAGTAGAGGACAGGTGTCGGAGGAGGATCGGATGGTGGTGGAATAGTGGAGCCGAGGATGAGGTCACCTATTTTGTTGGGAAGTGGAAAGGTTAACGGGCGGGGTTGAATAGTGAGGATGCATTGGCCATTAGATCGAGCTCGATCAATGGTTGGGGTTGCTTGGAGGAAAAGCAATGGCGGGGTAAGAAAATGGAGAAAAGGGGCTAAAGTAAAGCACAGGAGCAAAAGGTCTTGTGGGAAGTAGATAGGACCAGGAGTCAAGGGCAAAGGAGTTTTTTAGGGGTAGCGAGCGGTCGCAACCCTGGGTTTTATGAGGAAGAGAGGTTGGGGCTTAAGCCTAGAGGGATTAAGGTCCTTTTTTTTCAAAGGGCATTTTTAGGTCAAAAAGAGGGTTTTCAAGCCTTTTTAGAGGGTTTCGATAGAATAAAAAAAGGGGTTTTTTAAACCAAACAAAGGGTTTTTCTTATGGTTTAAAGTTTTTTTTAGAGGGAATGGAGGGTAAATGAAGAGGAAGAAGCCCTTTTTGAAGGGGAAAATGACTGTTGGGATAGGTGAAAATGAGTGAAAATGGTCAGAGGAGATTGAGGTGAAAATGGTGGATATAGCCTGAAACAGTTTCTTTTAAAATAGAAGGGTAACTTGGGGAGATTTTGAGTGAAGATTTTTAGTGAGTGGATAGCTTAAAGGGATAATGAACTCAGTGAGATTTCAAAAACTCACAAATTTTCATAAGAGTTTGTTTTTTGAAAATCTGGACAATTATTTAGCCATCTTTAGATATAAAATTTTTTATTGATGGCTAACAGTGGCTCCATTTGGGGAAGGCAGCTCCTTGGAGGTGTCAAGAAGCTCAGAGAATAAATATCTGAAAAGTAGACCAGTGCCTTGTTTTTCCATTTTGATAATCCTCTTTGAATTGATGATTTTGCTGCTTTGAAGGTCTTTCAGCATCTGAATCATAACATGATTGGTTTTGAACCCAAACTTCTACCTACACAACATACTTTCCTAACATTTTTTTTTCTTCAGTGGGTGCATTTAGACTTGCAAACCCTTGTAACATCAATTTTTATTTTATTTGAAAGCAGGAAACTATATAATTATACCCTTATATCATCCATGAGTTCAGATTAAACAAATGAACTCATTATTTCTCTATCT
This sequence comes from Pinus albicaulis, assembly GCA_034641835.2. Classification (NCBI taxonomy): domain Eukaryota; kingdom Viridiplantae; phylum Streptophyta; class Pinopsida; order Pinales; family Pinaceae; genus Pinus; species Pinus albicaulis. The sequence continues at coordinate 1,082,548,122 of CM076579.1, read as the reverse complement.
ATTCTAGATATCTGTCAAGATTAGACTTTTTGATAGATTTTCATTCTCTAGTCTAAAAACAGGAAATTGAAATATAATCAAATCAGGATTGGATAGTCTGATTTGTTATGGGGATATGGCATTTTGTACAAGTTGCACATAGAATTTATTTACATAAATTTAAAACAAAACTGTGAAGGCTTAAGATCTGAAATTGATAAGCATCCTTGTTTCTTTATTTGGTTCAGATTTTGACCTTTTTAGAACCATTTATTTCTTTTCCTAATCTATTCTACTGATAAGACAAGTTTACATTGTTTAGCAGATCTTCATTCACTAACCTATCAGCAATAAATTTAAACTTATTCAATCATGATTAGGCTGTATGATTGAATAACATTTCTTCTTTCAAAGTAGTGGCATTTGGAATTACACACTTTCATATTTTTCTCTTTTTTGGTATGGGGTTGTACCTATTCTTTATTTTCACTCTGTTGGAAATGTTGTCATTGATGGCAAAGGAAGTGGCACGAAGGAGCATCTGAACAGCAACAAGGCAAAGAGAGAAGCAAGGAGCAGCATTAGACAAGAAACAGAGATAGTAACAGAGAGATAGCAGAAGCAGCAGAGAGGAAGCAAGGCAGATAAGGAATTGAGGTAGCAGAAAACGCAGATACAAAAGTAGAATGCATAATTTAAGTGTTGAAAATATTAAATTCACCTGCTAAGCCTTGAGCAAGGAGAAAAGATTACAAAGGTAGCAGCAGCAGAGATTGAGTGCGCAACACCGTGTAATAAAGAAGAATGGGAGAATGTAAGGATGAATTAATTATTGATGGGCTGTAGCCACAAATGACAGAGGAGAATTAATTTTGTTTGGGTGAAGTCGTTTCACAGTGGAACATGGATTTTCCCGTAGATCTGAACTACGGAGGAGCAGAGTTTTATTAATACAGTAATTTCGGGCGTTTAAAGCCCTCAACAACCAAAATGAAGAGAAATTGATTAAATAGCGGAAGGCTTAAAGTCTTTAAAAGAAGCAGGACAAGTGGTCCCTACCACTTTAGCGCAAATCGCAAGATCGAAAGTTTGAAGTATTAGTGTCGTGTTGATGTGGATGTTTGCGATGTGCGATCATCGCACCATCGCAACATCGCAATGTCACATAATCACCCTCTGCCCATGCCAGAGTTCCGTTGATTGTTTGCGATGCGATCGTCGTGCCATCGCAGATCGCACATTCATTGTGTTATCACCATATATATTTGAACCATCGTTGAAAACCGCGATGCGATCGCAAATCGTGCCATCGCAAATCTCAAGTGTTTCGCCTTTTTGTTTTATCGCGCCATTGCGCGTTATTGCGCGTGCAAGTTGCCCAAGTGATATCCATCAGATTGGATGATGTGGCGCGATGGAACGTGAGCCCTTCAATCGGGTTGATTGTTAGCAATGGGCCTCAGTTTTAAATAATATTGATTAAGCCATCGATTATGCATGTGGGGCTGGATCCAAAGAGAGAAAGAATACCTTTGGGACATTTCGTGCATGGGAGAACGAAGATTGGATTTTCAATTTGGATTGGTTAAAATTTTAATATGAATACCATTGGTAGTTGGATGGTTTTGACTCATGGTTTTACTAAAGGAAAAACTATATAAGAAGAAGAGAAATAGAGTACAAGTGTGCATGCGTAAGGGTTGTGAATGAATAAATTTTTCTAAGGAATATCTGCATGGGTGAACTCTGTTCTTAACTGATAAAGTTGAATCTATGATGCACCCATGGATATAATGATCTGACGATGATGAATATCTAGTTTGAACGACGGACGAAATCATGAAGAACTGGTGTGAGTGTACTGAATGAATAAATCTGGTGGCCTGTAAGGTAATTCGTGTGGAAACTGGTGGATCCAGTATGAAAATTGATGAAACATGGTACGTAGTGGTGCTGAGGGTCGAAGCCTTCAGTGAGGGGGTTGTAGCTCCCTTCCAGGAAAGGCTGGTAAACGAGAGAAGGGTGTAGCCTTCTGCAGGTGGGTGCTTGCGTGCTGGTATAATTCTGCGCCAGCATAAAATTGTAAGAAGTTTTCTCTATAATAAATATTGAAGACTGAGATAACATCAGCGGTGGTTTTCTCCTGAATTGGGTTTCCACCTTAAATCCTAGTTTTCATATGTGTTTCTTATGTTTGATGGTTGTTCTGTTATTTTTGTTCATGCTTACTGCTTATCTGATGAGTAAATGATGCATTGATCTAAGTAAAGACATAATAAGATCTCTAGACATACAAGTTGGATGCAGTAATGTAACATATGGTTTTAAGAGAAAGGAAAACTAAAAATTGTCAGTCAGCTCAAAATACTAATTCACACCCCCTCTCAGTATTTTTCCAACAATTGGTATCAGAGCAGGTCCTTCTGAAAATGATTAGCCGCTAGAAGGAAGATCAAGCAAGATGAGAAATCAAGATGGAACAACATCTATCAGGCCTCCACTCTTTAATGGAAACAATTTAATCTTCTGGAAAACAAGGATGAGATCCTATCTTTAGTCTCTGGGAGCAGAGGTATGGGAAATTGTTGAAGGAGGATATCAATATCCAGCTGCAGTACCAACAAATCCGATGGAAAGAAAGAATTATGAAACAAATGCAAAGATGGTCAATGCTCTATTGGGAAGTCTAACTGAATCATAATTTGTCAAAGTCATGCAGCTGAATACAACAAAGGAAATATGGGACAAAATCATTCTAAGTTATGAAGGTGATGAAAAGGTAAAAAGTGCTAAACTCGAAACTCTAAGAATTCAATATGAGAATCTAAAAATGGATAATGAGGAGAGCATTGCCAATTTCTTTTTACGTCTTGATGATATTGTAAATCATATGATAAATCTGGGAGAAACAATAATCAAATCTACTTTGGTTGAGAAAGTCTTAATATCACTAACGACAGAATTTGAGTCAAAAGTTTCTGCTCTTGAAGAAAAGCAGGATCTTCAAAATATTACTGTGGTGCAACTTCATGGCATACTAACTGCATATGAAATGAGAAGAGGAGGACCATCTGAAGTTAAAGAAGTAGTGTTTAGAACTTCTACAAAAGGGAAGGAAGTACAAAAAACAGAAGGATCATGATATATCTCAGAAGAAGATGAGATAAAATTTGTAAAGAAACTTCAACCTGGCACAGGATGGTTCAGAGGTAAGCTTCCTTTCAAATGTTTTGATTGTGGAAGAGTTGGTCATTATGCTGCTAAGTGTCCTTATAAAGAAACACATAAAAATGGGAAGGAAGTAGCAAGAAGGAATAAGAGTCGTTTTAGTACTAGAAAGAGTTACTATACTCACGAAGACAGTGATGGGTTATCTGATAGTGAGGAAGAATGTGAACAAGATCTTAGACTTCTCATGGCATTTGAAAAGGAATCTAGAGAAGAAAATGATACTTTTGTGGATGCTCTATAAGACAGTGATTTTCTTGATGAAAACAATAAACTCAAAATTTTCTTAGAAGAGAGTAAAATAACCATAGAAACTCTGAAAAATCAGCTTGAAGAAAAGGAGAAACATAATGAGAAATTAGAGTGTGAAGTAGTAAGTCTAAGAAAAGAACTTGAGAAAGTAAAGACTCTAAATCTTAGATTTGCTAAGGGATCTTAAACCCTTGATGAGATTGTCAAGGTACAACGTTCTCCTCTTATAAAGATAGATCTTGGATACATCGGAGAATCTTCTCAGGCTTCAGCACCAAATTATCTAAAAGCAGTTACAACTGGTTTACAACATGCTGCCACTCAGCAAGGGAATAAATAATCTTTACAGGTAATGCATGATCATCTCAATTTAACGAACACTAATAGGAATGTCTTTCAAAGAAACACCAATCAACAGGTAAATTCAAGTAGAAGATTTTATGATTGCAGAAATTTCTTCTTCAATGGACAATGTTTCTCATGTCACAATTTTGGTCATAAAGCTGTTCAATGTGTTGCATATAAAACCATCATGACAAGAGAAGCAAGAAAGAAAAGGATTGATATTGAAACAAAGAAGAATACTTATAACAAATTTTCTCCTCTTCAAAATGAAGTTGAATGTGCTTATTTCAATAACTTTGGCCATCAAGAATCTGAATGCAGGAGCAAAGTTCAGCCAAAAGAACATGTTCCTTCAAGCTCCAAAGTATGGAAAAAGAAGGAATTATAGGTTGAAAATTGTGGCATAGCATTATTTGCAGAAGATGAAGAAAACCAATGGTACATTGATAGTGGATGCTCAAGACACATGACAGGTGACAAAAACAAACTTCTAGCATATAGTGCTTTAGAAAAAGAAAAGAATGTTACATTTGGAAATGATACTCCTGCGGTCATTAAGGGAAAAGGGTCTATTTTTCTAAAAGAAAAGGTGAAAGCTAATGAAGTTATGTATGTGGATGGATTAAAGCATAACCTATTAAGTGTAAGTCAAATGTGTGATCAAGGAACTGAAGTTGTATTTAGTTCAAAAGAATGTGTGGTACGTGATCTTGATACAGGTAAAGAAATTATAAAAGGAAAAAGAACTCCAAGCAACCTGTATGTATTGAAGAACTGCAAAGAACAATGTTACTTGAGTAAATCTTCAGAAAATTGGCTATGGAATAGAAGGTTGGGGCATCTGATTTTCTCTCAAATCAACAAATCAAGCAGACTTAAAGTTGTTCGTGATCTTCCCAATATTACTCTACCTAAAAATATCATATGCAAATCTTGCCAATTTGGTAAGCAAACCAGAGTACAATTTAATGCCAAGGAAGGATCATCAAGTAAGCCTCTTGAACTCATTCATACTGACATATGTGGACCTATGAGGAAAAAGTCACCACGTGGTGAAGAATACTATATCTTATTCATTGATGATTTCCCTAGAATGTGTTGGATTGGGCTGCTTAAACACAAAGATGAAGCATTTGAGAAATTTCAGATATTCAAAGCACTAGTTGAGAATGAATTAGATCTAAAAATTAAGTGCCTCAGATCTGATCAAGGAGGAGAATATACATTAGATGAATTCCTTGAATTTTGTGAACAACATGGCATAAAAAGATATTTCTCTGTAGCTGGCACTCCACAACAAAATGGTGTTGCAGAAAGAATGAATAGAATAGTTCAAAAAATGGCTAGAGCAATGCTTGATGATTCCGGAACACCTGACACATTTTGGGGAGAAGAAGCACATACAGCAGTAAACATTCTCAAAAAGGCACATGTTCGTGCAAATAGTGATAAAAATCCATATGAACTCTGGTATGGTAATCCTCCTACTATAAAGCATTTTAGAATTTTTGGAAGCAAATGCTTTATCAAAAATAATGATGAAAAACTGGGCAAGTTTGAACCCAGAGCAAATGAAGGAATATTTCTTGGTTACTTCTCTAGGAGTAAAGCATATAAATGTTACAATAAAATACTTCTAAAGATTGTTGAATGTATTGATGTTGTTATTGATGAGTCTCCTGCAGCTCCAAAAGAAGAAAAACAAACAACAGATGAAGACGATGATGACATATATCCTTCTACATCAAATAAGGATAATATAGACAGTAAACCCAATGAAGAATCTGAAGATGATTTGTCTGAAAAGGCTCCATCCGGATATGTTCAAAAGAATCATCCAGAATCTCAAATTTTGGGAGAAAAGGGATCAGGTGTACAAACAGGAATGACTCTTGTGGGATCTTCTAGCAATCTGGCATTTCTGTCCACTATTGAACCTCACAATGTTAGTCAAGCTAGCAAAGATGAATGTTGGATTCAAGCCATGAATGAAGAGCTTGATCAAATTGAAAAGAATCACACTTGGGAATTAGTACCAAGACCTGATGACAAAAATGTCATTGGAACTAAATGGATATTCAAAAACAAGTTAAATGAGAATGGGGATTTTATAAGAAATAAAGCTAGACTTGTTTGCAAGGGGTATGCTCAACAAGAAGTTATAGACTTTGAAGAAACCTTTGCTCCTGTAGCCAGACTTGAAGCCATAAGAATGTTTCTTTCCTTTTCAAGCTTCCAACAAATCAAAGTTTATCAAATGGATGTTAAATCTGCTTTTCTCAATGGTGATCTAGAAGAAGAAGTTTATATAGAACAACCAGAAGGATTCATTTTGGTAAATGATGAAAAACTTGTTTGTAGACTTAAAAAGGCTCTATATGGTCTCAAACAAGCTCCACGGGCATGGTACTATCGTCTTGAAAAATATCTTCATCAACAAGGATTTTCAAAAGGGTCTGCTGATAGCAACTTATACACAAAAACTGAAAATGACAAACTATTGATTGTGGTTGTATATGTTGATGATATCATTTTTGGAAGTAATGAAGAGTCTATGAGTCAGAAATTTGCTTATGATATGCATCAAGAATTTGAAATGTCTTTACTTGGGGAACTAACATTATTTCTTGGCTTGCAAGTGCAACAAGCAACAAATGGCATATTCTTATCACAAGCAAAATACCTCAAGAAAATCCTGAAGAAGTATGGCATGGAAGATTGCAAACCTGTAAGTACACCAATGATAACCGGATGTAATCTCAGTTCTAATGATGATTCCCCCACGGTGAATCAACCAGAATACAGATCTATGATAGGAATTCTACTTTATCTCACTGGGACAAGACCAGATATTATGCATGCAGTTGGGATTGTTGGACGATTCCAAGCTAATCCAGAAGAGTCTCACCTTCAGGCTATGAAAATAATATTCAAATATCTACAAGGAACTCAAGACTTTGGACTATGGTATCCAAAGAATGTTGATCTTACTCTTCATGCTTACACTGATGCAGATTGGGCTGGAAATGTTGATGATCGGAAAAGCACTAGTGGTGGTGCATTCTATATGGGGCCCCAGTTAGTATCTTGGTTTAGCAAGAAGCAAAGCTCTATTGCCTTATCTACAGCAGAAGCAGAATATGTGGCTGCCGCATCATGTTGCACTCAACTTCTCTGGATGATGCAAACCTTACAAGACTTTCAAATCAAATGTTCACCTCTTATCTCCATTATGTGTGACAATACAAGTGCCATCAGTATCTCAAAGAATCCTGTTATGCATTCCAAGACCAAGCACATTCCCATCAAATATCACTTCTTACGTGAACAAGTGCTTGAACAAAAGGTGAAATTGGAATATGTTCCCTCCAAAGAACAAGTTGCTGATATATTTACCAAACCTCTCCCCAGGGAAGCGTTCGAATATCTCAGACAGAAACTGGAAGTAGTCTCTGCCATGCAGAGGATCAGGTCTACTTAAATACTGAATATTAAATTGGTTGTGATGTGCTGTTAGGCATCTCTGATTGCACAGGCTAAGGGGGAGCATTGGTCATATGAAAAGGATGCATTGTTGGTCATATTATGTTTGAAGATGCAGCATGATCTCAGGGGGAGCATGGTATTGTCGGTTCAAAGGATATTGATCAACTCTCTGCCATTGATGTCAAAGGGGGAGGAAAAGCCACAAAGGGCGTCTATAAGACAATCAAAGGAAGAGCATTTCCATCAATGCCAAAGGGGGAGATTGTTGGAAATGTTGTCATTGATGGTAAAGGAAGTGGCACGAAGGAGCATCTGAACAACAACAAGGAAAAGAGAGAAGCAAGGAGCAGCATTAGACAAGAAGCAAAAATAGTAACAGAGAGATAGCAGAAGCAGCAGAGAGGAAGCAAGGCAGATAAGGAATTGAGGTAGCAGAAAATGCAGAGACAGTGAATAGAAGTAGAATGCATAATTGAAGTGTTGAAAATATTAAAGTTACATGCTAAGCCTTGAGCAGGGAGAAAAGAGTACAAAGGCAGCAGCAACAGAGATTGAGTGCGCATCACCATGTAATAAAGAAGAATGGGAGAATGTAAGGATGAATTAATTATTGATGGGATGCAGCCACAAATAACAGAGAAGAATTAATTTTGTTTGGGTGAAGTCATTTCACAGTGGAACAAGGATTTTCCCGTAGATCTGAACTACGGAGGAGAAGAGTTTTATTAATACAGTCATTTCAGGCGTTTAAAGCCCTCAACAACCAAAATGAAGAGAAATTGATTAAACGGCGAAAGGCTTAAAGTTTTGAAAAGAAGCAGGACAAGTGGTCCCTACCACTTTAGCGCAAATCGCAAGATCGAAAATTTGAAGTATTAGTCTTGTTGATGTGGATGTTTGCGATGTGCAATCATTATGCCATCGCACCATCGCAACATTGCAATGTCACATAATCGCCCTCTGCCCATGCCAGAGTTCCATTGATTGTTTGCGATGTGATCGTCGCGCTATCGCATGATCGCATATTGCACATTCATTGTGTTATCACCATATATATTTGAACTGCCATTGAAAACCACAATGTGATCGCAAATCGCGCCATCGAAAATATCAAGTGTTCCACCTTTTTGTTTGATCGCGCCATCGCGCGTTATTGCGCGTGCAATTTGCCCAAGCGATATCTGTCGGATTAGATGATGTGGCGCAATGGAACGTGATCCCTTCAATCGGGTTGATTGTTAGGAATGGGCCCCAGTTTTAAATAATATTGAATAAGCCATCGATTATGCATGTGGGGCCAGATCCAAAGAGAAAAAGAATACCTTTGGGACATTTCGTGCATGGAAGAACAAAGATTGGATTTTCAATTTGGATTGGTTCGAATTTTAATATGAATACCATTGGTAGTTGGATGGTTTTGACTCATGGTTTTACTAAAGGCAAAACTATATAAGGAGAAGAGAAATAGAGTACGAGTGTGCATGTGTAAGGGTTGTGAATGAATAAATTTTTCTAAGGAATATTTGCATGGGCGAACTTTGTGCTTAACTGATAAATCTGAATCTACGATGCACCCATGGATATAATGATCTGACGATGATGAATCTATGGTTTGAATGATGGATGAAATCATGAAGAACTGGTGTGAGTGTACTGAATGAATAAATCTGGTGGCCTGCAAGGTAAGTCATGTGGAAAATGGTGGATCCAGTATGAAAATTGATGAAACGTGGTCCATAGTGGTGCTACGGGTCGAAGCCTTCAGTGAGGGGGTTGTAGCTCCCTTCCAGTGGTAGCTGGTAAACGAGAACAGGGGGTTGTAGCTCCCTTCCAGGAAAGTCTGGTAAACGATAGAAGGGTGTAGCCTTCTGCAGGTGGGTGCCTGCGTGTTGGTATAAGTCTGTGCCAACATAAAATTGTAAGAAGTTTTCTCTATAATATATATTGAAGACTGAAATAACAACAACGGTGTTTTTCTCCCGAATTGGGTTTCCACCTTAAATCCTGGTGTTCATATGTGTTGCTTATGTTTGATGGTTGTTTTGTTATTTTTGTTCATGATTACTGCTTATCTGATGAATAAATTATGCCTTGATCTAAGTAAAGACATAATAAGATCTCTAGACATACAAGTTGGATGTAGTAATGTAACATATGGTTTTAAGAGAAAGGAAAACTAAAAATTGTCAGTCAGCTCAAAATACTGATTCACCCCCCCTCTCAGTATTTTTCCAACACCCTCTATTCTTTTTTTCTTTTGTTTTCGGTTTTTATTTCTTCAAGTATTTTTCTTCAAACAATGTTATTTACAATGGACAAATATTTGAACTAAGTTTAAAAAAAAATAATGTTTGAGCATCCTGCCCTTGACAGGACCTCCAAAAATTTCTGTTCCATCCATCTCCTGAAGAAAAAATGCATTTTTACCTATAACAGACTGAATGAGATAAGGGCCTTTCCATAAATTTTCAAACTTTCCATGTTTGCCCTTATCTTCCCTCATAGAATCCCATTTGAGTACCTTGTCACCAATGTTAAAATCATTTGCTTTTTTTCTTTTAACAAACAGCTTCTTGATGTTTTCTTATACTTGTTGTGCTCTATTGTAGACTTCCTCTTTGGTTTGCTGCAACTGGACAACTTAATTAATTCTTCTCATCATGTCATCTTCTTCAGACTTTACTTCTTGGATCAGCTTCATGACTGGCACTCCTAAACTGGTTGGAAATACTACATCTGCTCCATAAACTAGCTGATAAGGGGACATTCCAATTGACTTTTTAGTGGTCAATCTATTTGCCCAAAGTGCATGTACTAGCTTGGCATGCCATGATTTTTTATTTTCTTCCAACAACTTCTTGATGATATTTACTAAACTCTTATTTGAGGATTCTGCCAACCCATTACCTTGAGGGTAATAAGTTGTGGAATGACCCAATGTAATCTAATATTTTTGGCAAAAATCAACCATCTTTTTGGACCCAAAGGCAGCAGCATTTTCAGTGATAATATTCCTAGGGAATCCAAATCTAGACAGAATATGGTCTTCAAGGAATTTAATGATAACTGAGTCTGTGGCATTCCTAGAAGGGATGGCCTCTATCCATTTGGTGAAGTAATATTTTTCTATAAGGATCCATTTGTGTTGGGTAGATGAAGCAGGATGGATCTCCCAAATGAAGTCTAGACCCCACTATTGAAAAGGAGCTTCAACAATGATTGGATGCGGAGGTAAGGGTAGTAATTTTCTCTTGCCTTCAAAGATTTGACACTTATGGCAGGAAATTATCATTTTATGGACATATTGAAAGAGGGTGGGCCAATAATAACCAAATCTAAGGATTTTGTTAACAGTGGTTTTCCAATAGAGGTGGCCTCCACATTCTCCTTCATAAAACTCATGCTTGATCTTATCTGCATCATTCTCAGGCAAACCATTTAAGAAATAATCCACTAGCATTTTTCCAATATAAACATTTATCTAAAATGAAGTAATTAACAGCTTTTAACTTCAGAAACCTTGCCTTTGTTTTAGACAAACCAGGAGGAACGTTAAGATTAATAGGCACATACAAAATATCAGCATACCAAGATGAATTCAAAAAATAATCTTCAATGAGTGGAGTTGCCAACTCCTCCTGTTCATATAATGCATTAAACATGTTTATATCAAGTGCTTGTAAGTTGGTTTCAACCATTAGTTTTGCTATTCATTGACCTTTGATGAGCTTTGTGGGCTTAATTTATAAATCATATTCTAATATTACAACAATCCACTTTCCCCTTTTTCCATTAGGATCTTGTGTCAAGATGTCTTTCACCACTAAATGAGGCACAAATGCAATAATGTGTGAGTGTAAAATGTAAAATCTGAAATATTTTAAGGCTTTGACTAAGGCAAAGGCTTTTTTTTTCCATTATGTTGTATTTTAGAGGTGCATCTCTTAATGCCTTGCTAAAAAATGCAATGGGCTACTCTTGTCCATTTATGTTTTTCTGTAATAGGATAGCAGCCACTGTATGTTCTGATGCAAAGGAGAATATGAAAAAGTCTTTGGTAAAATTAGGACTAATAAGAACTGGTGCTTGTGTAAGTTCTTGTCTTACCAGTTCAACGGATTTCTTTTCTTATAAGGTCCATTTAAATCTTGCTTCTCTTTTAAGCATGTTTGTAATATTTCCGAGGAGTTCAGCTAAGTTGGGTATGAACCTTCTCAAGAAATTAATCTTCCCAATGAAATATTGAAGTTCCTTGATATTTCTAGGATGATTTATTTGCAATATACCCTCAATCCTATTTGGGTCTATCTTTATCCCCTCTTCAGATATGATATGACCAAGAAGTTTACCTTCTTGGAGACCAAACAATGTTTTCTTTGGGTTTAAGGATAAACCATATTTTCTGCATTTCTCAAAGACTTTTCTTAGGTGTATTAGCTGTTCTTCATCTGTTTTGGAATAGACAGTTATGTCATCTAGGTAAATCACAATGAAGTAACCTATTTCTTCTGAAAAGGAAATATCCATGGCTCTCTAGAATTTGGCACCAGCATTCATTAAACCAAAAGGCATTTTCACATACATGAAAGTACCCCAAGGTGTGGTAAAATTTGTTTTAAGTTGATCATCAGGATGTACCAACACTTGGTTGTATCCTAAGAAGCCATCTAGCAAAGAAATTCTTTTTGAACCTACTACCCTTTGTAATATGTGATCCATTTTGGGCAAGGGATAGTTGTCCTTTAATGAGGCCTTGTTTAAGTTTCTGAAGTCTATACAAAGCCTTCTTTATCCTGCTTTCTTCTTTACATATACAAGATTGGATACCCACTCTGAGTATCTCACGGGGACAATAATTCTAGCATCATACATTTTTTTGATTTCTTTCTCAACCAGAGGTTTTTGGACAGGGTTTATTCTATGTAGTTTTTGTCTAAAAGGTTTCTGGTTCTCTTTGAGGGGTATCTTATGTTGAATTATTTCTGTATCAAATGATTTAAATCTTCATAACTCCAAGCGAATACATCAGAAAATTATTTAAACAGCTCAAGATATTTCAATTTAATGTAAGCTGCAGTGTATTGGATAATTTGATCATTTTAGGCATTTCTTTACTGCCTATATTACACTCTTCAACATCATTTTCAGTGGGTTCTATTTTTGGCTTTTTGGCAACATCATTAAAGTCAAACAATTCTTCTAGAAGTACTAGTCCTTTTGGCAAGTTTTCATTGAAAGACTGCAGCACTTCTAGATCTTCTTTTTCTAAATCAGTGCATATTTCAGTTTTATGTTTTCATCCTTTGGTTAACAGATTTATATTAGCAGCTTTAGAAGGCTCTTCTTGGCAATATTGTTCCTCAGTAGGACAGTCTTCTTCATATTCTGAATTTGAACTTGGCATTTCAAAACTCATTTCTGGACTGCAGGAAGTCTTCTATTTGTTTATCTCCTTCAAAAACTTGCCAGTATTTTTCATTATCTGGGACTGCTGGTCTATAGTTGACTTGGATTGAATATTGTTTTCTTTCATGAGGTTTTATACATGTACTAGCAGCAAAGGCTAAACCATTGGCAAGAATATTTTGGTTTCTAGGGACGAAGGTGAGTTCAAACTTTGAAAATGTTTTTAGGAGGTCCACAGCATCATCTCTGTAGGCTCTTAGTCTTGGATGTTTGGCAGTGTATTCTCCATTTACTTTCCTAATTATTAGTTCTAAATCTCCATGGATAGTTATCCTCTTGGCTCCTAATTTTTTCAGTAAATGTAGTCCTAAGAGGAGTGCTTCATACTCTGCTATGTTATTAGTGCATTGGAAATTTAGTTTGTATGAATGGCCTTTAGAATAGTTATTCTATGTATTATGCACCCATATGCTTGCTCCTGCACCAGTCTTGCTACAAGACCCATCAAAACTCATACTCAAAGGGGCCTATCTTTAGATTTTTCGTTAATTTCCTCTCTGTCCTCTCTATTATGTTTATCTTGATTGCCACTGTGTTTTGCTTTATGGTCTGCACTATGTTTAGTTTTGTATTGTTTCTCATGGATTTCATTGCATTGAGGATTTTCTATTTGTTTTTTATAGAAAGCACTATGTTGGTGATTAATTTGCTGCCTAGGATCTTCTTCATGTTTGCTGTAATTTTTTGAATTAGCAAACTACTTATGTTTTCTCCCCTCCCCTTCTTCTTTTTCTATGGTTGGTTTCTAATCTCGTAATCCTTGCTCATTAAAATTTTCATCATTGTAAAGGATGAATGTGTCAAGGTCTGTATGAATAGAATAAAGAGGGGAGTTGTCTAGTCTTTCTTGACTACTCACCATGTACTTCATGTGGGTTTCCCTATATAGTCTTCTAGGTTGACTGAAAACAGGGATGGTGGCATAAGTCATATCCATCTGCATAGTGCCTTGAAGCTTGGCACCCCAAGATATTGAAAGGAGCATGCCATAATTTGGAGTTATATCAACCACTACTATGTCCATCACTAAGCTTTTGGCTGGGATTTGTGCTAAGTTGACACAAAGATCTTTTATTAGGCCTAGGCATTTGACTCTGCTGGAGTTAAAGGAGTATAAATATTTGTAGGGCCTACTTACCTCAAGGCCTAATCTCTCCATTATTACTTTGGGCATGAGGTTATGTGATGCTCCTGAATCAAGCATGGCATTGTGCAAAATTTTATCATGGATGTTGAGACTAACATAAAATGGAGGAACACCTCCTTCTTTAAATTTCCCTTCCACTTCTGGTCCAAACAGAAGCTCAGGTTTGTCATCATTTAAGTTAACAAAATCATTGTAGTCTCCTATGTTCAAGGCTCTTAACATTTGGGATTTATATACATCTTGTGTGACTAATTTAGTGAGAGGAATAAAGATTTTAATTTTGGCAATTTCACTTTCTATGCTAAAAGGAGTCAAATTTTTGGAAATGTTTAACTCAACCTTTTTAGTCACTGTTTCCTCAGCAAAATCAGTTTGCTGGTTTTTATTATGGACAATAGTTAGGATGGTTTTATCAAGAGCATTAGCTGAGATGCTAGTGCTGATAGGGTCACCATTATGTTTGCTATGAATTTGAGTGTTTTTCCCTTTGTTTTTATCAGAATTTTCAGCCACTGTTTTATGGTTTTCTGTTGTATTTTTGGGAGTGTTTACAGGGCTATTTTTTGCAGATATTTTAGAGGTATTTTTCTTGGGAACCTCTTGGTTCTTTTTACTCTTTAAGTCATATTGTTTATGTACTTCTATTATGGCATTTTCAAAGCCTTGTTGGTAGTCTGCAGACTCTAGGCTTTCTTCCTCATAAGGTGTGTATATGACTTGTTCTTTCCTAGTGAGGAAGACAATATCCTCATCATTCATTCCCAACATGTTTATGTGATTTTCCTCTATTTCTTTATTCACTCCCTCATATTCATCAACATAATTCTGCTAGAAAGGAGGTCTGACTTGTTGATCAGGGCCTCTTTTTCTAATTTGAGGGGGATTCCTTCTAAAGTTCTAATTATGATTCTGATTTTTATTTTGAGGAGCTATTTGGTTTTCTTTAGGATAAGCTCTCTCATTCATGTTTATTCTTTCCATCATCATCTCCATGGCTCTAACCAAATTATCAACTTTGGAATCTGATGTGGAAGGTCCAGCTTCCTCTTTGTAGGTAACCTTTTTCTCTGCTTTCAATATAGCCCTTCTGGCATTTAGGTTAGCATCTACACTTACTGCCCCTTTTTGCATGTCTTCTAATGTGAGGGGTTCTCTCTCCCTTAATTGATAACACATGTCTAGGTCAAATCCTTCAGGAAAATTTATTAAGGCTTAGCCTTGTGGGGGTTTCATTTGTGGAGGGAGTGCATTATAAACACTATTGAATCTAGTGCAATAATCTTTAACACTCTCTCCAACATTTCTTTTAAGATCATTGTATTCTGATAGGATTTGAAGGGGTTTTCTCTTGACTTCCCATTTTTTTAGGAATATTTGATGGAAAGCAGGGAGGTCATTGATGCTATTAGGGGTTAAGCCTTTGAACCATTTTCTTGCTTCTCCCCCTAAACTTGGAGAAAACATTCTAAGTTTTACAGTTTCATCATCTATTTCCTGTCTGTCAAAGTAATCATTCATTCTATCCACATGTTGTTGAGCTGTAGTAGAACTACTAGCATCATATAATGGAATCTTGGACTGATAGTCATGTGGTAGAGCAACTAAAGGTAAAGTAAGGAAGAAGGGAGCATACCATGTTGCCATGATATGGAGTTGTGGAAATAATGGGGGGTTTACAAGTGGATGATTTGTGAACGGAGGTTGATGATGAGATGAAGTGGTTTGAACTGTGGATGTGTGGGTGAGTGTAACAGAAGTACTAGGACCAGCTAAGTACTGTTGAGCATATTTAGGATGAGAGAACCCAAAGTTGTGAATGAAATGGAGATTAAGAGGTGTGGAAGGGGAGGCTTCTCTACTTCTAGTGTGCTGTGAATCTACAGGCTCAAATTCTATCTGATCTATACCGCTTGTTGGCTTAGTTCTAGATAAGCTTTTGATATGAGGTAATTCAATTTGGGTACTCTGCAAGTTTATAAGGTTTTCAGGGACTAAACTTGCTCTGTGGATTGGTTTGACAATAGTTGGGTTTTTAGATGAAGGAGACTTCCTAAGAATGTTTTCAGGATTATCAACTATTGCAGGAGGATTTGGGTATGGATGGGATCTAGTATAGATTTTCTTAGAAGCCAGGATTTAAAACCACTGATAAGAAAATTTAGCCAAATATGATAGTTTTTAAAGGCAAAATAATCTATGTAAGAAAAATTTTAATACAAAAATTCTTCTTAACTTGGTTTTGGGATGTTCTAATGATCAAATAGGTTTCCCAATGTAGTCTTTGGACCACCAAAACTAGTGGAGTCACCAGGTGGAAGATTTTTACTTCTTTTCTAGGAATGGTTGTTGTCCACCATCAAAAATCAGGAACCACTCTTGGAAGACACTTGATTCATTTTTAAGAAAGAGGTTTTCTGAGTTGTGAAGTTATCTATTACTTAGTTTTTCCCCAGTATCATCACCACTATGTTGGCTCCCTGTGATTTACAAGAATGGAAAGAATAAACACTGCAGGGGACCACATCAAAAACACTTTGGAATCCTAGGAACTAGCCTTCCTTGATTCAAAGAGGGATCTCTATATATAAATGTTCTTGGAAGATATATTAAGCTATTTATGAAGCTCTGAGAACTTTTTTTTGGTTTTGGTTGATTGAAAAGGTACTGGAAGGATAAATGGTTGGAGAAGATTGAGGAAATGTTTTAGCTGGAAGGATAGACTATAAGACAACATTAATCCATTGGGATATGGAGTCATAAAAGGATTTAATTGTTCAACAACTATTCAAGGGTTTTCATAGGGAAAATTATCTAAGTTACATGGATCTTTTAGATTAAGCTATGATATGAAACATCAAAGTGTTGTGAAGGCAATAAAGCTATAGTTAGTCAAAAATCTTCTAACTCTATTTAAACAAGAAAAGCCTTTCAAAGTAACTATTTGAAGTAAGCCAAAGGACAGGGCAAACCATAGACTTCTTTGGACATACTTTTATTAAAGAAAAATTTTAAGACAACAATCCAGTAATCCTAAGACTAATTTCAGATAAAGAGAACATATAAGATAACAAGGAGAGCATCCTAATATCAAACAGAAATAATCTAATCTGCTTTTGGAAAAAAATCTAGGGATCTTTTAAACAACCTTTAAAGACAGACCGGAGGACAGGACTAAACATAGACTTCCCTGGTTTAGACTCTACTTAGCATACTTTTAAAAGATCTTTCAAGAACAATATCTCAAGTTCTACTCAGAAGGGTGTGGGCATACCAACACTTCCCTCGTTATACTCTATTGAATCATTCTTAAAAACAACAAGCTAGATAAAACTGGAGGGAAATTAAGAATCCTTCAATCAAACCTTGCACAAGAAAACATAAAGATAAATCTCGCAGATAGAAATAGGGTACCTTTGACAGTAAATCCTAATCTAAATTTTATGTTCTTTATCAGAGAAAATGGACATAATGAAAACATAAGGAGAAAACAAAAACAATGAAGAAAAACATCACCATTAACATAGACCATGATCTTGTGAAGTAGCTTGTTTTATTGATGTTCAAACCAGTTACATACTCCAGAATAGTGGATCTTTACAGCTCAAAGCTTTCTCTATCCAGCCTAGCACTCCTCAACTAGTTCAACAACACTCTAAAAAACTAACAGTAACAACCTTCTATAGCCAACCAAGAAACCTTTCTAATGAAGCCCTCATGCTATATTTATAAGTAAATGAGGAGGTGAAATGAAAGCTAGGGTTAATATATTTCATTTATGAGTGAGTTAATGATTTTTGACCTTTGAGACCATGCAAGGCCCAAGGAAAAAATATCTGGAATGACTTACTCTTTATAATGAATGCTGTGTTAATTTCTGAGCTACTTAGTTGTAATATTTGACTTTTAGGATTTTTGATAGCTTTGTAATAACTATTGAGCTGCTTCTTTGAAAATATCTCTGACTGTAATAAATTCTTCATGTTTTTTAAGAAAAATAGGCTTTGTAGGTGGCATTTAGCCCTTTGGTGAAGTAAAATCCTCATTGATTTGGCATTCGAAGCATGCTTTGGGCTAATCTGTCTTGATCTGTTTCTTTGAACTCTATTTAAGGCCTGATTTTTGCTTTTAGGCCATCTTTAATTATCTTCGTTGTCCTTTTGCTTTATTGACTGTTTTAATCTTTAATCTTTGTCCTTTACTCTTTTGTCTTTATCCTTTAATCTTCTGTTTTTCTTAATTTCTCTTGTTAGGCATTTATCTCTCCATCCCTTCATTTCTTGACTGCTCTTTGATATTTTGTTAATATTCTTTGTTTTCTTCTTTGTAGGGGTTTCTTTTGCACGCTGGAGGGTTTGTTGACTGCATCGATGGCCATGAAGCATCGATAGAACCCTAAATTTAAACCTTTCCAATCCCTTTCTCTGTTTTATTTGGCCTTTAAGGATCGTCATCTTGAGACCAAGCCACTTAAATTGGCTGTGGGATGGACTGTAAAACTTGGCCGCCATTAAACTTGCAACCATAAACAAAGACGTTAAATAAACTTGCGTTGTGGATAAAAATGATTTTTAGAGGCTTGGGATGGGTTTGGAGCGGTTACAAAGGGAAGAGAAATATGCAGAGGAGAGGTTCCATGGATGGAACCAGGAGAAAGGATGGAATTTTGAATATCTGGCGTGAAATGGAAGAAGGCGGTTTTCTGCGAAACTGTGTGGTATCGCATGGATAATTAGGGGTAAGTGGTTTTGAGGCAGGAGCACGCAGTTCCATCCATCGATTGCCACGCGTCCCGAGAAAAAATGCTTATTTCGCATGGAAGTGGGTTGTTAAAACCCAGGTAATTAGATGCATGCGAAAATGATAGGGAGCCGTTGGATCTGGGGAAGCCAGATCAACGGTGTGGGTTGATCTCGATCGGAGAAGATGATCACATGGACATGGTAGTGGAGGACAAGTGTCAGAGGGGGATTGGATGGTGGTGGAATAGTGGGGCTGGGGATGAGGTCACCTATTTTATTGGGAAGTGGAAAGGTTAACGGTCGAGGTTGAATAGTGAGGATGCATCGGCCATTAGGTCGAGCTCGATCAACGACTAGGGTTTCTTGGAGGAAAATTAGTGGAGGGGTAAGAAAATGGAGAAAAGGGGCTAAAGTAAAGCGCGGGGGAAAAAGGTCATGTGGGAAGTAGATAGGACCGGGAGTCAGGGGGAAAGAAGTTTTTTAGGGGTAGCAAGCGGTTGCGGCCCTGGTTTTTCTAAGGAAGAGAGGCTGGGGCTTAAGCCTGGAGGGCTTAAGGTCCCTTTTTTTCAAACGACATTTTTAGGTCAAAAAAAGGGTTTTCAAGCCTTTTTAGAGGGTTCCGATAGAATAAAAAAAGGGGGTTTTTTAAACCAAAAAAAGGGTTTTTGTTATGGTTTAAAGGTTTTTTAGAGGGAATGGAGGGTAAATGAAGAGGAAGAAGCCCTTTTTGAAGGGGAAAATGACTGTTGGGATAGGTGAAAATGAGTGAAAATGGGCAGAGGAGATGGAGGTGAAAATGGGGGATATGGCCTGAAACAATTTCTTTTAAAATAACATGGTAGATTGGGGATATTTTGAGTGAATATTTTTAGTGATTGGATAGCTTGAAGGGATAATGAACTCAGTGAGATTTCTGAAACTCACAAATTTTCATAAGAGTTTTTTTTTTTGGAAATCTAAAGACTTATTTAGGCATCTTTATATATAACAAATTTTATTGATGGCTAACAATTACCACCTTATGTTTGGCCATGCAGAACAACAACCCATATGACCAACGTGGATGTCATCCGTTCCTATCTTCAGATGCATCTGGTCCCTAAAGAAGCGCCCCAGCAGGGAGATATGTTCAGACAGCTTCCCAACATAAAGTTCGATGACCATGACCTAGGAAACCTGGATGCTTTTCCTTCGTTAGATCTGAAACTATAATTGGAACAGGTGGTTGAAGATGGTGTGCTCAAATTCGAGCCAATGATTTGGGTCAAGGGATTAGTTGGTGCAGGCATCTTGAACTTGCTATGCCTCCCCTAGTTTGGTCGCTACAACATAACCAACCTCATCATCCACCAACTGTTGGCACCTCTCCATGATGGATTCTTGTGGATCCAAGGCCACATACTGATCGATGCTACCCTCATTCACCATATTACAGGCCTCCCTATGATCGGGCCCAATCCTAGAAACGGAACAGGCAAGAAATTTGAGCACCATACCGCTGAAGTTGTCTGGAAGAGGTACAATGTCGAGCACAACAAGAGGGGCTTCCTGATTGACACCATCAATGAACCAGGGACACGCATGGGAACTTTACTGCTTGCCTGCAAATTCATGTGGAAATGTCAAGCCACAACTGTCCCTGCTCACGTAATTCAAATCGATGGCTAGTGTGAAAAGGGAGTCTGCTATAATTGGTCCCAGTACATGGTTGAATAATTTCTCAACAATGTGCACGAGGCTTAGGAGCAGGGGAAATATTTCTACTACTAATGGAAATTTTTGCTAATCATCTTAGTTGTCTGGGAGACCTCGGAAGAAGTGGTCTTCCCCCTTTTGAGCCTAGCATGTGCGAGGGGGCACGATTTTCCAACCTGTGGGAATCAAAGGACCCCAAGTGGGTTGAGGAAAATAAGTTCTTCTAGATACTCTACGATGGGGCTATCTATGCGGCCATTGATTCCCAATCACGCCTATCCCCGATCGTCTATGAAATTATAAGCGGATAGCAAAATTTCAAGTAACCATGCACAATGTGAAAATTCGGGCCCGAAAATCTCACACTTGGCACGATCTTCCATACATGACTACTAAGGCTGAAATTGAACAGGTAATCACCACTTGGCCACCAGAGTGGAAGGTCGCAGCTCTGTTAACTGACCTAGACACAGTAGGTACATCTGGCCCCAACACAGTGTCCAAGCTTACCATTCCGCTCGGCCTAATAACAGAGTCAGTGCTTCCAGCCTCCACGCCACAAGCGGCCCCTAGAAGCACCACCGTGCAGACAGAGCCATACTCCCCGTCGGATCAACACATAAATGATGTTGATGATGTCGGTACATCCTTCCTACATATCCTTAAGTGGCCCCGCAAATTTTCTCAACGGCCTAGAAAAAAAGTAAGACCACTAAGACGGACACTAACATGGAAGTTACCGTCACGGAGGATGACCTTGATCAGATTGTTGATGCTATCACCATTGCGTCTCCTGATCATTGGGTTACTTGGGAAGAAAAAAACAAAGCTGTTGTAGACATTTTACAAGCCGAGCTGCAGGCTCTCCAAATAAAAGCAGGTACACTTCAGGCAAGTGTGGATCAACTGAGGCAGAATCAAGCGAGCGTAGATCAATCAAGGCAGACTCCTGTGGCCCCCTTGGCCCCTGTTATAGCCTTGGCCACTGTCACAGTGTAATATTCCTAATTAGCCCAAGCTAATAGGAATATTTATTTTTATTTTTATTTTCCATTTATGAATAAATGACTAATGGAGGACATGTAAAACTCTTTAGATCAGTGAATAAATCAATGCTCAATGTAAACACAACTATATCTAAGCCATTTACATAAAATCCACTTGCAGGTGTGAAATGGGTTTAAGCTATGATACTGGGTCAACCTTAACCAAATCTACAACGTTGTCTAGATTCAATGTATCTCATAAAGGGGCAACGCAGTTCTAGAAGGAGGACCTCATGTGAAAGGGGTTAAGTGATCCAAGGTGGTTTAGGGTTTTGCACATCCTCATATTATAAAAGGAAGGAGAAGGCTCAAGAGAAGGTTGTTGAATGTATTATGATTTTGGAGAATTATTTCTGCTTAGACAAACTCTAGTTCTCTGGGTTGTTTAGCAAGAGACTATTGAGGATCTCCTTCTTAGGGGTTCTCCATCCTTCCATTGAGTAGCTCTTAGAGGGTTTTGTGCTTCTTCTCCACTATCTAGCATATGGCCAAGCTCCATCTCTCTTTGACAGCATAAATCCAATGATGTTTTCATTGTCTAAGTGACTTTCAGCAAGTGGAAGCTATATCTATTCAGATCTAGGCAAATCTAGTGCCTCTTCTCAGTGAGTGTGTCTTTTAACCTCCTGGAAGAGTGTATTGGATCATTGGTGCTGAATTTTCAGATCTAGGCATCAGGCCTATTCAGTACTAAAGAAAATAGTGCAGCTTCTCTCCCTGATCTGCGTAAATCTTGAAGAGCAGAGTTGCAGACGTTTTGGAGTTATCCTAGAGGAGAGATCTTTAATGGAAAGGATCCTTCCTTTCACTGTGGTGATCCATGGATTGTCCAACCAATCCATGTACCCTTCAAATATGATTTATTTGTTGATGTATTGACTACAGAATTTCTAAATACTGCTACAGAACTGTGACTTAGATCTCAGATCTACTCACTGTTGTTGATCATTTGCTGAGATCCCCAAGGGGAGTGTATTTGAAAGTCCCCTTTGTATACGGATCTGCAATATATCTATCATTTTGTATGCAGATATATTATATATTTTAAATTTAATAAAAATAAGCTTCAACCTCTAGAAATTTATGTTGAGAAGCTTTCCTGGTTCAATATATTGTTGTAGCACGTATTTGAGGCTTGTATTCATTGTAAATGCCTGTATTTCTCTTGTATATTGCATTGGACATAGTATAGAATTGATTTCCTATTTCTCACACTCTATTTATAACTTTCACCTTCAGAAATCATTCTACCCATGCTTTAGTGAAATTCTGCATACTTCAAGTCATGGGGAATCAGGGTTTTTAAGCCTAGTCAGGATTGGAGGAACTGTTTAATATAGCTAGGATCATTTGTTTGACCTGAAATTTGACATGGGAGTCCTGAATGACCTAAGATAAAATAACCTCCTGCCAGTTCCCTTATTTTTTCACAAATTTCTGAATACACTCATTTTAGGGCCAAAATCACCGCTTTTCCCCATCCTTTGTCAATAGAATTAATATCTCTTTTTTATGTTGTAAATATAATTGCTGTTGAGGTGTTTATAAACAAATATCAGGTTTATTAGCTCACTTCTACTCCATTATTTTGTTTTATACTGTTGCAACCCTTCATTGGGAAATTTTCTTAAGACAACTAGGTGTGGGAGATCAGTTTAACCCACCTAGAGTGATTTGTTTGAGCATAATCTTGGATGTCATTCCTAGATAATTTGATATAAGGGATCCAAGGGCTAGTCTTATCTGTTCAAGCACACATCCCTGAAAAGTGCGTTTTTCAGGCCTGTCTTGCTGAGCAGTCCAAATTTGGGATATTACAGTGGTATCAGAGCATGATCTCTGGCTCAGTCTGTGAGATCAAACTATCAGAAGCGTCAAGAGAAGAAGCAGAGATCAGGATGTTCATAATGACAGAAGAGGAGATCTCCTTACTTCTCTTTCAAACTATGAAAGGCATTGAAGAAGATCTTGAACAGATGGAGGAAGAAAGATGCAGTGAGCTCCAGAAATCAGAGATTAGAAAGATGGAGAAGATGAGCCTTGCCTCATCATTTTTCAGATCCATGAAGGACCTCCCCAAGGAGGATGAGAAGATAGAAGAGGAAGGCCCCTGCACTTCCTATTCTCATCAAGGAGACAAAGAAAGAAGCAGGAGAAAGACTCCATCTTTTGGAGGAAAGAAGGAGGAGAGGCTCTCAAAGCTTCTTCCTAGATCTGAAAAGAACATCAGTAAAGATCTCAAGAAGATCAGGAGGGAGATGTATAGAGAATCTCCAAATGAGTTTGAAGATGCATCAAACTCTAGATTTTCACACAGTGAGTGTGAGCATGCAGCCACACACTGTGATGTACAACGCAGTCAGAAGCTCATATCTGCCATGAGGAAGATGGGAGAGAAAGAAGAAATGACTAGGAGAAGAACTCTTAGTGACTTCTTGAAAGAATATGAGTCTCAAGCCTTGAAACTCAAAAATCAGTTCTGTTTTTCAGAGTATTGCAAGGCCAAGGTGAAGAGAAGAAAGCAGAGTGATAGATTTACTCTATCTACCTTTGAAGGATCACCAACAAGATCAGCCAAAGAATGGGTGGAAGAGGTAGACACCTTCCTACAGCTGCAGCAAGTCCCTGAAGAAGAAGCCATCCGAGTTGCAGCACTACACTTGAAGGGTAAGGCCTATGCTTGGTGGAAATTTGAGTTCCTTCCTTTCAGAAATGTAAATACTTCATCTTACATAAGTTTCACTAAGGCATTAGTGAAAAATTTTGATAAGAAAGTTCATGGGACACCTCTGATGAAGTTAAATGAGAAGGCCCAAATAAAATCCCTGCATAAAATTGCAAATCCATTTCAGAGGCCCATGGGAGAGGTTGAAAACCTGCATCATGCCTTGTTAGAGGCAAGATTTCCCTCCCACACCTTTGAACAAAAGAACATAGAGATCTCTTCTTCAAAGGTGGATCTTATCATTGGGAGGTTGCCCTAATTTGTTACAGAGATAAAGGGCAACAATGCTGTCAAATCTAGACTTGATCTAGCACCTCAAATAGAGGGAGGAGGAGATTTTGCTCCAACAAGAGGGATTCTTGTGGCATGGCAAGAAAATCCCCAAGATCTCATGTATGGAGATCAAGGCACATTTCATGATCTACATGTGCCATCGATGAGGAGGTGTAGAGCCATGGAGACACAAGGAGAAGATAGGGAAGAGAACCAACCTCATTCCTATCAATTGCAGGAGGTTGATGCACCTAAGAAGGTGATTGGATTACGTAGTGGAAGCATGGAGGGTCTTATCCATCCATACGTTTAGTCACCTCTTGTTGATGATGTCTCATTGCATGGAGACATTGCACCAAGGAGACCACTAGATCAGAAAAGGAGGATGAGTGCTTCACCTGTTGAGGCACAAATCATTGATTTTAGAAGAGTGGAGGCCTTGGAAGGTCTTGATATAGCGCTGAGAGTCTTGGGTAGGCTCAAGGAGGAGAGAAGCATTCTCTCAACATCATCCACACCCACTCTCATTCCAGTTTCCACATAGTGGTAGAAGAAGCAAGGGAAGGATAGCAGCCTTCCCACTTACACATTTGGCGTGGGAGCTGTCTATCCACATAACTCTTTGGAAGAGTTAATACAGTCACCTCCCTTCTCTACAAGGATGGAACGGGACTCATCTATGAGCTTCTCCCTTTGCATGAGCAAGACTTATGGTAAGGGTATTGATTATTTTGATTTATCTAATGTATGTATGCATCCCTTAACCATATATGTGCAGGATGTTTCTCCAAGGAGGGGCATTCTTTCTTTAAGTATGCATAGTCTACTTGAGGCCATGAGCATTGTTGGTGACCACTCCCTAAGAGGACTTGGGGAGGAATTTTGTTTTGGAGGACATACTCACATTGCCCCATCCATCATTCACTTCCTCCAAACTTATGAGGAGATTGGGGCAGAAAGCAAGTGGTTGAGAGACCACACATTTTTTTAGTCTCTATTGCAGCTGAGAGTCAAGTTGCATTGGTTACACATGAGGGACCATTGCCCTTCACATTTGCTACATAGGGCAACCAACATGATTCTCATTTTGGCTCCTTATGCTGCTATTGTTATTATTCTTAAGAGGAGCATGTGTGGGAGAAAGACACATTGGTTGGATGTGTCCCTTGGGGGAGAGAATCCCCATATTTTTTGCATTGCATGCTCTAAAGGGAGCATGAGAGATGATATGGCTGCCACAATCACACATTTGTTTCTTCAGGAGGCAAGCCATAAGAGCTGGGATATGCCTCTCACTGATATTGGAGAGGAGTCCTTCTATGAATCACCAAGATGGGAGGTGATTCATTTCATGTGGATGATAGCATGGAGACCCCAAAGAAGGAAGGGAGATTTTTCAACACTCACCTTTTCAGTTGCTTGAGGGCAAGAAAAAAATTTGGAGGGGAGGACTATAATATTCCTAATTAGCCCAAGTTAATAGGAATATTTAAATTTTGTTTTATTTTCCATTTATAAATAAATGATTAATGGAGGACATGTAAAACTCCTTATATCAGTGAATGAATCAATGCTCAATGTAAACACAACTATATCTGAGCCATTTACATAAAATCCACTTGCAGGTGTGAAAGGGGTTTAAGCTATGAGACTGGGTCAACCTTGACCAAATCTACAATGTTGTCTAGATTCAATGTATCTCATAAAGGGGCAGCGTAGTTCTATAAGGAGGACCTCATGTGAAAGGGGTTAAGTGATTCAAGGTGGTTTAGGGTTTTGCACAACCTCATCTTATAAAAGGAAGGAGAAGGCTCAAGAGAAGGTTGTTTAATGTATTATGATTTTGGAGAATAATGTCTACTTAGACAAATTCTAGTTCTCTAGGTTGTTTAGCAAGAGACTATTGAGGATCTCCTTCTTAGGGGTTCTCCATCCTTCCATTGAGTAGCTCTTGGAGGGTTTTGTGCTTCTTCTCCACTATCTGGCATATGGCCAAGCTTCATATCTCTTTGGAAACATAAATTCAGTGAGGGTTTCATTGTCTAAGTGAGCTGCAGCAAGTGGAAGCTAGATCTATTCAGATCTAGGAAAATCTAATGCCTATTCTCAGTGAGTGTGTCTTTTAACCTCTTGGAAGAGTGTATTGGATCATTGGTGCTACATTTTCAGATCTAGGCATCAGGCCTATTCATTACTGAAGCAAAAAATGCATTTTCTCTCCCTGATATGCATAAATCTTGTAGAGCGGAGTTGCAGACGTTTTGGAGTTCTCCTGGAGGAGAGATCTCTAGTGGAAAGGATCCTTCCTTTCACTATGGTGATCCATGGATTGGCCAACCAATCCATGTACCCTTCAGATATGATTTATTTTTTGATGTATTTACTGCATAATTTCTAAATACTGTTGCATAATTGTGACTTAGATCTCAGATCTACTCACTGTTTTTTATCATTTGCTGAGATCCCCAAGGGGAGTGTATTCTAAAGTCCCTTTTGTATACAGATCTGCAATATATCTATCATTTTGCATGAATATCTATTATATATCTGAAATTTAATAAAAATAAGCTTCATCCTCCTAAAATTTACGCTGAGAAGCTTTCCTGGTTCAATATATTGTTGGAACACCTATTTGAGGCTTGTATTCATTGTAAATGCCTGTATTTCTATTGTATATTTCATTGGACATAGTATAGAATTGATTTAATTTTTCTCACACTCTATTTATAACTTTCATCTTTAGAAATCATGCTACCCATGCTTCAGTAAAATTTTTCATACTTCATGTCATGGGGAATCAGGGTTTTTAAGCCTAGGAGGGATTGGAGGAACTGTGTAATATAGCTAGGATCATTTTTTTGACCTGAAATTTGACATGGGAGTCCTAAATGACCTGAGCTAAAATAACCTCCTTCCATTTCCATTATTTTTAAGCAGATGTTTGAGTACACTCATTTTAGGGCCAAAATCACCGCTTTTCCCCATCCTTTGTCAATAGAATTAATCTCTCTTCTTGCTGATGTACATATAATTTCTGCTGAGGTGTTTCTAAACACATATCAGGTTTATTAGTTCACTTCTTCTCGAGTATTGTGTTTTATACTGCTGCATCTCTTCATTGGGAAATTTTCTAAAGACAACTAGGTGTGGGAGATCTGTTTAACCCACATAAAGTGATTTATTTTAAGCTTCCTCTTCGATGTAGGTCTTAGATACTCTTATATAAGGGATTAAATGTATGGTATTATATTTTCAAGCACACATCCCTAAAAAATGCATTTTTCAGGCCTGTCTTGCTGAGCAGTCCAAATTTGGGATATTACACGCAGATAGCCGAATATGCCCTCTCCCTGATGATGCCTTTGTCCCGGGACTTACCGATTTGTGCACCCAATTCTAGGCATGCTCCTCTGTCAGCCTTGAGGTTGGTTGATTGGTCGATGTGTAGTTGCAGGAATTATTGACCGCAATCACCAGCGAAATCTAGCACCACGAACTTCGAGTATAGAAGCACCTCAGCACAGCCGAGAAAAACGTTCTGACCCTAGCTACCTAAGTCACTCAAATCCATTCCGTGCATGTTTCCACCATCGTACTACAAGCTGCCTCAGACAAACTGATTAACAGGCTCTGTGAGGACATGCCTGTAGTCATTCCTGCCTCTGCCGAGCCACAAGCCAAGGTCGAAGGATTGGTCGCTACCCTGAAGGCATACCAGACTGAGGTGCAGGTTTTCAAGGCTGAATTTGAACTTCATATCACATCTTTACAGGCCAAACTCCAGCTGGAGACCCCTCCGAAAGTACGCGCCCAACAAGCCACATTAGTTACGGAAGTCACGACCACTATTACCATGCAGATCAGCCAGGGTGTCACTCTGCTTGAGACAATTATGGAAGTATGGTCCCAGGTGTAGCATGACCCTCTCCTCTGCAAGATCGATCAAGAATTAACTCAAAAGGAGTAAGACTTTGAGCAGCTAGAAGTTACAATGCCCACTCTAGTCCCAACCCAACGCTTAGCCCGTCTCAGGATCAACCATGCACTTTGCATAGAAATTATGAGGTTGCGACACAAGAAATAGGTACTCAGTGACCATCTCACACCGTGGTAGGACAATGCCCTCAAGCTATCACAAGACTTAGATGAGGCGGTGAGATAATTGAACTAGACTCTCGATAATGTCATCATTGCTACGGAAGGACCGACCTCACAGAAACTGGTGGAAATTGCACAGACTTCCACCGTGCAAAGCCTTCGTGTTTTTCCTTTGCTCATGACCACACTAGAAAAACTCATGGAATGGATGAAGACCCCACCAGCAATGTGACTCGGGATGAGTCACAAGATTGTGTTGGGGGACTTTTGGAATAGGGTTTCCTAGCCCCAATTTTGTCCAGTTTTGTAATATTTCTATAATATTTGGTCTAGCGAAGCGGGTTTGGGGTGGGTCAAACCCCCAATGAATTGTAATGGGTTAAAAGGGTAGACCTAGGGTCCGCAAACCACAGTTTTCCAACCATAGGATAAAATAGGCTAGCATGATATAAATATATGGGTAAATCGAGTCTAGAAGTAGGAAAAGAAAAAGATATAATTGAGTTACGAATTGTGGATTTATTGTATCAATTGTTTGGGTAAGGACTCCTGTTGGCTGGTTGCTCGGAGACCCTGAGTCCTGCTGTGTGCAAACTCCACTGGCTATGTGTGCGGGTCGATAAGAGGAAGTATGTAAGTGGGACCTGGTTATAATTGCATGAGAAGACTGTTCCGTGATATCTCTGTGTTTCTGTGGTGCAATTATTGGTTGAGTTTATGGTATCACTACAATTTCTTGTAGTCTAATGATACACATATGGATGTGATATTATGAATGCATAGATCTGGTTAATTAATTGCTCTGATGATATGTTATTTGATGATTTACAGGCTTCGCATAAGCTATTCTGTCAACTATATTGTTAATGGTTCTGGGTTAGGGCTCATAAAATGCATACTTGTTAAATCTGTAGGTACCCCCTATTTATTACTTTTTCTCTCTCTCTCTGGGTGCAGAAACCTGGTTCTATCACCCTCCCATACTACTTCGAGTGAGACCTTGGTCTGCGCAGCAAGTCATTGGTGAAAGGGCCAGTAGTATAGGGGTTTGTTGGCAAACCTAAATTCAAACCTGGGTCAGGACCCCTTAAGCCAACACTGCCAAGGTAAATAATGATTACAATGTGGGGTGGGATTCTAGGGGCTTCCTGGTGCAGCAGATGGATGACCCAATGGTGCACCTTGGAACTTTGGTGCTAGGATGAAAAATGATGCACAAATGCAGGCCTAAGGTGATTCCTACACACATCATCACACTCATAGGGCAATGCGAGAAAGTCATCATCTATAACTATTCGCAATTCCTTTGTACTAAGTAACTGGAAAATGTGCACGACACATACGAGGAAGGAAAGAAATTCAGTTATTCATGTTTACTCCTATTGATTTCTTTGGTTGTGTGGGGGACGCTAGGGAGCGTAGTCCTCCTAGAGATAGAACCCGGTGTTTTCGAAGGAACACGCTACGCCAATCTATGGGACTCTGTAGACCTGAAGCGCGTTATGGAGAATAAGATCTTATAGGTCTTATTCGAGGGAGAATTGGCCTCAAAAATCCACTCACACCCATGGTTTTCCCCAACCACATGCGAAAAATATAAGGCCATTGCGGACTTCAAAGTTTCCATGCACAACGTGCAAATCTAGTCGCGCAAGGATCTAGTATGGTATAACTTGCCGTATATGGTGACTGAGGTTGAAACATACCTGGTCATTGTGACTTGGCCTGAAGCATGGAAGACCAGGCTAGGCTCTGATACGCCTATCATAGCTTCCACATCCGACAAAGAGACAACGAAGGAGACTGTTAAGGATAAATAAGTAGAAAAGGAAGCCAAGAAAAATGCATAAAAAGAGGCAGAAAAGGATCTTCAAGGGGAGGCTTAGGTGGATCTCAGAGGCTTAGATGGCCTAGATGGTACAAAATATGAATCCCCTAGAGGTACCAAGAGTCTCACGGAAACCGCCAAGGGCCCGCGCAAGAAGAGAAAAGGTTTGAAGGCAGGAGGCATGAAGGAATTCACCCTCATAAAGGATGTCTTGGATAAGATAATAGATGTGGTCACGTCTGCCTCTAAGGATAAGTGGACTGTGCTTAAGGAGGAGTAAAAGGCTGCAGTAGAGTCATTGTAGATTGGACTGTAGGTGTTACAGCTCAAGACCGATAACATTCAAGCAAGCGTAGCTCAGGCGAGGCAGGTTCAAGAAAACGACATCACAAGTATGATCATCAGCATAATAGATAGCAGGATATGCCCCTTCCTTGTAGCAGTAGTCATGATGGAACAACCTAAATTGTGTGCACAGGTGAAAACCTACTCAGAAGTGGGCATTGACTTATCAATTCTCCCTAGTGGAAAGCTACACATGATCTAGAAAATTATTACATATGAGATTGTAATATTCCAAAATGGAAATAGCAGCAATACAAGACATAATAATGAAAAACACAGAAATTATGAACATTTCATAAGAGGGATCAATATGCAGCCATCATTTTATTAAGATATCAGCAACAATATACAAAAATATCTTGAGAGACAAGCCACTCAAGCAATAAGAACAAGCCTCGAATGATCAGAACAATCAGCACATGAGTTGCTGCAACTGTATAAAATGTCGAAGAGCAGTGAAAACGCTATCTATATCAGTGTAGTTTCTACTGTAAATATACATAAATGAAATATGGCTGATAGATACAAAAAAAATTCCCAAAAAATAAGATGTTGGCTCTAATACATGATTTCTAGCCAACTCAGAAAAGATTGCTAGAAATACCAAGAAATATACAATGTGACAAATAACTCTAGGGTTAATATGCCACTGCAAACTAGAAATGAAATGTAATGAGGTTGTAACAAATCTAAAATTATGATTTCCTCCTCCAATGGTATTTATAAATAGAAGGTTGATCCCTCTACTCAGAAATAGACCCTCCTGATGAGCTCAATGAACCCTCCTAACAACTGCCTTTGAAAATAATGTAGATCTGGTTTGTAATTGTGCTATGAGGGGTAGTAGATGGTTGTACTGATGCCAAATATGTATAAATATGCCCAGGATCTCTCCTTTCTTATCCTCCAATGGATAGCCTACCTCTCCACTGAAAAACAAGCCCATAAATGGCTCTATGTGATCCTCCTTTGCTACACCCTGCAACACAACCCAGCTCTAAACAGAAAATACGCTGTAGCTGAAAGAGGTAGCTTGGCTAGAATGCCAGAATGAGGAAATTCAGCCCAAATAACCTCTCCTTCCTTGAGGATGAGGTAGGGATTCCCTATCAGGAACACCCTTGTGCTAAACATCACAACAACCCTGCTAAACAACAAAAGGATGCAAAGTATAAACATACCAATATCAAATGATAATATAAAAACATGCATAGCAATGGCTGCCATCCCCTCCATATATAGTGTGTGAGCCTTCTCACATTGGGTCCCATCCATACTTGCCACTAAGCTCATGCAAGTTGTCCTCCACTAAAGCTGCGTTGTCTCATCATGATTGCCACTCCTCCATGACAGCGTTGTTGACTTGGTCAAAGTTCACCCATTCAACATGTATCCCCTCCAATTCACACCCAAAGGTGCTTAATCCATCTGATTATTCTTCCTCCTTTCACATTAGGAGTGTTATTGTTCCTCCTAAAGAGCTTTATGGGACTCCCCACCCACTTATTCACCTAGCTAGTGATAAAACAAACTATAATATTCCATTTAGCTGAAGGCTAAATTTTTGGAATATTACAGTCCTCCCCTCCCAAATGTTGCTTGTCCTCAAGAAACTGTAAAGGTGGAGAAAATTTCTCCTCTCCTCCTCTTGTATCCTCCTCATCAAATAGTCTCCACCACTTCTCAAAATAATCTGCAATAAATCTGCCCCCAATGGTTCCTCCCAACTATGCAAAACCAAATGGCTCACATCATGAGAAAATGGAAGGCGTAAGTGGAAACCTTCTTACTGTCCAATGGCCTCCTCAAGGTAGGAGTGATGAAAAACATAGGGGATCTCATTCCCAATGAGAGACTCCCATACCCATGCTATCATCCAAAAGAAATGAGCCATTCTAGGTAGCTCATCAAATAAATCCTCAACCCATGGTTCATGCAATGTATTGGGGCTACATGGAGAGATTAGATTTTTCCACCCAAGTTGTTTCTCTCTCCATTTATGGTATGTATGGGGCTACTACTGATCTTGGTATGAAATATTATGGTCTCCAAGAATGACCCAAGTCACCCCACCAAACAAAACATCCATGAAGTGCCCTTCCCAAAGACTCAAGTTCTCCAAATGGCTCCTCCCACATGAAGACAAGAGATGTAGTGTGGCAATCATGGTTTGCCCATGGTTTCTCCTAAAACATAGAATATATAAATTATGTAGAATCATGCTCCCACTGGGCACCTTCAACTCTTGTGCCACCCTCCCAACAAAGCTTTCCATAAACATAATAACATCTTCAATATATGGGAGCAAAAACAAATAGAAACAAGTTTCCATATGACAACTGGGAGGTGGATCATAGTTCCACATATGGAACCAGTGCAGTGCATCCCCTCCTTGCCCCAAAAAAAATAATAACAAGTGTCTTTTCAGCCACTTGTTTGTTGCCACAATCATCCTACAAGATAGGATCATAAAAGTAACATGTGGTTCCAATGGTGCACACCAAGAATCATGTGACCTCCCCCACAAACCACCAATAACATGGCCAACATCAATGCTGAAAATGGCCTCAAGTACATCACAATACCATATACAAGAAGGAATAATCCTCCTTGGTACAACATGCTGCTCAAAAAAAGTAAATAAGTAGAAATAATCATGCATAAATGTACATCCTCTACTATGTACCTTGGTCATTGAGTTGAAATAATTCAACTGTAAGTTCTCCCTCACTTTCAATGAGTAGGGAAGTGTTTGTGACAACCTCTCCATCATCATTTGGGCTATGCATCTCTCCCTATGCTGATATACATCCTGTTGGATGCCCCCCCAAGTGAACTCCTCCATTAAAGAGTGAAATGCATCAAAGTGCATGGAAAGAAAGTCCACATGTGCTGCATGTAACAACTTCTTCTTGAGCCCAAAATCTCTAGTCAAGAAGAATCTTCCATAAGAATAGATGACCTCATCATCCACCATGTTTCTGTCATATCCCTCTAGGTCATCAAGAATCATGCAAGCACCAAGATCCTTGTAGTACTCCACCAAGATTTGAGACATCCAATATGGATCGACCCTCCTAAGAGACAGTGCTGAAGATCTGAAATGTGAAGCTCTCCACATGTTTTTGTCCTTGCTTTTGACACTCCTCATGCCAAATTCATCCTCAAAAGTGCTACCATGCCCATCATGCAACTGCTTATGCTCAAGTATAAGTGGTGGCCTTTGGAAGTTGGCTTCCCATGAGAAGCTACCATCCAAAAAGAACCTCCCAATCTTGGCCAATGTAAGCATGAGTGGCCTCCATCTAATCCATTGTATGAAGGATTCCTTCCTAAAATAAAGTACCCTCTGTCCCTCCAAATCCATGGAGCAACTCCCTTACATCATGGTGGTGCCATCCTCCATCACTGCAGCAACTTCTGTTAGCACAGAATATGTAGTGAGAGTGGGTAATGCTGAAAATGGGAGAATGTATCCCTCCTCCTTGATTCTATCCCATACTCTCTGCGCTGTACCAGACCCCTCCAAAGTATCCACCCCTCTGAGATATAAGAGTGGTGAACCAAATGGCAAGATGTCTCCCACCAACTCTAGATATGGTCACCTCCCAGGTGGAATTCCCCCATGTAGTGAGACATCAAAATATAAAGTGGACTGTATATATGAGTGGACTGATTTTTCCATCCTTCCTTCCTTCTCCTTCCATCTTCTGAGATTTACAATCCACCATAACTGATACATGATGCTCTGGAATTGTGCTTTGATTCCCACATGTTAGATCATTTGGAACTCCTTTCAAAGACACAAGGGCTCCTCTAATGGAAGAAATGGCTCCCTCCCCATCTCCATGTGGTGATGGACCTCCTCCTGATGGTACAACATTGTTAGCTCTTCTCCTCTCATCCTCTTCATCAATATTTGAGAATGCCTCATCATCAATGAGAGACCCTTGATCTTGGTCTTCCCTTGAAGGAGGAATCTCCATGTCCTCATCTATAGAAGAGGGCTCTTCAAAAAGTGGGTATCTTGCCTTTGGAAAGGTTTTATGCATGTTTTTATTCCCTTCAATATAAATATGGAGTGGAGTTGGTAAAATAGATCTCTCCAACTCATGCAAAGGTTTTGAGTTTTTGGGTTCAACAAGAGATGTTTCACAACGTTTAATAGAACATATTCTCACTAATTTCTTAGTGAACCCCGCATAATTTTTACATTTTCATGATGAAAAGAAGAAGAACTATAAAACCACCAATCATGGGCCATACCTTTAAGGTGCAGCGCTGCTACTCTAATGGCCTCCTTTTCTGAAATTTGGTATAGCTGAAAATAAGAATGTAGCTCCTTCACCCAAGCCTTAGCTGTGCACTTTGCTGATCCATCAAAGTTAGATAGAAATATTCTACCTCTCTTGCTTCGATTATGGTTTCTAGATCTTCTATCTTCCTTGAGTTGGAAAAACCCTTGGAAGTCCAAGTGCTCTTTGAATCTCCATGATTGAAATTCATACTCCTGAAGATAGTCACTCAAGGTCTCCTCCCTTGGTGCATCCTCTTACTCCATCCTTCTTGCAGTGAATGTGGGCAATAAAATGCATTGTGGATCTGCATGTGTGGCTGAATTTCCACACCCACCATGTGAATATCTAGGGCTTGTTCCACTTTCAAACCCTCTTGGAATTTTTATACACTTCTCCCCTTTCATCTCCTTGAGATCTTCCTTGATATTTTTTACAGTTTGGAAAAGAAGCTGAGAGATCCTCTCTTCCTTCATTTCTCCAAATAATGGATTCATGCCTTTTTTCTTCTATATAACTTCTCCTTTATATGAGAAGAATCTTCTCCTTCTAATGGCATAATGTTTTGAATGCACAGGGCGTTGAGCCAAGATTATGCTTTGATACCATTGTAATATTCCCAAATGGAAATAATAGCAATACAAGACATAATAATGAAAAAAAAAACAATTCTGAACATGTCATAAGAGGGATAAATATCCATTCATCATTTTATTAAGATATCAGCAACAATATACAAAAACATCTTGAGAGACAAGCCACTCAAGAAATAATAACAAGCCTCCAATAGGCAGAACAATCAGCACATGAGTTGTTGCAACTGTATAGAATGCCAGAGAGCAGTGATAATGCTATCTATATCAGTGTAGCTATTGTTGTAAATATAAATAAATGAAATATGGATGATAGATACAAAAGAAATTCCTAGAAAAGAAGATGTGGGCTCTAATACATGCTTTCTAGCCAACCTAGAAAAGATTGCTAGAAATACCAAGAAATATACAATGTGAAAAATAGCTATGGGGTTAATATGCCACTGTAAACTGGAACTAAAATAGAATGAGGCTATAAAAGATCTGAAATTATTATGTCCTCATCCAATGGTATTTCTAGATAGAAGGTTGATCCCTCTACTCAGAAATAGACCCTCCTAATGAGCTCAATGAACCCTCCCAGCAACTGCCTCTAAAAATAATGAAAATCTAGTTTGTAATTACGCTATGAAGGGTGGTAGATAGTTGGCCCAATGAAAAAGATGTAGAAATATGCCCAGGAGCCCTCCTTGCTGATCCTCCAATGGATAGGGTACCTCTCCACTTAAAACAAGCCCAAAAATGGCTCTATGCGATCCTCCTTTCCTTCACCCTGCAACACAACCCAACTCTAAACAGAAACTGCACTATAGCTGAAGGAGGTAGCTTGGCCAGAATGCCAGAATGAGGAAATTTAGCCCAAATAACCTCCTCTTCCTTGAGGATGAGGTAGGGATTCCCGATCAGGAACACCCTTGTGCTAAACAGCAAAAGGATGCAAAGTCTAAACAGACCAATATCAAATGATAATCTAAAAACATGCATAAAAATTCCTACAATACCCTCCATATATAGTGTGTGAGCCTTCTCACATTGGGTCCCATCCATACTTGCCACTAAGCTCATGCAAGTTTTCCTCCACTAAACCTGCACTGTCTCATCATGAATGCCACTCCTCCATGACAGCGTTGTTGACTTGGTAAAAGTTGACCCATTCAACATGAATCCCCTCCAATTCACACCCAAAGGTGCTTAATATAGCTGCTTATTCTTCCTCCTTTCACATTAGGAGTGTTATTATTCCTCCTAAAGAGCCTTATGGGCCTCCCCACCCACTTATTCACCTACCTAGTGATAAAACAAACTATAATATTCCATTTAGCTGAAGGCTAAATTTTTGGAATATTACAGAGATGTAGTGCAGAGAGGTGCATGTGCACCAGCAACTCACCAAGGCAGAGTAGAAGGTTGCAAAAAAAATGCAGGATTCTTTCCAGGCTCAGACAACGCAACAATCAACAATGGCACAGTGCGCGGAGTTAGAAAATTTGATTGATTGTCTGTGTGGTGACTTGCATGAGGTTTTTATCCCTACCTTTGTTGCGCCCCAAGAAAAAATTGAAAGTTTAGTGGGTGCCTTGAAGGCCTCCCATTCTGAGGTATAGGCAGTAAAAGCATATTTCGAGCAAAAAATCACGAAGTTGCAAGCAAAGCTTCAACCATAAACTCTGCCTAAAGTTCGCACGCAACGTGCTGCTCTAGTCAAAGAAGAGTCAACCAGTATTGCAGCAACCGTCGAAAAGGGTATAGAGCTTTTGAATACAACTATGGGCTTATCGACATCCATGTAGACATATCCCATTATCGGGAAGATCTCACAGGAACTACACACAAAAGAGCAGGCGTTTGATGAGCTTTAGGAGGTGCTACCAACATTTGTGCCTACTGAAAGAATGGCACAACTATAAACGAGATAGGTATTGCGCGATGAGGTTGAAGACTTGCCGAGGAAGAAGCACATTGTGACCACCCACATGAAGCCGTGGGTAGATGAAGCAATGAAGCTGTCATAGGAGTTAGATGTTTCTATTAAGAACTTGAACCATACTTACCATAGTATCAATCTCGCAGCAGAGGGGGTGACCTCTCAGAAGTTGGTGGATACAACACTGAGTGCATTCGATCAGAACATGGGCGTCCTTAAACCCTTCATGGCCACCATCAAGGAGCTGAAGATGAAGATGAAGACCCCAATACCTCTGTGACTCGGGATGAGTCACAAGATTATGTTGGGGGATTGTTGGAGCAGGGTCCCTTAGGACCGCATTTTTGGTAAATAATGTATCATTTTTGTACTTTTGAGTCATGCATGCTAATAAATTCATAGTCAAGGGGATTTGGGTGGGTCAAAGTCCTTTCATGAGTCATAATGGGCTAAAGGGTAAATCTAGGAGTCTCAAACCATGATTTTCGAACCTTAGTACGAGCGTAGACTAAGATATAAATAGAAGTATAGATTGAGTCAGATAGATATATTTGAATGGAAGTTTATGTATGTTTTGAGCTTTGAAACAAATCTATGTAAGTGTTTGTGTCTGAAAGGTTCCTGCTAGCTGTGTACGTAGAAACCTTAGTCTGGCTATGTGCGGACCCCAGTGGGTGTGTGCGCAGGTGGATCTGAAGGATTGTAAGGGTTTTTTAGAGCTGTTGATGAAAAAAGAACTGTTTGGATATATCTAAGTACTAAATGCATATGTTATCTAGTTCTATGCTCTATTTCCGCACATGATTGTTGTTCACGTTTATGAGTTATGTTATTATGAATCTTAATCGCAAGCATACGAAAAAGGCTCACTTTAGTCGTGCATAACAAACAACCCTAACAACAAAGATGAATACCAATATCTTTAGATATACAATTAGTTGACCAAGATAAATGCTACAAAAATGTAGATCTATGCATTAAAAGACATTAAGCAGTAAATAAAAGCAAGAGTTTCTCCATGCATCCAATAGACAAGACAAGATTGTTTTAAAAAAAATTTACATTTTTTGACACCTGGGAAGGGAACATAGAAAGATGTTACCAGTCCCCTTCAATGGGATGGGTTCTTGCAATTTCTCAGCACTTCAGATCTAAAATACCTCTCTCTTGATGGTGTAGAAAACCTAGACAAAAATGGAACTCAAAGGCAGCTCACAAGAAAAATGGTAGCAAAATATGACAATGATGGTGGATCAAAATTAGACCAAAAGTATAGATCTAGAGTGATCTTTAAGCAACAAAAGGTAGTGAGTGAATGGAAAAACTCTTCTATATATAACAAAATATTGAGTTAGTCTAGATATTGGTGCATAATTAAAATATTATTAACGAAATCAAGATCCAAATTTTATGGAATATTTTATTATATTTGTTGGAGGGAAAAAGAATTTGACTTTGGTCAAATCCCTTTATTTGTAAATAATAAAAAAATAAATGATTTATTTGATAAATAAGGATGTGGTTGAGTAGTAACAAAATAAATAATGATTTATTCACTTATTTATAAATGATTTAGTCAAATTTAACAAAGAATATTATTTAAATAAGGTTTAAATAATTATTCCTAGAAAATAATAAGATAAATAATGATTTATCTAATTAATTTTCTTGTTTTGGCTTAAATATGACCATGAATATTAATTAAAATGTTGTTTAAATAATTATTCCTTCAGGAAAGTCAAACAAATATGGATTTATTTAATATTTTCTCATGGGGTTTCCTATTTAGAGCATAAACAACTTAATAAATGAGGTTTACTAAGTTATTTTTCATAGTGAAAGCAATTTTACTTAGGATAAAATTGGTCTTACATGGTGTACTTTGGTCCATCTAATAGTAACCGGTTAGATGACCAAAAAATGGTGTAACAGATTGCCCCCCTAGGGTGTCAGTGTTAGGAACTAATCATATGACCTAAGTATGTTGTAAGAACTCAATCACTAGACACCGAAGGGGAAGTTAGAGAGAGAGAAATATAAGGTAGACCAAAGCGCTAGAGGACTAGACCCTGAGGAGGTGAGTCTTACAGGTGTGACAAGTCTCTTTTATGAGTGATTTCCCGTGCTATAGGCGGCGAGGGAGGCATACCTATGCCAGCCGAGACAAAGTACAAAGAATAATGCGTCCAGTAAACAAGGGACTGAACTATATAGTACATGTTAGCATAAACATGAGCCAAAAAAAAAACATGATAATGAATCCCACATACATACTGTGCCTAGGATAAAAACCAGGACTTATACAATAATATCTGAGTACATGAGATATAAATGCAACCAAAGAGCCCCTGTAAACAAGAAAGGGCTCTGAAAATCTAATTGCTACATGCAAACTGAAAGGCACTGCAAGCGGCTAAGGCCGACATCATCAAATATATGGAGCTACATCAAAGGTTGTAATGAAGAGGTCATCCAGGCATGTGGGGGATACCTGAAGGGCCACCCCCTCATGAGGTCTGAAACATCTCACACACTCCCGGGAATCACTAGTACAATCTGCTGCATCACTGAACCATCAAGTATTCAGATCTCGATCATGCTGTAAGGAGCTGGAGCTGAGAAAAAATCAAGTCAAAGGGCAATAAGGAGTCCCTTTACCTGATCCGAGGCACCAAACAAGAGTGGAAGCTGGAACCAACACTACAAGAAAAAATGACATTGGTGAGGGTCATGCTTGTGATGGACCTTTAAGGTCCGTCACCAATGTCACATATGGTGACGGTCCTTAAAACAATGTCACTGTAAGTGTATATAGTGATGGTCCTTTAAGGTTTGTCACCAAAGCCATTTTCAATGACACTTTTGGTGAGGGTCGTTAAAGTCCCATCACCAATTCTCTCTTTTGTGACACTTCTAGTGACGAACCTTTAATGACCCTCACCAATGCTCTTTTTGTTACTTTTGGTGACGGTAAAAAAATGTTCATCACCATTGATCATTCCAATGAGTTTTTGATGACGCTATATGCCTCTTAATATATTTTTTTTCAAAATATAATGATTTAAGGCCATTATTGTGGAGTATTTTTTATGATATTTCCAAGGCCATATTGGTTATAATCAGTGAATTTTTTAAGAATTAATTAGTGTGTATCATTTCCCTCAAGTAATCAATAGTAGAATAGAATTTTCCTATCATTCAACACATGATTCATATCTATTAAGTTTATTATCTATAAAATTCCCTTTAGATAAAGTTCCACTAGTGTGTACAGGAAATATATTATTTAATACATAATCAAGCTCTACCAATTCTATTAATGAGAAAGACCTAACACTCCTCAACAATCCGGGCACACCTTAAATTAATGCTTTGTCACACACTAACATTTCTTAGCACCACATGTTTTTGGAACATCTTTGTACCTAGAACATCTTGTCATGAAAATGATGCCCAAGCACATGGTGGCATGCGCTAGCACAACATGGAACTCTCCTAGCATGTGTTAGCATGCATGTAGTCCCTAGCATGCCCTGGAACACCTTGGATGAATGCATTGACATACATTAGCACTTGGAACACAATGCCACTTGGCATATATTGGGACCTATTATTAGTGTGACTAGCATGTCCCTTTTGAAAAAGATAAATTCCTGTCTTACTAACCCTCTTATGTGTTCATTTCCTTACATTTTGGCTTGGTTCTGCCTTTTGTTGCCTTGACACTTCTTGACACATATTGGCATACCCTGGCACCCTGCACATTTTTTTTTCCTCGAGAAAAAAGTGTAATTTTATTACTGCAGGTGAGTACAAAATTACAATAAGAAGCACATAAAAACTGTGATCTAGAAGACAAAACCCGAAATTTTGTAGTCAACCCTTTGGGTAACAATCTAAAAAATACATTTGTAAGAAAACCATGTGTAAAAACTAGATCCGGCTTTTACCCCTGACCTGTCTGAAGAAAAAAAATGTTCATAAAAAAATCAGTCCTACTGCTATCAATGATAAGCAGTCCAAGTTGAAGATCCATCCGAAAATTGCAGTTTTATGTTGATCCAGCAATCACCGAGGTTTCCAACCTAAGACACCACCGAGACAATCCCAGAACACTGCCCAGTCAAAAAAAATTGCCATTCGAAACAGCTAGCATAAAAATTTAAAGAGCTTAATCCACAGCAATTAACAAAAAAAGGATTCCCCATACAGGGGAAATGCATATGTTCCAAGTGTATCAGATGGATGATAACCTAGCCCACTGCAGCAGCCCGACGAAGTGATAAACCAAAACAGTAGAAAAGGCATCCTCCATCTTACATTTTTTTATAAAAAAAGGGGCACCAACACCACCAGGAGATAGCAGCCTGAGGAAATTATAATTACAGGCCAACAGAAAAAAAAAATAGAGACAATTAAATCGAATAATAAGGGATGAAAAAATTCTCTGATTTCTCCATCCTTGTGTTCTCTAACCCTGCAGATTCCCACAGCCTGTAGAAGCCCCATCTTGGAAGCCCGATCCGCCTCACCATTATTTTCTCTATAGATATGCTGACAGGAGAAAGAAACAGAAGAATGGAGGAGCTCCCGAATAGAGAGTAACAGGTTTTGTAGATGAAGAACTTTGCACTGTTGTATACCATTGATCCATTTTATCACATTCATTGAGTCCCCATAGAATTTTATCTTCTTGCAACCTTTCTCAACAGTGAACAACAGGAGAATCTTGAGGCTCAGCAATTTAGCAAATTTGTTTAAGCCCTCCCCAAGCCCAACTGAGAGCTCAAAAAAATGAGATACTGAAAGATAAAGCAGAGCCCCTCTACCACAAACATTTTGTTGCACTGCCCCATCAAAGAAACCCCAAG
This sequence comes from Pinus albicaulis, assembly GCA_034641835.2. Taxonomy (NCBI): domain Eukaryota; kingdom Viridiplantae; phylum Streptophyta; class Pinopsida; order Pinales; family Pinaceae; genus Pinus; species Pinus albicaulis. Next base: position 1,082,505,787 of record CM076579.1, on the reverse strand, counting down.
GTGTCCCCCTATCAATCTCCAAAAAAAGTAGTTCCCTTTGATTAGCAGCACGGATATGATAAGGAAAGGCAGAGTGTAAACCAATAGTCATGGCACCAATGATCTCTGGAGAACTAACAGCCTTATCAAATAGAAGTCTATTACGAGCCAACCAGCAACCCCAAATGGCAAGGAGAGGCAGGGCTTTAAGATTAGGCTCATCATTAGACACCCACCACGAGTCCCATGCATGAGACACAGTTAAGCCCTCCCATCTACATGGGAGGCCCAACAATCTAGAGCATTCCAACGATACCCCTCTCATGAAATTACAACTGAGGAAGAGGTGGTTGACAGATTCCTCATCGGATTTGCAGAGACTACACCAGCCAAGGCCCTGAAAGCACTTTCGTTGCAGATTATCCCAGGTAGGGACTTTATTTTCTAAGACACACCACATAAAGAGGTGAGTCTTGGGAGGACTGTTGAGCTTCCAAAGCTTCTTCCACCATCAACGCCCATCCCCCAAAAAAACCCCAACACTCAATTTTAAGTAGCCAGCTCATGGAGAGTAGATCCCCGAAAGATCAAAATCCCAATAAATCCTATCCTCCCTCTCCCGAAGAATAATATGTGCATTTTTTAAGGCTTGGATGTAAACAACCAATTCCCTCTCATCATGTGCATCCAACCCCAAAGATGAGGCCAAAATCCAAGACTGAAGCCCTGGCCTTCTTTGAACTAGATCTGCAAGATGGGAAAGAAAAGTAATCCCCCACCGTCTCAAAGCCTCAATCGTACGCGCTGGAAGGAGGTGTTGTAGTACACTTCCCATCCAAGGATCCTCACCAACACGAAGATTCCTACCACTACCCACATTCCAAACCAGATTAGATTCCAAAATATGAAAGGATTTAACCAAAGCCTTCCAAATCACCGACCCACCCTCAAATTTTTTCCTATGATTCCTAATCCAATACACAATAGAAAAAGGAGCTATGTATTTTTGGGAGATCACTTGGGTCCGAAGACTGTCAGCATTAATGAGCCTCCATCCACCCTTTGCAGCAAGAGCCTAAGCAAAGAGAAACATATTTTTCAATCCCAACCTCCCAGCACTTTTGGTACAGCTATTTTCTCCACCGAACCCAAGGGGTCACCAACGAGTCCTGCTTCCCACTCCAAAGAAATCTAAAGCATATCTTCCTGGCTGCCTCCAAAATACCTTTTGGAATCCAAGAAAGTGACAACCAATATACCGGGACAGCCTCCAAAACAGACTTCACTAAAATCAATCTCCCGGCTCTTGAAATCCATTTATGACTCCAAAATCTTAATCTCTTTTCCATTTTTTCCAACAGCCATCTCCAATCTTGTTTTCTGTAATCGTTTGGTTTTAAATGGAAACCCAGATAATTCAACCCATCATCCAAACCAGTAGAATTATAAGGAAAGATCCTCATAAACTCAAGCCTCTCCTCTTCCCTCAAACGATGAGTAGTAATTGAATACTTTTCAGCATTCACTTCCATTCCTGTGGCCTTGGAAAACAGGTCCAAAATCTCTCCTATAGTATTTGCATCTCTCACCGAACCAGAGCAGAAAATTAATACATCATCAATGAATAATAGATGTTTAATGTATAAATTTGGAGCTACCTGAATACCCTTCAAAGTACCCTGTCTCTTGGCATTCTTAAGAGCCCTACTCAATCTTCCACAACCAATAAGAACAAAAGTGGAGATAGTGGAAAACCCTGGCGAAGACCTCTTTCAGCATGAAAAACGAGGGGGGGGGTAGCCCCATTAAGAAAAACAAAGAAAGAGATTGTAGTGATATAACTCATGATCCATCTAATAAACCCAATACCAAAGCCAAGGTGAGTCAAAAGCATACGTATATATAACCAACTTACCCGATCATATGCTTTGGAGAGATCGATTTTCAACACCATCCCTTTGAGGTTCTCCCTCTTGAGCTGTTCCGATGGCTTCATGTATTTGTCTCCCTTCCAAAAAGCCAAATTTTTCACAAGATATATGAGTAGACAGCATACATTTGAGTCTTCTGGCAACTACCTTGGAGACCACTTTGTAAATACAGTTGCACAAAGGGATAGGATGAAAATCAGTCAGAGAAGATGGGTTATCCAATTTCAGAATTAAGGCTATGAAATTAGAGTTGAAACAAGCTGGAATCTTCCCTAAAATTCTGGTATCCTCCACTACTTTCAGCAGATCCACACCCAACAAATCAAAAATTTCCAAGAAAATTTTTATCGACCATCCATCTGGCCCCGGGCTTCTATCTTTTCGGAAGCTATGAAGTACCTCCTTTAATTCCTTCTCCAAAACCTTAGCCATCAAGGATCTGTTATCTGCCTCCTCCACAAACCTCGGAAATAGCTGAGCTACTCTTATCACTTCCACAAGAGATGCATGAACCAGAGCCTTAAAAAGGGCCTTGAAATGATCAACCCAAAACTTGGCCTTAGCCTCAAAGGAGGAATGTTAAATGCCCTGTCCATCTCTCAAGCTCCAAATAGTATTAGCTGCCTTCCTAACTCGAGCATAAGCATGAAAAAAATTTGTATTATCATCCCCACATGCCAACCATGTAGCCCTAATTTTCAACCTCCAAGATTCCTCCTTATCCATAAGGAGGGAGTTCCTACTCTTTTCAAGATGAACAAGAGTATCTTTATCATCTTGGGATAGAAAACCCCCTCCATTCCCTTCATAGATCAAGTGAAGATCTTATTCCACCTATTTCAATTCCATGTCCTCCCTCTGTCTCTTAGCAACCGACCATTCCTTGACAGCATCATTGATACGTTTAATATTATCAGCAAACTGATATGCCGCAGAGCGTGTGCTATTACACTGAAAGGAATCCACCTGGAGTGAATGAGAGTTTTAAATGTCTCATCCTTGAGCCAAATTTTGTTAAAATTTAATGGGCTAGGAGGCTTCCGAGGCCCAATATTAAACTCAATAAAAATAGGAAAATGGTCCGATGCACCCCCACATCCTATCCATTGCCTGATTTGAAAAGGCCTGTCCACAACCTGCTCTACCACCAAAAAACAATCTAGTCTCTTCACTACTCGACCTTCCCCACACCTATTGTTCCTCCAGGTGGGTTTCATCTTTATGGGCTCAATATCCAGCAGAAGACTCTCCTCCAATTTTTGAGTGAAGTAACCTATCAATAAATTATTTTGAGCATGAGGACCCCAAACCTCAGACTGGCCCAATGTAAAGTTCAGATCGCCTCCCAAAATCGCAGAGTCCCCCTTGAGCAAAGGGTTACCTACGAGTGAGTCCCAGAAAGGGATCCTATCTTGATACGGACCATAAATATTAAAAATATTAAAATCTTCTCCCAACTTCAATTCCATAAAGTTTAGACTCAGGACCGACTCCATACCCCAAGTGTTCAATGGTTTGATGGTTATTTCATTCCATCCCACCACCAAACCACCCGAACACCCTCTAACATCCAACGTCTCAAAAACCCACCTCGGTATCCAGCCTTTAAATCTAGATTTGACCACATCCCCTTCTCCTAAAGTCTCTAGTAGCAGAATTATATCTGGACTATCGAGAAAAATAACCCTCAATAAGGTAGATTTCTTATGGGGACCTTCCAAACCCCTGCAATTCAAGGACATGATCTTCATTATAAACCAGGATTCAGGGGTCGGCTTGCTCTAAGCACCCTCTCTATTGAATGTTGTCTCCCATCATGAACATCCATATTAGCCCTATCCTGGGCTTTATCCAAAAAATAAATCCTTCCCCTTCCCCAAGAAGATGGGAACTTCCCCTTCCCCAGTCCACCATCACCTTTTTTTTCACTAGATCTCAGATTGTAACCAAAGATCGAAGAAACTGAAGTGACTACTAGAACCAACATCCCTTCACTGGGATCTAATTCAATAGCATCCTCATGAGTAGCTAGCAATGGAAAATAAGGGGAAGAAATATGAGGACCAGCAGCATGGAAAATCCTACACCCATCCTTCCAATTCGAGCCTAAAAATGAGACCTTGTTTAGAAAAATATTGATGCTAGGGGAAAATGGGAAGGATCCCATGAGAGAAGGCTTCAATAATGTTAACACATCCTTCATCATACCATAAACCCCCAAATGATAGTCCTCTTCAATATGACTACTAAGAACCTTCACAACAGATGTCAAAGCACAATCTGAAATCTGTGGGAGCGTAGATAGCCGAGAAGAAGGACCAGCAGCTGCCCCCATTGAATGATAGCCTTATACAATTGGACTGTTAAAATAATTTAACACAAGGTTCGAAGCACAAGAAGAGTTTTTAGGGGGCATGGGCTGCCTATTTGAAAGACCAGAAATAGCCCCCACCGAGACCTGTTCAACCTCAGTTCTGCTAGTACGCTGGCGTTTTGTTTGACGAGATAAAAACCTACATTCAGAGGTTGGATGCCCATATGCATGGCACCTTCTGCACCTGAAGGGAAAATTTTCATAATCAAGGATCTACTTAATGACATAATGTCCCCACTTGAGATTCAGAGATTCGGCAAGGCCTTCTGTAATGTTAACATTGACCAGAATCCGAGCAACACGCCTATGATTTGTCGCTAAGAAAGAGAGATCGGCCTCCAAGAAGGACCCAAGAATATTTCCTATGCCCCTGAGGTGATTATCTGTCCAGTAATGTAGAGGCAAACCTGGTATATGAACCCACAAAGGGACCGAATCCACCCTCTCCCTGCTTGCATCAAATAGAGGGTGCCATGGTTTAAGGAGCATAGGTGAGTGGTCCAAATCCCAGCTGCATTGCATCACCCATTGAATATGATCAGGATGCAAGAAGTTAAATGAAAACTACCCCCTTGAGAGGGACACTACCTTAGGCACATATCCAATGACATATTTCCAATTCGATTCAGCCCATGCTACTACTGTTCTGAGAACAAAAAACCTCCCCATAGCCCTGCCAACCAGAGTATTTCTGGCTATTTGAATCACCTGCTCCTAGCCAATGTCCTCACCCAAAACATAGTTATACTCTATCTTTTTTGACTTGATCCATTTCTTTTTCCTGCCCCCCTTATTCTTCACTCTATCCTCACTAGCTATGCTTGAGCGCTTGTCCTTTGTACCTTCAAGGTCAGAAATCCCACACTGTTCCACAAAACCGATATTGCCAGCGACAGCTCTCAGATCCTCATTTTTGTTAATACCTTCCACCCCACTGTTTATGAACAGAAAATGGCCCAGATCCTCTTCATGCCCAGGTAAACGCCCCCTCCTCACATTCTGAGTTCCACCATCAATAGGATCCGTTCCTACCATTTCCAGACTGTGTAATAGACCCTTACCTTTTGCAAACTGCCCCTTTACCTGGGTTACTTCACACCCGATGCCAGGCAAAACTTCTGCAAACCTCCCAAATTTTCTGCCTTCAAGAAACAAAGAGGACAACCTTCCTACATTGCTGGAGACTTGGGTCACCTCCTCGTCTAGAGATCGCAGCCCCAGCACCTGCGCATTGCTTGCAGATTCACTATCATGCTGCCCAAGCACCTGCGCACTATCCCGCCCAGCGCCATTCAAACCAAGTGATATCCTGCCTATCTTCTTTCTCATGGTTCTACCCAGCACCATTCAAACATTCCAACCTAGCACCCTACACATCCTTAGCACCTGACATGTATTGGCATATCTTGGAACTATTTGGAACATATAATTAGCACACCTTGGAACTCCCTAGCACACTTTGGCACTTCTTTACATGCCTTTAAATTCCCTATCATTCCTTACCAATGCTTAGCATACCTTGTCACTCCCTCCTTGGCATGACAACTAGCACTCATTAACACTATTCCTTGGCACACGTTCCTCATATTCATTAACTTCCATGAATTTTGACCTAGTGCTCCTTTAATGTTTTGTCCTATTACTCCTTAACACTCCTAAATATGCATTAGCACTCTCTAGCACACCTTAGCAGTCTTCAACATGCCATTCCACTTCATAACATGCATAATAGTCCCTGACACATATTGGTGCTTGGCACGTGTTGGTGCTTGGAAAGTCTTAGCATGTATGGAACACGTTGAGATGCCTTGGTATGATTTGGCACGGTTTAATATTAAATTTATTTTAGATCAATTTTTGGAAAGTATATGAGAAGAAAAAAAGTAAGACTTGGCACTTAGAATGAACTAAGACTTTTCACTTGGCACCTATTGGTGCATAGTCATGTTGGTGTGCCTAGTATACCCCTCTTAGAAAAGGTAAATTGATGACTAATTAACCCTCTTATCTGTTCATTTCCTTATAGTTTAACTTGTTTCTCCCTTTTGTTGCCTTGACAGTCCCTGGCACGCATTGACACACCCTTGCACATATTGGCATGCCTTATCACTTGGCACATCTTATCATGTTTGACATGCCTTCGCATTATCTGGAACATCTTAGCATTCCATAGCATGCCTTGGCACTCATGTCCTCACAACAAGCCTAAACATTTTTTCACGACTTGGGAACCCAATCAGGTCCTTGGCTACTGTAGTTCATGTGAAAACGTTGGCCTGCCTCAAGCCCAAAAACTTGACCAATTGCACCTAATACAAGTAGATTGTGCCTTGTTCGCCTAAGAATTTCCTATAACTCATCTTATGCCACTCATGTCCAATCTCAACTTGTCCCACTTAACTATTTACAAAGACAAGGATCACATGATCTAGCCATGGCCATAAAACAACTAAGAAACATAGCTTGCACAGGCAATATTTCACATGTATTTTTAGTTCATATAAATAATAGAAAATTAACTAAGAGTTTGCAAGAACCACAAGATATAAGTTAACACAAGCTGAGTGCCCCAAAAATTATACACAACAATGTACAATATGCAATTATCTGAAATAGTTTAAAACATGAGGATGTATCCAAAGTGTGCCACATCTCTAAGGTATGTCATTAATACTATGACAAATTTGCATAGAAGAAGAGGGGTTGTGACCCTTAGAGAGAGTTTTATCTCTGCAATATATACCACAAATTTGGAAGATGGTTTGCATAAGTATGTGCGGAGATAGCAAATCCAAAGGAAGGTGGAACCTGAGTAGAAGATGGAGCAGAATAAATGTGCCATATGAGGAATGGATTGACATGAAGAGGAGTTGATTTTGTTGGACTGTCCATAGAGTTTTGGACAGAGATCTAAAGCAGTCTATAAATAGTTAGTGAATGGACTGTTAATGGATGATTTGTGACCCTAGTTCAGTCATCTACAAATTGTTAGAAGGATGATAAGATGAGTAGTTCAGATTTGTTCATAGATTGGACAAAAAAAAATTGGCACACAAGAATAGTGATTTTGAGAGGACTCAAATCACTATTAGGCGGCATATTTGAAGAGCCCTAGATGAGGGCAGTGTTGTGGGAACTAGATTAGTAAAACATTTTACTGTGGTTGGGAAAATTGATGGTAGTCCAATTACAATTGGAGGGTTGTTAGGTGACTGTCAAAGAAGAGCTCTAAGTCCTATACTTGTGAAGGAAAACAATATTGGTAGAAGGGTAGGTGTATTGGGCCTAAGGATGTGCAGAATTTGAAGGACTAAAGTAGCAGTCAAGTGGGCTATCCAACTAGCCCTATTTCACTGTATTGTAGAGTATTGTGTCATTGAGAAGAAGGGAAACCTCCATATCCATAGACTTTTCATCTTGGAGTAGCAGTATGGAAAAAGTGGGCAGACCAAAGAGTTGTTCACAACAGAGTTGTGAACAACTAATCAAAAACTTTAAGTGTTGCAGACCTTAAAGGAAAAAAGAGGTAGATAGAGGGAACTTTTTTTTGAGCCGAGTTCAGTAACATAAAGGAATTTAGTTCATTGATAGAGGTAGATTGAGGAGTTGCATAATTGGAGGAAAGAGGTCCTGCCAGATGTGTTTAAGACATGTGGATTGAAAGGGCTATGTTTGTCCACCATAAAAAATTGGCTCAAGTGTTGTCTTGTTCAAGGTATATTGGTTGTCAAAGGACTAACACCAAGTCCTAGTTGTATTCCTTGTATTAGTGTGACTGTAAAGGGCCATCTTCCTTGGTACGAGAGCTCTAGCCTATTTTATTACAGTTTGTAATTTAACGAAGAAAGGTTTGAAAAAGTTAAAAATTTTAATGTGCACTAATTGATTCCCTGATGTGTGTAGATTTCATTGTGAAAAGTTGATGCGTTGTGTCACTTGAGTGTGTTTGCATCAATATTCTAAGACCAAACCCAAATTCTCATGTGTCGTGGAAATTCAACATATGCCTTGTTCACCTAAGAACTACATGTAACTCATATTAGACTACTCATGTCCAATCTCAATTGATCCCACTTAAAAAGTTACCAATACAAGGCTCATCACATACCACTGTGGTCGTAAAACAAATAAGAAACATATTTTACATCTTTACATGCCACAACACCTGATATGTCTTAAATCCCTTGGAATTGTGTGGCATGTGTTAGCATCCCCTACATTCCTTAACATGATTTTACACTCCCTAACACACCATAGCACTTCCTGACACACCTTGGTAGTTTAACATACCTTGGCATTGCCTAGCATATAACCTTGTAACTCCCTCCTTAACACACCTAGAACTCATTGACACTCCATATCACACACTCTTATTCGTTCATTTTCATGCATTTTGATCTAGTGCTTCCTTGTGTTTACCTGACACTCCCTAACACTCCCTAACATGCAATGGCACACCCTAACACCTGACACATCTTGGCATGCCACCCTAGCACTCTAGCATTAATTGGAACTACCTAGAATACCTTTTCACTCTCTCCTTAGCACACCTATAAGAGCTCATTGAAAATCCCAGTCACAAACTTGTATTCATTCATTTTCATGCATTTTTACCAAGTGCTCCCTTTTGTTTCCATATAATTCCTTAACACTCCTTGGCACGTGTTGGTACACCCTAACACCTAGGACATCTTGGCATGTTGTCTTGGCCTCTAGCATGCCTTAACAATGCCTAGCATAAATTGTCAATCCCTCCTTAGCACACCTGGAAGTCACTGACACTTCCAATCCCAAACTCTTATTTGTTAATTTCCATGCATTTTGACATAGTGTTCCCTTATGTTTCTCAGGCACTCTTAGTTAACACTTCCTTGCACGTGTTGGCACATCTTGGATGCATCCCACTCTAGCACTCTATCATTCCTTATCACTTCCAAGAATGCCTTGTCACTCCTCCTTATCACACATGGAACTCATTGAAACTCCTTGTCAAACACTATTATTCATTCATTTCCATACATTGTGACATAGTGCTACCTTGTGTTTCTCTAGCACTCCATAAAACACCTTGGCACACATTGGCACACCCTGGAACTTGGCACAACTTGGAATGCTTTCCTAGCACTCTATCATGCCTTGGAATTGCCTAACATACCTTGTCACTCCCTTCTTAGCACACCTAGAACTTGCTAACACTCCCTCCTTAAGACATGGCATGTCTTGGCATGCCTGGCATGCCTTGACACTATCTGGAACATATTAGCACACCCTGACACTTCTTGAAATGCCATAGCATTCCCTAGTATGCCTTGTCACCCCCTCCTTGCCATGCTTGACACTCGCTAACACCCCCAACACACCCTATTATTCATTCATTTCCATTATTTTTGACTCGATGATTTATGTTTGATGGGGTGCATGTCTAGAAAGAGTTCCTTTAAGAGAATTAAAAAATGATCTCACCATTATTGACATAAGTAATTGAGAAATTCTACTTGAATGACATTAGGAAACTACACAATAGATTTTAAGAATGGAATTTTTATGGTTTTTGTTTATGGTGTGAGAATGGTAAGAATTGAGTGGTCAATAAGGTGTGTGATTGTTTAGAATACCTTCTCACTCCCTCCTTGGCATGAAAACTATCACTCATTGCCACTCCCTACATACCCTCATATTCATTCACTTCCATGTATTTTTACCTATTATTCCCTTGTGTTGTCCTAGTACTCCTTAACATTCCTCAACATGAACTGGCACTCTCAACTTAGCACTTTTCGACATGCCCTACCACTTCATAACATGCATAACACTCCCTGACACACATTGGCACTTGGCTTCTAAGTAATTCAAAACCTAGGAGAAATTTGGAAGGGTCCAACCTCCTCATCAACAACAACTTCACTATTGAAGCTTACCCTATCAGTGTCAATATCAATCAACCTATAAACCTTATACTGTTGTTGTACCATATAATCACTAGCTTTTCTCTTTGGATCTAATTTGGTTATCTTCTTAGCTAGAATGCAAGTGTAGGAAGTAGAACCAAAAATTTAAGATGAATTACTTGGAGTTTCTTCCAAACCATGGTTCTATATGACCTTCTACTTCATCGCCATCATAGGAGATCTATTCAATAAGTATACTATTCTGAACATTGCCTCAGCTCAAAACCTATTTGGAATAGACTTCCTCTGCAACTTAAACCTAGCCATCTTTATGATAGTACAATTTTTCCTCTCAACCAATACATTTTGTTGTGGAGTGTAAGGTGTAGTATATTGTCTTTGGATCCCATGTTTAGTACAAAATTTATTGAAATATATTAAATAGAATTACCCACTAGTATCATATCTAAGAGAGGCAATATGACAACCTAACTGTTTCCCTATTAATGCTTTGAAATTTTGAAATTAATTAAACACATCATATTTTAATTATAGAAAATATACCCACATTTTCTACTAAAATAATCAGCAAATGGAAGGAAGCACCTAGCACTAGTGGTTGATGTCATGTTCATTGGTCCACATATGTCTGAAAGTACCAACTGAAGAACCCTCTATGCTCTCCAAGCTTTTCCTTCATAAAATGGTATTTAATGTAGCTTCCCTGCCTGACAAGCTCTACAAACTCTGTGGATCTTCTACAGAATGTTCAGAAGTTAATATTGTCACCATGACCTGGACCACCTATATCTAGATCATAAATTACTAGTCTAGGAGACTCATCATGCTCAAAATCTTCCACCCCCCTTCAAGTGCAGCTACTTGAAGCTTGACACCTGAATCCCTAACCCCTTCCAGCTTCTAAGTAATTCAAAACATGGGAGAAGTTTGGAAAGGTCCAACTTCCTCATCAAAAATAACTTCATTATTGAAGCTTACCCTATCAGTGTCAATATCAATCAACCTATAAACCTTATAGTGTTGTTGTACCCTATAATCATTATCTTTGTTGTACCCTTAAACCGCTAAACCACTAACACCTAAACCCCTAACCCCTTAACCCCTTAACCCCTAAACACCTAAACCACTAATGCTTAACCCATAACCCATTAACCCCTCACCCCTCACCCCTAAAATCCTTAAATGCTAAATCCCCTAACCCCTAAGCCCCTAATCCCTAATCCCTTAACCACTAAATCATTATTCACCTAACCCATAACTACGCTTAAATCCCCTAACCCCTAAGCCCCCAATCCTTAATTCGTTAACCACTAACTCATTATTCCCCTAACCCCTAAATGCGCTTAAATCCCCTAACCCCTAACCCCCAAATCCCTAACCATTTAACCACTAACTCATTTCCCCCAACCCGAATCCATAATCCCTTAACCAGTAACTCATTATTCCCTTAACCCCTAAATGCACCTAAATCCCCTGAACCCTAAGCTCCCAATCCCTAACCCCTTAACCCCTAAGCCCCCAATCCCTAACCCCTTTACCACTAACTCATTATTCCGCTAACCCTAAACCCTAAACCTTTAACTCCTAAGCCCTTATTCCCTTATCCCCTAAGCCCCTAATCCTTAATCCCTTAACCACTAACCCATTATTCCCCTAACCCTTATAACAATCCTTAAAACCCGTGGGATTAGCCATTCCAAATGAGAGCAGGTCTAGTTGGGACCTACGATCATGTTAATTTCATGGGTGGCAAAAACCTCTCATAAATTTACTATTTTATCTCAATTTTATTTTAATAATTAATTAATTAATTTCTTTAAAAATTCTTCTAGATAAATCACAAATTTTTTAAAGTCGACACCTTTCTATGTGGTACATCATCAATATTTTTAAAATAAATTTATTAGAATTAAATTGAATTGATTTTTGAAACTTCCCTTTAAACCGTTGTTAACTTTACAAAGAATCAAGGAGTGCGCTCACCATCCATCACAACAACAATAGGTATGATATTAAAAATGATATTTGGAGAGCATAATATTAAAAATGATGTTTGGAAAAATAGAAGGACGGAACGATGGAGTATTCAGTTTTAGTTTAATTTTTAGACATCAAATTAAAATAACACATCTGCCGCCCAAAACACATCTCCCGCTCATCTCCCGTTGGCTTAGTGATTACGGTTTTGTTGTGGGTCTTATTCTATCAGGGCCGAGGGAAAGGGCCGAGGGAAAGCTATCAGTCAACAACATGGAAGAAATTTCATTTCTCTTTGCATGTGCAGTTATTTCTGCTTCCATCTACAGCAGAAAGGGTCTTGATCTATGTAAGTTTCGAGCATTAACAACCTCTTTAATATTTTTGAAGAAACTTCTTTATCTCTGCGTCCATTTCCTGTGTATTTCTTAATATCTGGTTTGGTTTCGTAATTGCAAGGAGTAGAATTTCGACCCCTTAAGCGAATCTTCTTTTATACAAGGATTTCCTCTACAGCCAATAGGTTCATTGTTGAACAGTGCGTAAGAACTAGGCTACAAAAATTACATTCCAAAAACTTTCATATGCATAAATTAGCACAAATTAATTACATAACCAAAAAAACAAAAACAACATACTACATTACGAGCTTGATTTCTTATTACCATTAATTAAAATTTTGATGTCCAAACTTGTAATTTGTCCAAACTACATTTTTCAAAACTGGTAATGCCTTTGCTGAAATCTTTGTTATTTCTAGTGTACATATCATAACCGATAAATTCCCCTCTTTGGATTTTGGGTTTCTGGATTTACTGACACAGTAGACTATGTGGTGATCTTCTGGAGAGCCAAACCACCAGTTAGACGAGTTAGATGACGGGTTACAATGTAACCTGTTTCAAATCAAGGATTAAGGTTTTATTCAAATCAAGGATTAATTTTGACAGAGAATTTTTTTTACCAATCCCCTAAGCCCATTAAAAACCACCTTATAGCTATAATATTATCAAGCATAAACATGCCCTTTCAATCGAATCTGATTTTCTGTATCCAACTAGCTGTCAACAAAGACAAAACCTTATGTAATTTTAATCCTTCTTGGGAACTACTTCCTTAACAAACTCAACAAAGGCGTCACATGGAGGAAATTATCTTGAAAATACTCCCTGATTTTCATCTCATCTCTAAAAAGTTGCCACTAGAATCTCAAAAGGACAAATCCACTCAGAATTATATGTTCTCTTCAGGTGCTAGGAGAAGAATTTAGATGACAAAGGCCCTTAGGCGATCTGGGGAATGAGTGCCCTAATCCTAAGCCCCTGCCCCTGTACCTCACTGCATTTTGGAGGTGATTCCCAGCTCAATTTTTAGTTTCTTATCTCGCCATACTGATCATATTTTTCCATTCCGTAAAAGCTAATACATGCAGATAATAAATATGAACATGAACTAAAAATTTCCAAGGCTAAAAATATAGTCATTAAATCTTTAGCAATCATACAAAATAGTCCTCGAGCAACTGTTAATGTTGAGTACTCCTTCAGCTAACTGTTAATGACGAAAGAAATTTTCACATGGTCATTTCTGTACATTGAATGTATTATAGAAATGCATAGAATTTAACACAATGAAATGGGAGATTCCATGGAGGAGCTGCTATAGCCATTTATATACACTGAAAGTACTAGAGAACTAGTACTATTGAACATAATGAAATGAGAGAAACTTCCTACCAGTCATTTCTGTACATTGAATTTCTTCCATTAGTCAAGTAGAGATACAATAAAGTTGAAAATGGTACAATTAGAAATTAAAATATTCCATTTTCCAAATTACCCAATAATTTTCTCTATAGACATAACAACACAGCCATACACATTAAAAATCTCTAAAATTATTGGGTATGCCACACCAGGAGACAAAAACTTGCAGTCAAATTGACCTTTCACTTCAAGCCAACATACTGCAATTATTTTAGCTATCTCCTTGAAACTGTAATCAAAAGTCAAAAATGTGTTATTAGCTTTTCTTTACATACTGTCTTGTTGTTAGTATTAACCTAAAAAGAAAAGAATAGAGTGTTGGATTACCTGAACTCATCCTGATAAATCCAATGTCAATACTGATTATCATCTCCCCAAGTTATATTCAAATTTCTTGCTGACAAGAATAAGCACAACTTGCCTGTATAATTCAAATAACTCCCCGCGGCATAATTTCTGAGCAACACCCTTGTTTCTGTGATTAATATAAATCGATGAACAGTAAGGGTTATTAACGATCCATTCAGGCTTGTTTGAAAACTTTTTTTTTATATACATTTTCATGCCTCATTAGGAATTTATTACTAAGCATGAAAGGTTTGGTGGTATCACATTTCACTGACAGTTTGGCTCTAAAATAAATTGCATGAACAGTTGATGATGTTTCCAGAATTGTAGCTCAAAAATAGCCATTTCTGTACATTGAAAGTACTAGAGAACTTTTAAGCAATCCATTCATGTCGTTCAACGGTTGTTTGATTCTGTATTGCAAGTTTTATTGTAAAACAATGCACCAAATCCACTACTTGGTTTTGTATTTTATCCTTCATATAATGATGGTAGCTCTAAGTGATCAAGTTTATAATGATTCATGTGATCAATTTTGAAATGAAATTTAAGATTTCGTGAGTTTAAAAGCTAACTTGTGGCAAAATATCCTAAACCAATTTACTTGATAGATAATTGTGATTTCTTTACATTCAAGTCCAACTCCACTTGATATATATCTGTGATTTCCTCTCGTTCATCTCCAACTGCAAATTTATATTCACAAACATATACTAGCACTCCCATTATAATTATTAATACGTGATTCTATATCAAAAGTAATATATCTAGTTAACAATCCATTCAGGCTTGTTTGTAAACCATTTTTTTATATATAGTTTTAGCCCTCATTAGGACTTTATTACTAAGCATGAAAGGTTTGGTGGTATCACATTTCACTGACAGTTTGGCTCTAAAATAAATTGCATGAACAGTTGATGACGTTTCCAAAATTGTAGCTCAAAAATAGCCATTTCTGTACACTGAAAGTACTAGATAAATTTTAAGCAATCCATTCATGTCGTTCAACCATTGTTTGATTCTGTATTGCAAGTTTTATTGTAAAACAATGCACCAACTCCACTACTTGGTTTTGCATTTTCTCCTTCCTATAATGATGGTAGCTCTAAGCGATCAAGTTTATAATGATTCATGTGATCAAGTTTGAAATGAAATTTAAGATTTCGTGAGTTTAAAAGCTAACTTGTGGCAAAATATTCTAAACCAATCTACTTGACATATAATTGTGATTTCTTTACATTCAAGTCCAACTCCACTTGATAGATATCTGTGATTTCCTCTCGTTCATCTCCAAATCCAAATTTATATTCACAAACAGATACCAGCATTCCCATTATAATTATTAATACGTGATTCTATATCAAAAGTAATATATCTAGTTATTTCTTCTTGAAAGCTCATTTCATGTCCCTCCATCAAGAAAGTCACAACTTAATTCAATGCAAGTAGCCCATTTGATGGCCAAGCAAGTTTATAAAAAGTATACCATAACAACTCCATTAAAACCAGTTTTGGCTTGAGACATAATACAAACCAGTTTTACTTGTCCTTCGATGACAATACAACCAACCTACACACCTTGAAATTAACCAACGCAGGTTATATAAACACATTGAACATATAGCCAACCTACACACCTTGAAATTAACCAACGCAGGTTATATAAACACATTGAACATATAGGCTGTCAACGATGGAAAAACACCTAGAAAATAAGAAACCCATGATAATCGATATTGACATTTCCAGAGTACCAGGAATAAAGTAATGCCTGGGCTTGTGAAAATAGCCCTCCACCACAACCATTGTCAATCCCTCGTAAACTTACTTTTCATGGACAAGCTTCTCGCGTGAGCTTTAGTTGAGGGCGATAGACGAGATCCGATTGGATGAAATCCTCCACATCCGCATTGGTCCACTTGGGCAGAGATTTGTCCCTGCCAAAGATTTGCTTATACTTGTTCAAATACGAAAACCTCTCCATCCAAAATTCCTTTCTCACCCCCCAGAATGACGATTCCTGTTATGATGAAGTGTTCTCTCCCCCCATTTTTCTCCAACCTCCTAGTGATCCTTTTATCTTGCAGACTATTTGAATAGTTCAAGGCTTGTCAAGTTTTATCACTGTTTGAAGGACTAACCAAATAGAACTGTAGGTTCATGCTTCCACAAGGACACACCCAAGCTTTCAGATCTGAGGGAAGTGTAACAAAAGTCAGCAAACAGGTGGCCAATCCACATTTCTATGAGCATCCATGAGATTGTTGTACTCCAAGCTTCTTGTCCGATAGGTCCGAGCTCTTTTTATTCTCTGTGGATCTGAGTTATGCACTTCAAGAGGATTCAAGCTCCATAAAAGTGTGAATTATGCCACCACACATCCAAGGAAGAGGTCGTATTACTCCAAATGTGAGCTTATGCCTCAATGTCATATATACATATGCTGCAGAGGATTGATGTCACATATATACATCACATTGCAAGGGTATGGAAAAATATCAAGACCAATGATTAATTTGAAGACAATTTTTGAATGAATCTTAAATGGATAAACCCACAACAGAAATCAATAATCACTGAACATAATCTGCACGTCCAAATCTAGTTGTCAAATTACAACAACATTATTATGAGTATGTTCTTGAAACAAGTTAGAAGATTTTCATTCTGCTGAAACGTTTATTTAATAAAGAGACTACGGGTTTCTGTGGTTTGAGACTGTCAGACGTCTTTGTTTCAAAAACCGAACTGCCAACACCTTGATTTTTCCTCAGTTGTGCTCGCTTATTTATCCTCTGCGTATGTATTTTTCTGATGTTGTTTAACGACTATAGGGGTATGTGGAGACCACTAAGGCTATTGTTTCCATATTGAATTCAACACATCATATTCATATATATACATATGTTTGGGAGCCGACAGTCATATTTTTAGTAGCCAACATATCTTTAGTATATCATTTAAAAACAATATGTCTGCCATGTGATATATGCATTACATCTATCTACCATGTGATGGATCATATAAGACGTTGTTTGCCATTGTTGTATCCCATGAGTGATGTATTAAACTATGCTGCCAGCATTATGTCTGCCATGTATGGTCATAGGGAATATGTATGCCATGTTTGTTTGCCATTAATCAAAGTTAGTTCATTGTTGTTAATAAGGAATATTTATGTTGTTTCAAAACATATTTGAAACCAAGGATTATGTTTATTAAATATGTATGGTAGTGTGTATCATAGCATAAGGTAATGTTTGGTAGTGTAAATGTATGGTAGCATAAGGTAATGTTTGGTAGTGTAAATGTATGGTTAGGGTTTTAGGAATTTTATAGGAAGCTTTAGAATTTAGGATTTTATAAGATAGGGCTTTTAAGGTTTTATGTGTTTAGGATCAAGGGTTTGCACAACAACACAGGTATAGTATAGATCTAGGGTTTTCATTATCTTCAACAATGACATCATTCTATTGATATCAATGACAACCTTAGACCAACAATCTCCCCCTTTGTCATTGATGGCAATATTCTTGTCCTTCAACATTCTCTCCCCCTTTGACATCAATGGAAAATGGGTTGCCCAAGTGCTCCCCCAATCAAGCTGCTTCTTTTATCATATTTTCTTCATCAATAATAGTTATTCATAGGTAGATACATTGCTCTTATTGTCATGGTGCTCTTCAATTAACTTGCTCCCCCTAAGCCTTTGCACATATTCATGTAAATAGTCAATCGACTCCCCCTGTCTACATAACCTCCGCTAGCTCTTATTTTCTTTTTCTTCAACAAGAAAGATTGCATCCTTGTGATCAAGTGGAAGACATATTCAAAAATGGTAGATTGGGTGCGTAAGAAATCATGTTTCTTCAATGGAGATGATCTTTAAAGATTGTCCATGTGTGATCCATCAATGATTTTATAAGACTGTTCACGAATTGTTTCTGCAAGAATAGTCACGAGTCACCAACTCCCCCTAATAGTATGCATGGTCTCCTTTTTGGCATAGTCTCATCTTCAAACACTTGGAATATCACATCTGCCAAGGATATCTTTATCAAATCAGCAACATGTATTGTTGGCTGAAGTGTCTAAGAGACTTTCGGATCCAATTTGCTTCTCTGGCATGGTTCTAGCTTGTTTCTGGGGCCCATGTCAAGTTACAATCACGTGCCATATGTCCAATGTTATGGAAATTGAAGCACTCTATCTTGTTCATGAATAAGAAATCATGACTTCTGTTGTTAGCTCCCCTATGAATTTTTTGACAAGCAAACAAGGGGTAATTTTTTTTTTTGAGCCTTCAAGGAATGCATTTCCCCTGAAAACACATCATCCTGGAAGCCTCCTTGTGCCTTATCCTTTGACAAGCCCCACTGCTGTTTTCATGAAAAAAGCCTCTCAGTTTGTGAAGAAGAAATGCCCAAAAGGCCATTTCCCTCTTATCTCATCCCCACTAAACCTCTGTCTTCCTCACCTTTTTCCCCTCCCTAAATTCCTCACTAACCCTCTAAACCATCTTAATTCCCCTTTTAAACCTCACAAATATCCTTTGGTCGGATAAATAGCCCCTTTTCTCCCTACCTAATTCCTCTTTTAGCCCTAAAAACCCTCTTTTTGGCTAAAAAACCCATATTTTTCATATAACAGGCTTAGCCCCTTTCGGCCCAGCCCTAACCACTTCCCCACCATGTAACCGAACAACGGAACCAAGCGTCTAAGCTCCGGGTGCTTATCGCAATCGGAAGAGCAGGTGAGCGCATTTCCTTTGTCACTCCGAAAATCTTTGATGCGATTGACTTTCCTCTTCTGTGTTCTCGCTGCGATACCAGCCGTTGATCTGTATAGATCCGACAGCTCAGCGCTAATCGCACTCGTTCCATCGCACCCGCCTCCCTCCTATGTGAAACCTCTGATGCTCCTCTCCACCGTCGATTCACTTTCGGATCGGACGGCCATCGCACCACTGCTCCAATCGCAATCTCAACAAGTTTGATGTGTTGTCGTGGTATCTCCCGATTGCGACTCCCCAATCCAATCCTATCCATCCATCCGTTCGGATCCGACGGTCCATATTTATCCCACTCCACTCCTCTATCCCTTCCGTTCCCCCCGATTTCGATCCGCTGATCCTATCGCAATCGCCCATTTTTTTTATCAGACGGTTCATACCTAATCGCCCTCTGCCCATGTCAGGTCCCACATCACGGTCTCCATTTCATTCTTTTCTCTCGTTACTCTGTGTATCGCCCGAACCTTAGCACTTTGGGTTTTAACACTAATTTTATATCTTTCGTCGTTCCTTCACAGTTTCCACTGATTTCACAGTTGCGCCACATTCCTCCAGGCCTTCAAAGGATTCCTTCGCTACCACCCTGGATTTTATGACGGGATTATTCTATTGCACAGGGATCACAGAGAGGCCATTATAGCGGCCAAGTGAAGCAGCAGAGATAGATTTGAAGGATTTAAGCCCGTAATTGAAGATTTAATGTGCTAATCTCGTGTTAAAAGGATTAAGGCGTATTTTGAAGACTAAGAGCACACCAGCAAGTCATATTAGTGCTACATAACATCATAACACATTTTCTCCAGAGGTACACCTTCCTACAGCAGTCTCCATGCCTCCTCGAGCCCAAAAATGATTAATTACACTGACAGAGGCTTCTTAAGGACTTCCAGAGTAGCAGTAATGAAAGTGTGGAAGCCCAGAAGACCTTCAGTCACCTTACTTGCTTCAGAAGACAAAATAGAGAGCTTTACAGCCAGAAGGAAACTTCAAAGAAACATCAGAGGTCAAATCCGACCTGACAAAGACTCCAGACCAGACCACCAAGTACAGCACAAAGCTATTAAGCGAAGTGGCGTGAAATTCTTCCTCCACTCTGTCTTAATAAATCGATTTAATGTGTATCACCTACTCTTGCTATCCATTTTTCCTATAAAGAATCCCAGAGAACACATTGTAAAGGGTTGGATTGCGTTATCGCTATTGTATTTGTAGGGATTCATTTTTTACTATTAGAAACAGTTTTGGGAAAGAGTAGCAGAGTAGTCTGTAATGTAGTAGGCTGGGAGGAGAAAGTTGAGTCTGTAATCAGCTATTGAGCTCAGTGTATGTGACTGGTTTTGCATCAATTAATCAAGAAAATTTCACAGGATCCTAGTCTATTACTACAGGTGATGTTTTCTCTTTACATTGTTTTATTACATTTTTTCATGTTGTTCATTTCTTCTGGCACGCATTAGAAATCTGGCATAGGATTTACCCTCGCATGGTACCCTATGTTTCTGATCTCCCTACCTTTGATGTTTTCTGTTGATAGTGGAACTAAGAGAAAATTCATGTAATTTAACCAGTGTAGCAGCTATTATTCACTACTAGCTGCTGTGTGAATTCGGGGTTTGATGCTTAGTTATTCTTGTTGAGGTTCAATCCAGAGGATTTTGGATACCGGGGATTTAGTGTAAGCCTTGTCCACTGGGGTCCTTGTTTGACAGATTGACCTTCCCAAGATCCCGTGAGCTAGTGCCGAAGCATTGAAGGTTAAAAGCCCTTCTCTGATCTCAAGCCCGGTTCTATGTTTAAATCTTAATGTTTCTCCTTCGAATGTATGCCAAAGAAGATCTGGAGTTAGATGACCTCTGGTCTGATCTCAAGCTGCTCCCTATGTTTCACCTTTCTCTCCTTATTGTTCCATTCCATCATCTATCTCAAATATCCTTTAGTATATATGACATGCCCTATGAAAGCTTTGGCTAGTTGTTTGTGAGTAATATCCTTTCATGACTCTATAGCCCAATGGATGGCACAACCTTGACCCATCCTCTTTTGTCAAAAAGTCCTACTACTCTTCTCCTTTCTTCCCATTACCTTCTCAGTCTATGATCTTATGACCCAACTGATAACTGACCCAACCATTTTAAAACCCCCTTGTGCTTCATACCTAGCCTAACATCTCCTTTTGAGCTTCAAAGATATATCATTCTTTGTCTTACTAGAGAGATCCCTCTCCGGGTCCAGGAGTGCTATATCCTAGGGCCCCAAAGTGGTTCTGATGTTGTCTCATTCTTTGGTCTTGCCAATCTGGCCAAACATGGGAGCTCCAACATAATGGCGACTCAGCTGGGGAATATCTGAGAGTACTTAACCACTAACATTGGTTTGTGTCCCATTGCAGTCCCCAACATAATGGTGACTCCACTAGGGAGAAACTCAGACCAATGCCTTCAGATTGGTATTTCATGCTAATGGTGGACAACAATCTGTTTCAAACGTCCAAATTAATCCACCTGGCGACTCCACACCCCTTAATCCCAAATAGACCAAATGACTCCACTAGTAGAAGACTCTGAACTGGTTGAGAAGATGCAATGACCTTATTTGGAGAAATATGGACCCAGACATGGACAAAGATGCAAATCTAGATGCTTTGTGTGACCATTTGAACATACTAGAAAACATGTTTGGTAAAGTGTTGGAAATTCATATGGCCAATCTGAATGATAATGATGATTTTTCAGAACAACCCATGCATTTTCCAGAGCAAGGGCCAACTCCAGACCTAGAATATGAGCAATACATGTATGAAAATCTAGGTCTGGAGTTTTCTCTTGCTCTAGAAAATTCTCAAGATAAGGCTTAAGAATATATCCAGCCTCCAGATCAGTTCGTAGAAGAAGCGGAGGACTGTTATTCTTCTGCCTGCGTTAAAAAAGAAATTCCTATGTTGACAGAAGAAGAGATGGGACGAACATCAAACACACAGTCCAGCTCTGCAGCCTTCTACAGAACTGATGCAGATCCATAAAACTCCTCTGAGGATCAAGATGAAGAAATACCTACTGATAATCTGACAGGTTTGATTGGTGACATTTCTTACGATTATGAATTTCCTAGTTATGATCTATTTGATGATGATTGTTTTCAGAGAGAAGCTGAGCTTGCAGAACCATCATCAGTAGACCCATGGGAGGAAAGCTAGGGCCAACAACTTAAGAGAAGCAATGAACCAAATCAGCCTATCTATGACATTGACGGGGAAAGTTATCAAAGCATTAGTGACGAGTGTCATGAGATCGGAGGTCAGCAGTCTTTCCTTTCAAGAAATGAGGAGGAAAGCAAAGAAGAGATTCGTGAGCAGGATAAAAGTAAAGAGCCTTCCCTTGAAAAAGAGGAGGTAACGGAAAATATCCCCGCTCATGAATACATAGATCTTTTCACGGAGCTCGGTCCAGCAAAGCAAAACATGTCAGAGCTCCAAGAGGACTCAACAGCAATGTACGATGAGTCCTCCGGTTCAGAAGATGAAGGAGACACTCTACCCCAAGAGAGTCTTCTTCTCAATCTAGTGGAAGAAGAAGAAATCCTGGTTGAATCCTGCCTGCCAGATATTCATAACCAGGTATCATTTCAGGATCCTTATGTTCATTTCCTGCATACATTTGAAGAAGTATCAAAGGTATTTTTAAGCAACATGTTTCAGACAACAAGAAAATCTTTGGAAGCTGTTGTCAAGAAACAAAAAGAATGGGAGCAACCCTGCCTATCCACCCTTCTCAAGGAGCTGAGCAGAAAGAACCATCCATGAGATCACTTGATGGACTGGTTGCATTGGAAGACAATGTTTGTAAGCTAGACTTGCAAATAGTCCAGTTAGAGTAGGGTAGGTAGTAAAAGCTCAATTAAGCTCAGTTTGTGAGCATTCAGTCAGTAGTTTTGAATTTCTGCAAAGTTTTCAGTCCATGAGAAATTTTGTCTTTATGCCATGGTCCACAGCAAGTCAGACAGTCTAATCCTGGCTTGGTTGTTTTTCAATTTATGTCTTAGAATGTAGAGAAGAGGTTTGCTAGAAAGTTTAATCCTAGTAGACATTAGTCTAGGTAGAGAAAATGTGACACCAACAGTTTAATCTGGTCTTAGGGAGTAATAAGGGTATAAGTAGAATAGGTTTATTTTCATGTTTGTAAAAAATTGATGATGTAGAGGGTCTGCAAGTCCAAATGCACCCAGAAGAAAAATTCTAGGACTGTAGTCTGGGTAGGTAGTTGTTTGGGGGAATTTTTCTGCTAATATGATGTCTTCATGGTTTGTGGTAGCTGATCCCAGAAAGAAAATGAATGTGTCAAGTACCATGCATCTGACCTACTCCAAAGATCATTGTTTGAATTCTTGACTCCTTCAAGAAGAAGCCATCCCCATGTGGAGCCACTGTTAGCCCCCTATCAATTTTTTGACAAGCAAACAGGGGGCTAATTTGTTTTATGAGCCTTTAAGGAGTGCATTTCCCCTAAAAACACATCATCCTTGAAGCCTCCTTGTGCCTTATCCTTTGATAAAACCTCACTGTTGTCTTCATGAGAAAAGCCTCTTATTTTGTGAAGAAGAAATGCCCAAAAGGCCTTTTCCCTCTTATCTCATCCCCACTAAACCTCTGTCTTCCTCACCTTTTTCTCCTACCTAAATTCCTCACTAACCCTCTAAACCATCTTAATTCCCTTTTTAAACCTCACAAATATCCTTTGGTAGGATAAATAGCCCCTTTTCTCCCTACCGAATTCCTCTTTTAGCCTTAAAAACCCTCTTTTTGGCTAAAAAACCCATATTTTTCATATAACAGGCTTAGCCCCTTTCGGCCCAGCCCTAACCAATTTCCCACCATGTAACCGAACACCGGAACCAATCATCTAAGCTCCGGGCACTTATCGCAATCGGAAGAGTGGGTGAGCGCATTTCCTTTGTCACTCCGAAAATCTCCGATGCAATTGACTTTCCTCTTCTGTGTTCCCGCTACGGTACCAGCCGTTGATCTGTACAGATTTGATGGCTTAGTGCTAATCGCATTGGTTCCATCACACCCACCTCCCTCCTAAGTGAAACCTCTGATGCTCCTCTCCACTGTTGATTCGCTTTCAGATCGGATGGCCATCGCACCACTGCTCCAATCACAATCACAAGAAGTTTGATGTGTCACCGTGGTATCTCTCGATTGCGACTCCCTGATCCAATCCTAGCCGTCCATCCATTCGGATCCGATGATCCAGATTTATCCCACTCCGCTCCTCTGTCCCCTACATTCCCCCCGATTTCGATCCAACAGTTCATACCTAATCGCCCTCCGCCCATGACGAGTCCCACATCACGGTCTCCGTTTCATTCTTTTCTCTCGTTACTCTATGTATCTCCCGAACCTTAGCGCTTTGGGTTTTAACACTAATTTTATATCTTCCATTGTTCCTTCACAGTTTCCACTGATTTCACAGTTGCGCCACATTCCTCCAGGCCTTCAAAGCATTCCTCCGCCACCACCTCGGATTTTATGACAGGCTTATTCTATTGCGCAGGGATCACAGAGAGGCCATTGTAGCGGCCAAGTGAAGCAACAGAGATATATTTGAAGGATTTAAGCCCGTAATTGAAGATTTAATGTGCTAATACTGTTTTCAAAGGATTAAGGCGCAATTTGAAGACTAAGAGCACACCAGCAAGTCATATCAGCACTACATAATAGCAGAACACATTTTCTCCAGAGTTACACCTTCCTACAGTAGTCTCCATGCCTCCTCGAGCCCAGAAATGGTTAATTACACTGATAGAGGCTTCTTAAAGACTGACAGAGTAGCAATAATGAAAGTATGGAAGCCTAGAAGACCTTCAGTCACCTTAATTTCTTCAAAAGACAAAATAGAGAGCTTTACAGCCAGAAGGAAACTTCAAAGAAACATCAGAGGTCAAATCCGACCTGACAAAGACTCTAGACCAGACCACCAAGTACAGCACAGAGCTATTAAGAGGAGTGGCGTGAAATGATTCCTCCACTATGTCTTAATAAATCAATTTAATGTGTATCACCTACTCTTGCTATCCATTTTTCCTATAAATAATCCCAGAGAACACATTGTAAAGGGTTGGATTGCGCTATCGCTGTTGTAGTTGTAGGGATTCATTTTTTACTGTTAGAAACATTTTTGGGAAAGAGTAGCAGAGTAATATATAATGTAGTAGGCTGGGAGGAGAAATTTGAGTCTATAATCAGCTATTGAGCTCAGTGTATGTGACTGGTTTTGCATCAATTAATCAAGAAAATTTCATAGGATCCTGGTCTATTACTACGGGTGATGTTTTCTCTTTACATTTTTTTATTACATTTTTTCATGCTATTCATTTCTTCTGGTACACATCAGAAATCCGACATAGGATTTACCCTCGCATGGTACCCTATGTTTCTGCTCTCCCTACCTTTGATGTTTTCTGCTGATAGTGGAACTAAGAGCAAATTCATGTAATTTAACCAATGTAGCAGCTCTTATTCACTGCGAGCTGATGTGTGAATTCAGGGTTTGATGCTTAGTTGTTATTGTTGAGGTTAAATCCAGAGGATTTGGGATACCAGGGATTTAGTGTAAGCCCTTTCCACTGGGGTCCTTGTTCGACAGATTTACCTTCCCAAGATCCCGTGAGTTGGTGCCGAAGCATTGAAGGTTAAAATCCCTTCTCTGATCTCAGGCCCGGTTCTATGTTTAAATCTTATTGTTTATCCTTCGAGAGTATGCCAAAGAAGATCTGGAGTTAGATGGCCTCTGGTCTGATCTCAAGCTGCTCCCTGTGTTTCACCTTTCTCTCCTTATTGTTCCATTCCATCATCTGTCTCAAAGATCCTTTAGTATAGATGAGGTGCCCTATGAAAGCCTTGGCTAGTTGTTTGTGAGTAATATCCTTTCATGACTCCATAACCCAATGGATGGCACAGCCTTGACCCATCCTCTTTTTCCGAAACGTCCTACTACTCTGCTCCTTTCTTCCCATTACCTTCGCAGTCTATGATATTATGACCCAAACGATAGCTGACCCAACCATTTTAAACCCCCCTTGTGCTTCATACCTAGCCTAACATCTCCTTTTAAGCTTCAAAGATATATCATTATTTGTCTTACTAGAGAGATCCCTCTCTGGGTCCAGGAGGGCTAGATCCTAGTGCCCCAAAGTGGTTCTAATGTTGTCTCATTCTTTGGTCTTGCCAATATGGCCAAACATGGGAGCTCCAACACTTGCAAAATTGCTTCTAGGAGATTGACAGGGACCATTATATTTGTCTTTGTGATATGCCCTAAAATATTTTTCTATGTGCCCAAAGTTTGTACAAGAATAACAACATCCAAGAAATATAATTTGGTACTTGGGAGATGAAGAGTTCCTTGAAGTACTTCTGATGTCTTTTTACTTTGGAATTATTTGATGATATTCATTGCCTTTTGTATTCTTGACACCATCTATAAGTCTCCTTGGAGTAGGGTTATTTTAATGTCATCTTGACTCTTGCCTTTGCTGGAATTGGGAGTATCATTTCTTCATGGCTTCCTCACATCCTTGTTTTTTGAAACATTATCATCCTTGCTTGAGGATTCATCTGCATAGCCAAGCCCTGATTTATCAAGGGGGGACCTTTGATGACTTAGGATTTCATCTAGGGTTTGATGGCTTTTCAAGTTCTTATTCAACAAGTCAACTTCCTTTTTAAGAGAGACAATTTCTCCTTTCAACTTTTCACAATCTTCATCTTTCATAACTAGTTGCTTCTTCATTTCTTCCATCATCCTTGTTGCTTCGTGTGCTTCATTTTTAAGGGAGATGATATTTTATTTCATTATGAAGACTTCTTCGTTCTTCTTTGCTAGACTGCTCTCCATTTATTATTTTATTCTTGTAGCTTCACATGTTTCGGCCTTGAAAAGATTGATTTCTGATTTTAGTTTGATGATTTCTTTATCCTTTTCTTCTAGTTGGCATATCATGGTGTTTCTCTCATTTTCTGCTTCATCAACTTGTCCTTCTATGAATTCAAAAGTTTCCATCACCTTCTCGGCTCCTTGTGCTTGTTTCCTTGCTTCTTCTAGTTGAGATCTAAGAGACAAGACTTCTTCCTTATATTGACCAATCTCTGCTTCATGATTGTTCAAGCTCTTAAGTCTTTTTTCAAGGTGGCTTGACAAAGTTTCTTCCTTTTTTTTTGCCTTATCCAATTGATTTGTCATAGATATGACTTCTTCATGATGCTTTATTTTGTTTTGATGAAATTCCTCCTTAATTTTAGCGAGCTCTTCATCTCTTTCTTGAACTTGAAGCTTGACAAGGTCAACTTCCTTCCTTGTCTTGTTTTGGTCACCAACTGGTGCTTTCTTCTCAAGTTCCCCATTTTCCTTTTTCAACCTGTTAATCTCTTCCATGTAAGCCATAAGTTTATTCAGGAGATCTTCTTCAAAGTATTCTTTGTTCTCTTCATCTTCTATGTGTTCTTTAGCCTTGTTTTCATCTCTCTTTTTTTCAACTTCCTTGATGGATTTTGGACTTCTTTCTTGTTTTACATCATCGTTTTGACTAGAGATCATTGTCAACGCTCCTTTTGAGTGAATATCATGAAGTTTGTCCTATACAACTTTTGTTGACAAACATTTTTCAAAATTGGCCTTCACAGAATTTGGTAACCCATTCAAAATTTCCTTCATTTCTCTTGTATTGTACTTCTTAGGAAGGAGCTACTTAGCGGTGGCTGCCTCTCTGACAGTTGATGGTATTGATTTTTCATTAGTATATTGAAAAATTCATCGCCGGGGATTAATGTTTCAATTTTATCAAGTGTCTCTTATTTCATATTGAACACAAGATGGACTTTGAATTCACTTAGTTCATTGGAGCAAGGCTTTCTGGCTTGCCTTGAATATTGAAAGCAAGTTACAGAAGCGATCCCTAAAGATGCAGCATCATTAACAATGATTCAATCTCCTCTCATTGGATGTTTTCTAATCCCTCTTCTTCTGATCCTTCCCCTTGTCATCTTCATTTGTTTACAAGGCATGACAAAGATACCCATAAGTCTAAGTTTCAACCCAAAATCAATTGTAATGATAGTGGAAATGTTACGAGAATATTGTTATTATCACTAATGGTCCGCCTCACTCTAATGAGGGATGTCTTAAGCAAAGAGTTCTCAACACATATTTCAGTGGCTGAGCAAAAGGAAGGATAAAGTTAAAATGATTATAGTCAACAATCTCAGTTACATAAGTGGTTGTTGTGGACTTCCCAATCCATGGTGGGAATGCCTCTGCTACTAAGTACGATATTCTAACAATTAAAAAAAATGGAAAAAAAAATCTAAGCCCACAATTAATCTTAATCATCACTTACTACTTCACTTTAGACAAGGATGCTTTGTTTGTGCAAAATTGTTGCATTATAGTTAATGGTAGTGATAAAAATCTTATTTCACAAGATCATGTGACTTTTCTTAATTTTCCTTCAAAATGTTAAACTTGGTCTAAAATTTTAGGGTTGGATGAAGGATAAGGAACCAATGCAAGTTATGAAGGTCCGTCAATTCACTTTTTCTATTGACCACTCTTTGATAGTATTAAGTATGATGGCACTCTTGTTGATTTTTGTGGTCTTATTCCTTGGAAGGTTTTATCAACACGATTGCCATGCAAGCTATTATAAATTGTCTTGAAACTTCCCTATTTTTGTAGAGAAGTTAGCTTAATGCTAGTGATTAATTTGAAACTGTATTTTAGTGGAAAAATTCAATTTTTTTTGGTGGAATAGTTCATAATTTATTCTGATCTTTTTTTGCAAGTGCACTAGTCATGATGATAAATGTGTGGTTTACTTCAGAGGGTTCTCAGTTATTTCTAGATACGCTTTTCATAATTTGCTTTGAATACTTCTCTAGTGCTTTACCTTCATATTTTATCCCCTGCACAATTGCTCTCGAGGTCCATGTTGTTATGTTTATTGGCTATTTTTGTGGAAAATTTTTCCCGAGGTTCTCCAAGGTAAATCCAAATGAAAAAAATACTATTTTACATATTCATATTTGTTCAAGACATTCTTGTGTGATACTTGAATTTCATAAATCTAGATTTCTATTTCATTATCTATATCAATATATAAGAACATGCCCACGGATTGTTCATATTTCTCAAACTATGGATTTGTTCCTTTCCTGTTGCATGTTCTTTTATATTGATATGTTGTAATTCAAATTTCTAGTTGTGCTTTCCAATTATTCTCCTATGTAGTACATGCTTTGTTAGATTATATCAAAAGTTATTCTTGTTGTCTTTTTATTATGTATATTGAACATATTATTTCTAGCAACTTTTGACCTTCCTAGATTTTCTATTCCTTTGGTGTATCTTTGCACCTTTAGGGGAAATTGCTAGTTTAAAGTGTAATTCTTTAAAGGGTGCTAGCTCAATGGAAGAGCACCTACTTTACAAGCAGGAGGTTGGTGGTTCGATTCCATCGTACCCTGATATTCATAGGGAATGACAACGATCAGTTTTTGGTGACGGATGGATGCTCTTTTGACCATCACCAATAAGCTTATGGTGACATTTTTCGACCCTCACCAAAATATGAAATGGTGACGGCCAATGAAAGCAACCATATATATGCATCAATAGTGACAACCATTAGAGGTCCGTCACCATAAATCTTTGTTGTTGATATGAAATGGTGAGGGTCATTGTTTGTCATTATTAATTCGTGACAGACCTTGATGTCACCAATGAGTTTATGGTGACGGTCAATGAATGTTGCCATATATATGCACCAATAGTGACGGCCATGAAAGGTCCATTACAAAAAATCGTCGTTGTTCATATGAAATGGTGACGGTCACTATTCATCATTATAATCAATATTCGTGACAGACCTTGAATGTCACCACAACACATACTTTTGGTGACTCCACCTTTGGTGACGTTCATTTTTTTGGTGACAGAGGCCATTGTCCATCACCATTGCTCATATGAAATGGTGACGATCACTATCTGTCACTATAAATCATTATTGGTGATGGACCTTGAATGTCACCACAACACCTATACTTTCGGTGATGCCACCTTTGGTGACGTTCAATTTTTGGTGACGAAGGCTCTTTTGACCCTCACCAATGAGCTTATGGTGACCATTATCGCCCCTCACTAATGTCCTTTTTTCTTGTAGTGCAAGGTACACCGCCCTCTAGACCTGTCTTCTGGAATGAATGATTTGATGTCGACAGAAGGAGGTCTACCATAGGTGAGGAAATAAGGGATCCTCAACTAAGGCACACAAGAAAATAGTGGAGCGACTGATAGACTGACACCAGGGATGATGATGAAATGGGGGTACTGAGTAGCGGATGAAAGACTCCCCTTATTAGAGCATAAAGGGTATGGATGACCTGGTAGCGAATGACACAATATCAAAGGGGATAGGGGACAGTAGGACTGAAGGCCATAATGTGTAACACGAGAGAGAAACTGAGCAATGAAGGATGGAGGACTATAGTGGGATACAAAGTGACCCGGGATAGACTCCATGGATGCGACGATGACTCAACTCGGATGCTCTAAACAAAGGTGAATTGATGATGTTGCCACACAAAAAAGGTCCAATGGGGACCATAAAGACATGAGTACATGATGGTTACTCATGAAAAAAATAAACACAATCATGGACAAGTATGGAGGCAAAGTGGTGCCCCAAGTACAAGTGTTGTAAGTGAAGAAATTTAATTTGAGGAGTGGTGAAGTGACACTTCTTGGAAAAAATGTGTCCTTGTGAAGTATCAAATCACAAAAAAACTAAGATATACCCATTTGAGAGCTTGGTGAGAGCTTTCCAATAGTAAAAATGATTTGTCAAACTGAGCTATGGTTTGGCCACAGTAGGCGAAAGAAAAATTTGGTGTCTCTCTTTTAAGAAGGCATTTTCCCTCCAAATTCACTCATTTTCAAGTGTAGCTGTGGTGAATGTAGAGAGGAGAGAAGGCCCTAAATATTGTGACAATCGTAGCAGAAAAATCAACAGTTGGAATTGAGATCCATCAATTACAGGTAAGAGGCCTAACCCTACTCTTTCATTTCAGGGGAACAAAATTTCAGTTTAGGCACCCAGAGCTCATGAACAGGCTAGGTCACACTTTTTTGGGTCTGTTATGCGACCTGGGTAGCAGGTTCTGGGTAGAAAACTACGACCTGTCCCAGGAAATGACCTGAAAAGTGCGACCTGTTAGAGAAAGGGGGTTTCAGTGCTGGTTTTGGCTGAGAGCTAGGATTTTTATGGTTGAGGGGCATAGGTGCCAACGGGCTGGGAAGCATGACCATCCCACGCTCGGATGGTAATAATGGAAGGGGCCAAATCAGGTGATATGAGTTTCTTCCAAACCGAAGCGGACATCACGGAGGTGGATGCCCCCTCATCAATGATAGAATGGGAAACATTGGCATTCCAGATATTGACTGGGATTTGGGAGGCGATGGAAGTAGGAAGAAAAGGATTTTCTGACCGGTCAACATTGAAGACGATAAATCGATCATCTGAAGGATCTACATGGCCCATAGTAGATAGTAGAGCTTTTCATTATGAAGGGCTTGACTGGAGGAGTTCTAGTGTTGAGATGGCAATAGGAAATTGCGCCAAATCATATACTATACTATACAAATGGGAAAATTTTCTAGAAGTAGCATTTCAGCGTAATTTTCCCTTAGGGATATTGGTATGAACCTATTCCTTAGGCTGAGGGATCTACAAAGGACCATTAGTTGTTGAAAGAGGCTCTATAGAACCTAAAGAAGGGGGCTCGGGGGCAGACATAGCTGGAGGCTTGTTGTACTGACGGGACCGAGTCTGAAGGTTGAGGTCAACAGTAATGGGTTGGTCAGAGTTCATCATTAGAATCTGGTAATCAGAGGTACCATATGGGGGAGGTTGAGTGGCCACCTGACCTTCAGGTGGTTGGGTAGCCAAAAATCCTTGCTGAGGAGAAGGACTAGTAAACATAGCCGACTGACTAGGCACAGCATGGGGAGGGACAGAAGGGGAGGCTTGTTGTCCTTGTGATGCTGCTTGAGTCTCCCACATCTGCCACATTTGTGGTAAAAGAGGACAATCATGAGTGTAATTACCATAAACAGCGCAACAAGAACAAGGCTTATTCGTGCGAACAAGCCTGTGTTCCTTAGGCTCAGTGCCATGTTGCTGGTTAGTAGTGTTAGATGCATTACCTTAGGGATTAGTTCTAGGATTACCTGGGGAAGATTGATTTTGAGTGCCTTTCGTCTTATTTTTGGAAGTACGAGGATTAGCCATGCCCTACTGTGCATACACCTGCCCCTGAGGGGGTGGTGGTTGCTGTTGTGGGGGTTGAGAAGGCAAGGGAGGAGGAGGTGCAAATGCTTTAGGAGCTAGAGCACTAGGTTGTGGATACGAATAATAATGAGGTTGAGTAACATTGTGGTAAACAGGTTGGGAAAAAATAGGAGACATGTTGTATCCTGGATACATGCTACTGGGAGGGGGAAAAGTGCTGGAGGTGCTGGCCCCTCCCTAAGGTAAGCCATAGCCCATTGGAGGCTGAGCATATGGATTAGAAAGAGCTCCAACAATACTGTCAGCAGCATGAGATGCCCCCAGTGCACTGGCACCACTTGGTCTTGGGAGATTAGGTAAGACAGTATAAACATAACCCAACTGAGCGTAGATCAGGTCATATTTGAACGCAATTTGGAGAGTGGCTTCTTTGGTTTGACGAAAATGCGATGTGACATTTTTTACTATAGTAGGAAAAAGGGATCTAAGGAACTAGTCCATGTAGACATAGTCTTCGAAGGTAGGGGCTCGACATAGTCTCTTTCTTCTCCACCATTCCTGGACATGATCGGAAAGGTGAGTCGTAGATAATTGACGGAAAGAAGTCAAAAGTTTGGTACCAGTGTCATAACGAAGGGGAAGCAGGAAATAAGACAAAAAATCCTGGGCAAGAGTCCCAAATGTGGTATGAGAGGATGAGGCCTGATCAACATACCACTTAGAAGCTTCGCCAGTAAGTGTATGTTGGAACAACCGAAGACGGAAAGAGTCATCGATAATGGAGTTAGATGAACACCACATGTGGAAAGATCGAAGATGGTTTGTAGGATCTTCTCCAGCAAGACCTTCAAACTTGGGGATGTCGAAAGGGAGCTTGGTTCGCATAGAAAGCCAACCAACGTCATGGTGTATAGGGTCATTGATCAACTGGTTAAAATCTGGAAGACTAAGGCCATCCATAAACCGGAGCAAGGGAGCAGTCGGGGTATTCCTATTGCGGTCCCACTAGTAGTATTCCCAGCATTAGGGCCGAGGCTACCACCAGTGTGAGGTCCTGAACCAGACATGGTGAAGGTGATAGGGGAAGAACCGAGGGTGGAACCAGAAGGGGAACCCAATGAACCAGAAGAGGAGTCAGAGTGCGGACTCGGTGGAGGACTAAATTGAATCCTAAGTGGAGGAGTAAGTCTTCCTATTGGATGCATGGACCAACTCTTGCTTTTATTTACTGCTTAATGTCTTTTAATGCATAGATCTAGATTTTTGCAGCATTTATCTTGGTCAACTAATTGCATATCTAAAGATATTGGCAACCATATTTGTTATTAGAGTTTTTAGTATGAATCTTAATGGCAAGCGTACGAAAAAGGCTCACTTTAGCTGTGCATAACAAACATCCCTAACATCAAATATGGCTGCCAATATCCTTAGATTTGCAATTATTTGACCAAGATAAATGCTGCAAAAATCTAGATCTATGCATTAAAAGACATTAAGTAGTAAATAAAAGAAAGAGTTGCTCCACGCATCTAATAGACAAGACAAGGTTGTTTTAAAGAATTTTTTTTTATTTTTTGACACCTGGGAAGGGAACATAGAAAGATGTTACCAGTCCCCCTCAATGGGATGGGTTTTCGTAAGTCCTTAGCACTTCAGATCTAAAATTCCTCTCTCTTGATGGTGTAGAAAACCCAAACAAAAATGGAACTCAAAGGGAGCTCACAAGAAAAATGGTAGAAAAATATGACAATTATGGTGGATCAAAGTCAGACCAAAAGTATAGATCCAGAGTGATATTTAGGCAACAAAAGGTAGTGAGTGAATAGAAAAACCCTTCTATTTATAACAAAATGTTGAGTTAGTCTAGATATTGTTGTATAATTAAAATATTATTAACCAAATCAAGATCCAACTTTTATGGAATATTTTATTATATTTGTTGGAGGGAAAAAGAATTTGACTTTGGTCAAATCCCTTTATTTGTAAATAATAAATAAATAAATGATTTATTTATTATTTTAAGGATGTGGTTGAGTAATAATCAAATAAATAATGATTTATTCAATTATTTATAAATGAGTTAGTCAAATTTAACAAGGAATATTATTTAAATAAGGTTTAAATAATTATTCCCAGAAAATAATAAGATAAATAATGATTTATCTAATTAATTTTCCTGTTTTGGCTTAAATATGATTAGGAATATTAATTAAACTGTTGTTTAACTAATTATTCCTTGAGGAAAATCAAACAAATGTTGATTTATTTAATATTTCCTCATGGGGTTTCCTATTTATACCATAAACAACTTAATAAATGAGGTTTACTAATTTATTTTTCATAGTGAAAGAAATTTTACTTAGGGTAAAATTGGTCTTACATGGTGTACTTTGGTCCATGTAATAGTAATAGGTTAGATGACCAAAAAATGGTGTAACAATTTATGTTATCTGTGATTGGATCGGTTTTGTACCTATTTACTGAATGTTAACTGCATATATATAGTTATATAAGGGTTGAATATCACATTATTAGGACTGTTAAAGGAATTGCAGATCTTCTATCTGAGTGCGCGCAGTGGAATAATTTGTGTTAATCAATCTAGGGTTTCTAGTGTGCAAGTTAGTCTGTGTTTTAAAGAATATTTGAAGATGCCCACTTCATTTAAGTCTCTCTCAGGGTGTGGAAACCTGGTTCCATCACCCTCTCATACTGCTTCGGGTAAGACTTTGGCCTGCACAAGCAGGTCATTGCTGAAAGGGCCAGTAGTAAGAGGGTTTTGTTGGGTACGCGGTAACTCTGAACCTGGGTCAGGACCCTTCAAGCCAATACCTGGGATTTAATTTGTATGGTCTATGCTTCACCAGTCTAACATCTGGTTTAAGCATTATGTGCATTTCCCCCAAATTTCCTTTTATACCCTTCAATTATGAAACAGAAGAAGGA
This sequence comes from Pinus albicaulis, assembly GCA_034641835.2. NCBI lineage: Eukaryota > Viridiplantae > Streptophyta > Pinopsida > Pinales > Pinaceae > Pinus > Pinus albicaulis. The sequence goes on along the minus strand of CM076579.1, from coordinate 1,082,470,421 downwards.
AACAGATCTTCATATTCTGTTAATAAATCAAAAATTTCCTTTTTTGTTTCTTCATCCCAGTAGTCTCCAATGGACGCTAATTTTGGCTTCTCACTATTTCTAATTTAATATTGAGTGGTAGTAAGTGGAGTCCCTCTGTAATAGGTCCATCTTTGATTTTTGGCTCCCCTTCCTTCTCTTCAAACGACAAGTGTCTCAGGTTCTCTAAGTCATCATCATCTATCTCCTAATCTATCTTGTTATAGGCCACTGCTTCTCAGTAATTTGATTTATAAATTTGGTTCAAAGTGGTTTTATCCAAGGCCTCCATTGGCCCTATTGTAAATAGGATCCTCTTCATGGCTTGCAAAGCATCTGTTAGCTGTTGAGAATCCTCCTTAAAGGAAAATATTTTTACAAAAATTTTCAACACTAATGCCCAATTACTTGTTTGTCTCTTTTTCTCTTCAGTGATATACCATGCTTGTGGGATTGTGCCCAATTATTTCATAAATTTATGAGCCTACAAGTTCTTTGGATACCCTTCCAGTTCCCACCGATCCTCGCATTCTTTTATGTGTTCTTGGGGGTCTAAATTTCCCCTGTACCTCTCATCTGGTTGTGGTCCTGTAGATTCTTAGAACCTAGTTCTTAAGGCCTTCCCCACATCTTCCCATCTCCTGAGGCAGCTGCAATGGTTTCCCCACCACCTCGCATAGGTTGCTTGCAATGCCACATTTATTAAGGGGATTTTATGTTCCTCGGGGAAAATATCATCTACTTTATTGATAAAAGTGTTAACGACTTCCATATTGGTAAAATTAGGTTAACCTCTTACCTATGTCCCAATCCATTTAACTCCTCAGATGGCAGAAAACCTTCTGGTATTGATTTCTTATCCTCCCCACTGCCAGTCGTCCCACGAAACCTCAGACCCTACGTCGAAGCTCTGGATTCTCCGCCAACTTACTGACCCTTCTACTGTTGGATTAATGTAGTCATCCCTTTTCCATGCTCTCATCTGGTATAGAAAATCCATGAATCCGGGATCTTCTATGGTATAAACTGATTTTGTGAACCTAGGACCTTGGTAAGGATCCAATGGTTGAATCACTTTGACCTCCCCATCTTCAAAAATCATCAACTCCTTCTTCAAATCGATGACTGCATAATTCTCAAATGCCCAGTCTATCCCTAACAATGTTGGATAGGGGTCCTTATCACCCATAATGTCTATCACTTCAAAATCAATATAGGTTTTTATCCCCACAACATCAACGTCAACGTCTTTAGTATCCCAAATGGTATAATATAATATTGGTTTTCCATACATAATTTTATTGGAGGGAATTGTAGCTTGGGCTTTCCCAGTGCCTCCCAAGCCTTCCTCGGGAGTATATTAGCGTTTGAACCTAACTCCAACATTATATCCCTTATTTGAAAACTTGCAACTTGCGCATCGATTCTGAATTAATTTCCTGTCCGTCTTTTATTTCTTTTAAACCTTTGTACTTGCCTTTCTGGAAGATTGGTGGTGATTGGGTTGACTTGCTCCAATCCACCCTTAACAACTATCTTCAAATTATTTTTTAACATATCCAACAATTTTTCATCATTTATGATATTTAGGAATAACCAGAACCATTCTTCTATAGGCCGAACTGGTGTTAATGTATTTTTTTCTTCCTTTGTTGGTTTTACTTGCTAGAGGTTTCTATGTGAGCTTATTTTTTAGAAGGTATCTACCGCTTCCTTGAAATATTTCTTTTGTTGCTCATCGTTATAATATTTCCTTGGTGATATAGGCTTTATCAGCGTCAGTTCCTGTAGTGCTCCTATGTCTCCTCCTGTCTTATTTCCTCCTCTTGTTACTATGGCTACACTTGGCAATAGTTGTGTCTCATAAATTATTGGTTCTACATTAATTAAGTTAGCACCCCTCTGTTTATTCCTCTCTTCCCATACTTTTATTAATTCAGATCAATCCTTCGTAGCATGTGTGTTTACTCTACGTTGAGAGTACCATGGTCTTATGAGTAGTAAGCATTCCCTTATGACATGTCCCTCCTGGTCATAGTTATAACATATTAATGGTCCTCTTCTTCCAGTCTTGCCCCACCTTATTCCCGGCCCTCCTTGTCCTCGAGGAGCTTTGTTTACTCTGTAAGATGTTCTATCCAATCTACCAGCTAGTGCATCCAATTCTCTACACTACTCTATGTGGTGTGTTTTTGAGGCACATAACTCATAGTAAATGTTGTTTGGGACATTATAGTACTTCTATAGAATGGGGCATAGGTGAGGTGGATGGCCAACTCCCTTAAAAATTTCCCATTATTCATTTGAAGTTGTACTATGCTAGTTTGGGAATCCATGGAAGTGAATTTAACCAGGGTATAAACATTTTTTTTTTACTTGCGCGACTCCTCCTGCCAGTGGTGGTATTTAGGGTCTTGCCGATGTTTCCCCAATTTTTGTTCCCCGCAACCCAAGACATTATGAGACTAAATGTCCCTCTAGAAAACAATGTGTGCACCACACATTCGGTCACGCTGGGAGAGCCAGTTTTATGTCCTTGAGTTTATAAATTAAAATTGATATTTTATGTTGTAGCCCCAATAAAGAAGGATCCTGGGTGGTTATACCTCCTCTGAATTGCTGCAAATATCCTACCATCACTTCAATTTAGATTGCATGTTCTAGTGCATCTTGGAGCATGTCAATTTTATACTGCATCAACGGTGTTCTGGTAAGAGGCAAAATATCGTTGATAAACCAATCACACAGATGATTTGGGTTTATGGGATAAATCAATTTTCCATTGGCATCTTTGAATCTTCTCATTAGCTCCCAAGAATTCTCTCCCTCTTGCTGCTTGATTTCCCAGAGTTCAAATAACCCTTGCTGGTTGGTCTGTGGAAGTTTAAATTCTTGCACAAATTCCATTTTTACATCATCTACGGTTGGATTTGAATGTAATTTTGACCACTTAATAAGCCACCATAACGCTCTCTCTCGGAGCGTAGTATGGAATTCAATTAACTTAACAACATCAGGTGTTTGACAAGCCCTCTAGATTTCCTCACACAAGTACCAGTGCTGTTCAACATCGTAGTTCCTTTGTCCTGAAAACTCAGGATATCTGGTGAATTACCCTGCCATTTATGTTTATGTATGTGGAAGTAGTACAAATCCTATAGTTCCTAGTTGAGAAATTCCTCTACCAATACTATTACTATTATTTTCTTTCACTTTAGACATAATAATATGTATTTTACTCGATCTTCTCAACTTTATAAAAAATTTATCCAGGGGGTGATAGAGTACCAGGGAAATGTTAGGAAAAATTCTACTTGGGATTTGGGGAATAAGATTACCTTGTATTGAGGCTGTCTGTCTTTCTTCAAACATTCATTCCATCGCAACATGTAGATCACTATTCAAATCATTCTTAGGGCTTGTGTCCTCTCCATTGGACATATTTTCTCTTTTCAATCAGGATGGGATCCTATGAACTTGTCTAACCCCTTTGGTGGACCCCTATATTCCTGTGGGCCCTCTCACAACTCCTTCCCCCACTTATATTTTCGGTGCATCTCCTCGTTGGTGTGCATTCTCCTTCTAATTTTCAAACTCCCATATTTCCCTCCCCTGCCACTTCTCAAAGATTTTTTCCCTCCCATATGATCCTAGATATCTCGACTTATTAGAAATTCTGACGTCCATCTCATCATTTTTTCCTTCTTCCCATTTTCATAACATTTCTCCCTTTGGTCCTTCCACCAATACTAGTTGTTTAAGCTTCCATAGTGGGACATTGGAAAGCCAACAATCCCTCTTCCACCATCAGAGCCTTGATCCACAACGGGATATCTTTCAGAAACTTCCCTCAAAACCCAAAATTTAATATATCTTCGACTTTAGAAAAGGACTGATGACTTTTAGTTGCAAAATCTACAATGTACCCCTCCATTGTTGACTATACCCAAAATTTTACTGCTCGGGCTAGATCAATATCCAACTTGTGTAAGGCTGTCAAAACTGTGTGCCTCTAGTCGCGATTGAAGATATACTCAATTCCCTAGCTTTTGCTTTTACTTGAAGTCTCCGTAGCCAATTATAAAGCTAATCAAAAAAATTTCCCAAAAATATCTCATACAGGTCACTTGCTGATTCAGAGAATAAGATTTGTTCACGTACCTTTCCTTCCTTCTGATGCCCAATCTCAACTTGTTGCGATATAAAATGATCTACATGATTATCCCACCAACTTTGAATTTCCCTCTTGTATATCCTCGATACCATGATATAACTCTCTATTTATCTTGTAGGTCCCAACAATGGAACCATTTTTTTGTGAAAATAATGACTTCTAGGCAAGACTAGGGATCAGGCTCAGAGGCCAACAAGGTCCCACTATAGTCTAGGAGAACGCCGACATTTTACTCGAGGCGTTTCATGACCTTACTTGAATAAGAGAACTAGAACCATGATATCTGAATCCATATTATCATCTATTATCTAATGAAATTACACTGCAACCATGCATAAACTACTCTTATTACACATTATACATAGAAGAGACAGATCCCATCAAATACACCAAGATGCGCTATCATAAATTATTAATTATTCATCTATAATTCCATACATAAGAACACATCCATAGAAACACAAAAAAGGCCACAATATATATATATATATATATATATATATATATATATATATATATATATATATATATATATATATATATATATATATATATATATATATATATATATATATATATATATATATATATATATATATATATATATCGCTTCCACAATAGTGCATTACATTTGATATCAGAGTCTCCATAGAGATCTGTCTATGGAACCCAAAATACAAGACTAGATTGATTTGCTATCCATTTCTTTGCCCTCCTCCATTGCACGACTTCTTGCCTTCTTCCTTATCTAGCTTCCCCTTTCTGCACTTCTAGTATTTCCTTCTTTCTCTCTTGGATGATTTTCCACTCTCAGTTGTTCTTCATTCTATTCCACTTTTCCTTCTACCACTCAAAGTCTTCTCCCTATTCACTATCAGTTATTCCCACCACTTTTGCAACTGCCCGTCCACAACCCGCCACCTGCCCAATGGATATCCTCTACTCGCCACCTTCAAAACGGATATATGAAACTCACCACCTTCATCACTTCTGGTCCACAACTCCCAAAAGTGTCTTATATTTTTTCAAAACAAAGGCCCCAACACAAGGAATGCATGGAAGAAGGAGCAACAACTAGGAATATGTGGCATTGCACTTTGTTCTCGTGATGAGGATGACATGTGGTATATAGATAGTGAATGATCCACCATATGTTAGGAGATAGGATAAAAATTGATTTTCTCAATAAAAGCAAGAATTTCCATGTGTTTGAAGGTAATGAACCAATGAGAGTGTTGGGAAAAGGTAAAGCCAATATTGGTGAGAAGGGAACACATGCAGAAGATGTTTGGCTCATTAAAGGCCTAAAGCATAATATCTTGAGTGTGATCCAAATTTTTAATGGATGAAAGGAAGTAATTTTAAACTCCAAAGGTTGCATCATCCATAAGTAAGGATCAAAGAGAGTGATTTATAGAGGAATCAAGACCCCAAATAATGTGTATGTGTTTAAGGGAAGAGATAAGAGTAAGAAGAAACCAAGAGAGTACTCTTCCTCATTAGATTTAGAATAGATGAGATCAGTCACTACTGCAATCCATTTTTTAATATTAGATCTACTTGATTGCAACCATATGCATGAGACTTGCATGGTCTCATGAGGAGTGTTGGTTGATTTAGTTCCTTCATGCACTTTCATATTAGCCAGATCCTTCATATGAGGTATATCATGCTTAGGGGAGCTATGTTTTTCATGGATTGATTTATTATGCTTATTTATTTTCGCTCATTATTTTTCTAGCTAATATATTTATTGTATCTGAGTGGAAAATACATGTCTATCAACCTTTTTGCAACATTCATTGACTATGTTTCCATTATATTGTTACTGATGGTTTTTAGAGCAGATACATGTTGAGTTCTTGTGATGTTATTGGAGACATGACAACCACATGGTTTTATTATGAATTTGGTCAAGGTGTTATGGATGATCACACATTCAGGGGGGGAACATGTGCTTCCTAAGGGATTTGCATAATGTTGACATTGTTTTATGGAGGATGATTTTTATTGTTGTTGTCACATTTTGCTAGTTATATCATCTAGAATTTATGTACCTCATTGCTCGTGTTTTTACTTCTAGATGAATAATGTATCCTGCTGATATATATATAACTGAATATGATGTTGCTTATGATGTGTTGGAAATTCATTTGGTTGAGTCATATAGATTCATATGGGTGATTATGTAAGGAGATATTGTTGTTGTTCATGATGGGGATATGTAGTTGTTGATGCTATTATTTTTATATTGTTGCTATTAGTTGATATTGTTGTTGATGCAAATGTGGAGCATGATGGTTGCTAATGGTAATCATGATTATGCTGCAGGATATTTATTGGATGGTGATGTCCAAGGTTTTGAGTTTCCATGTACTAGCATATGATGTTGTTAACACCTATATTGTTGCTACATATGGACAACTTATGTTGTTTCTCATGGAGGCCTTGTACTTGTTGCATATGCCATGAATTATGTTATTGTTGCTACTACCATATGGAGAATATTCATTGCTCATTGCTTCCATGTACTCATGACATTTCGTGTTTTGGGTATCTATTGATGAGAGCAACTTTGTGTGCAATTCTAAAATCCATGTACTATCTTTGTTTCATATTTTTGGCACATTGCTTATGGAGATACCCATTGTGTCTAGTATGATTTGTCAATATATATGTATGGGTCAATGGAATTCCAAGTCATGTATTATTTTTAATAACATCGATGTATCCCCACTTCAATGGGTGCATGATGTAAACTTGGGTCCATAAAATCATGGTTGGTGATAGGTGTAGAGGAGTCATATGTCAGTCCTATGTACTTGTCACAACTATGTATTTTCTCCATGAAGAATTGTAATTCATTGTATATGTTACGCAACCATCTCACAAAATAGAATAAAATATAGATGAATGACTTAAAAACTATCTACTTTGAGGGGGAAACCTCCTTTACATTACATAAATGAACAATTTTCAGATGATTAAAATGAAAAAACATCCTTTCTATATATAGGAGACGAAGGGGTCACAATATAATCAGAGCCGATAAAAAAATAATAATGTAAGGGAACAACAATAATAATAGTGGGCTTCTATTGGGTACAATAATAAAAATATGGGGACTAAATGGGCACAACAATAACAATAAGGGGGCTACACTAACAATAACAACAAGGGGATACATTAGTATTATAGGGACCTAACATGCCCCTCTTCTTAAAAAAAAATTTGTCATCAATGCTTGAGTACTTCTGAACACTTCTGTATAAAATTCTTATCCTCCCATGTGGAAACTTTGGTGGGTAATTTCTTCCACTTGATGAGATACTCTGAAATTGATCGATTTAGTAGCTATTGTGTTCTTGTTTCTGTGATTTCTTCAGGTTCTAGTATGCTTTTTCCTTCCTTTTCAAGTTTTGGAAATATTTTTTGAACTGGGATTTGGTCACCTATAACCTTATTTAAGCATGAAACATGGAAAACTAGGTGCACTCGGGTAATTTTCAGACCAGGAGGTGTTGTGGTAAAACACAACCCCCTCATTTTTTACTTATGTACTTCAAATAATGGGGACCCTTTCTACAAAAATTTTGGCTAAGAACCTTTTAGGATTTTGATTAAGTTAATTATCCTACATTTTTGTCATTTTTTATCGGATTCCTATTTTGATTGTTTCATTGAATCTGTTTTTTCATAAGCTTTCCAGCAATACTTGTTTCACTCCATTTGATCAACCAGTTTATAAATGGCACTCCTTTGAAGTTTTGATCATTTTTTTGCTTGAGTTAAAAAATGTATAAAGTGTACCAATATTTTAATTCTCGTAGTTAAAATAGTCATTCATTGAAAATATTAACTTTTAGTTTATTTTTTACTAACGGTCCTACAAAATGACCCGCCTAAATTGTACAATAGAAGAAAACACATTTCAGGATCTTGGTAATTTACTCCAACTCATTATTTTAAAACAAATTGCCAAACCCAAAACCTCAAATTTTCAAAATGGCTTAAGTCTAATTCGTAGGATGGTTAATCCCTTATGGGACCCACTTCACAATACGTATATTTTAAAAATCCGAAATAAAAAAAACCTTGCGATGCGATACATCGCACATCGCATATCATAATTTTTTAAAAATCAAACAAAAAATAATGTTTTAAAACTTGCGATTGCGAATTGTGATTTGGTTTTTTCATGTGAAGGGTTAAATTTATTTAACATACGGTCTCTCCACCTTATAACTCTCGACTCACTCACGTTACCTCACCCTCACATCATTTCCCTTATCCCTCCACCTCATCTCTTACAACTCACTCACCCTCCACTCCATATCTCTCCATTCCTTCCTCTCGCTTATAACTCCTATTCACTCACCTCTCCTCCTCCCTTCTCTCTCTCTCACGTGGTGTGCAACTTACCATATTTTGAATTAATAATTAAAATATATGATATTATATAATATTTTAATTAATATTATATTTTAATTATAATATTTTTTTTGTTATAATTTTAATATAATTTAAATTATAATATCAATATAATACTTTAATATTTCAATTAATCAATAAATCATTTTTTTAATTACTTTAATTGTATTTTTCAATTAGATTTTATTAAAATTAATAAAGTAGTTATAATTAATTAATTGATAATTATAACTTAATTTAGAATTAGATTAATAATATAATTATAATTAATTAGCATTAATTAATTAAAAATTATAATCTAATTTAGGATTAGAATTTAATTAAAAAATTCTAATTTTTAGCACAAGCAACAAAAATTCTAGAATTCTATCAATTTTAATATACAAACTTTGGAAGCTCATAAATGAAGTTTTATTTGGCCAAATGAGGCCCGAGACAACTCATTAGATAGATAAAATCATGGATAAAAGTTTTGAAGTTGTTACATTTCCATATTTGATCATTTATTGGATTTAAAATTCAATAGAAGATCATGCTCCGAATTTTTAACAAAATAAATTTTCTGAATTTTATTTTCTGCTTTTTAATTTTCCCACAACTTCTTCTAAATGCAGATCCATTCGTAAATGATATCCTTGGCCAATTATATTAGCATAGAAATAAAAATAAATCTTATATTTCTTTTTTCAATTATTTATTTAATTAATTTTTTATTAGATTTATTTTAATTTCTAGATTTTGCATTTTGATTTTATTTTTACATTTTAATTTTGTTTTGATTTGTTTTTGCAGGAAAACAGTTGAAGAGATTAGGAGAACAAGATATCAATCAATGAGAAGGCTCCAACAATTGAATAAAATGATTTTGAGCCAATGGAAATTGATTGAGCAAAACCACTCTTCAAACAAACTTTCTATGAAGAAATATTTTTGTATATCTTATAAATAACAGATTGCAAAATGTAATAGTGGCTTATCTCCTCTGCAATTTTTGAATTCTTAATGGCACTATTGTCTAGAGGATTTAAAGGTGTAGGGTGAGAGGAGAGGAATCTCATATATGGAGATTGTTGAGGTTTTTCTTTTACATTCCGAGTTATGTATAATGAACAAATTCTTGCACGACTGTAGCTCTGATTTTGAAAGCAGAAGTTCAGGCATTGTAAAATACTGTTAGAGACCAGAGCTGGAGAAATGGACTTAATAAATTGGTATTTATAATACTAATTTAAAATGCTAGTTTCATTTAATGATAACAAGAATGTGTCAATTTACTTGTATACTTGTGCACTTCTGTCGATATGAGTAATTTTCCTCAATTTATGTTGTTATTTGTCTCTACTCTTATGGGTTGAATTCTAATTTCTGAGTAACTATTTACTCAAAAACATGTCTTATAAAACTGATTTATTGAATAGTGATATGTTGTGAACTATTTCCGCATGTTATTGTTTAATTATTCAAGTTGATTAAATGATCAATATCATTTTGAGAACTACTTCCTGAGTGTTGTTGATTGGTTATTTCAGTTAACAGGTCTTTGGTATTCACAATATCAGTTAATTGAACTACTTTATTAGCTTGATATTCATTTAAAACGAATATATTTTATTAGCTTGATACTCATTTAAAACAAATATATTTAAATCTCAATTATTTTAAAACATCTTGCTCTCTGTTGGGATAGATCTATATCTCCCTAATTGAGATATGATTGAAATAGTTTCTTTTTCTTGCATCTTAGAATAATATTGCATTTAGATTAAATTCTACATCCTTAAAAATTCCTCTTCCCAAAGAGGAAAAACTTTAGTTGTGGCTTGGCTAAGCCCAAATTAGCTTAAGGATCACTTTTCTTGTCCGATCGGCAAGAGAAATGATGTGATGTATCTTTCCCATTGATAGATAAAAGTCATATTTCAAGCCAATGGAGATTGAGAGAAGGTAACTGGACCTAGTTAAACCAGTCGGAGCCACCATTACAAACGAAAAATGAACTTCTTTAAGATCCAGACTGGGTGGTCATCCCCCATGTTGTTGTAGCGAATTTTGAGGCCTCAACATTTTGGCACTAGAAAGAGGGCCTTAGACTTGTTTTCCTTTGGAGTCTTTGTATTCTAATATTTTATTTTTATTACATTGGCTCCTTTAAAACTTCCAATTTGGAGTTGTATTTCTAGACGAGCATCTTCCAATAGTCCACCAGAAATAGTAAGACACTTGTCTCAAGTAAAGTTTAATGGTAAGAGGAATACTTCTGCATTTAATCATGCTTTACAATTCACTCAAATTTTTTCAAATTCTACTTTTCATGAAATTGATGAAGGTATTTTATGCAGGATTTTTACTCTTACATATTTGGCAAAAGCCAGAAACTGGTGTAAATCACTTCCACTTGCCTCAATCCACACTTGGGAACAATTTATTACAATATTCCTTTGTAAATTTGATGGATATATCTACGAACAGGTATGTGATGATTTTGAATATCTACGAAGGTTTGAAGGTGATTCTTTAATTGATTTTACCATCAGGTTTCGTTTAAATTGTTTAAAATTTAAAATTGAAGATAAACCTTAGAAAGAAAAATTATTAGATTGGTTTGAACATATTTTCTCTCTTCCTTCCATTCATAATAAATGTGAAATTATTTCAAACTTTGATCAATCTCCTTCTAATTTCATTGACATAAGTAAGAATTCAAAAATTGAGGTACAAACAAATGATGATGAAATGGCCTCTATTTTGTATAATCAATTCCTTCAATTTTTGGAAATTTCTTACAGTATCGAAAAATATCAAGGTGCACCTTCACATGTCCATGAATCTCAGTCACGAAGTTTGGAAAATTTCACTGATAAATTGCAAGAGAATATTAGCAGCGATATTGAAGAAGATACTACTTTGAAATCTGAAAATAAGTATGAGTTAGAATCATAAAATCAAATCATAATTTATCAAGTACCAATAGCGATTAAAATTTCCAATAGTATGCAATCTGCTATACAAATTTCTGAATTCTTTCTTGATGAGAAAACTCCAAATTTATATCAACAAAGCAACATTCTTCAAGAAAGCATAAGTAGCCAAGGAAATAATCTTAAATCTGCAAATTGCAATGAAGAAAATACACCAGAGTGCTCAAATAGAGACATTTTCAAATGCATTTTTTCGGATTCATATTTTTCTCTTTATCCTAATAATTTTTCTATTAGCAATTTAACCTCTCTTCACATTAAAGATATTTCAGAAAATAGAGAGTCTGATCTAAATGAACTTCCGATTAGTTTTTATCAGGATAGAGAATTAATTAAGGATCATTCTTCTGATATTTATGAACATGAGCTTAATATTCCTTCTTGTTTTGATACATTGAAAAAGATCGAAGGGAATTCTAATCAATGTCTTGAGGTCATTTATGATAACTACTTTGACATTGAGGATATTGATTTGTCTTCTTTACAATTGAATCCTCATGATCTAAGTCTAATCACATGTGAAAATGAAGAACAATCTAATTTAGAAATTGTTCCAAATAGTTCTCATTTTCAAACAAATAATCATACTTATGATTTCAGCATTCAAGAAACCATTCCAATCTATGATTTATATGATGATCAAACTCGCATTCCTATTCAGAGTCATATCATTCTCTCTAATTCACAAGTTGGTATCAACAATCATTCTAATTACATTACTTTGTCCAATTCTTGTGAAGAGAAAATTACTTTAAGTCACTCCCAATTGTGTTGTAACAATAATTGTAACACTAGTGTAAACTATGATTTAATTTAATTTTAACTTCAGATTTATTTTATATTTTTAGTCCTAGATTTTTAGATACTTTATGCTGACATATTGAGCAGCTCAATATTAAATGCTTAATTTATGCATCCCATCAATGAGAAAATGAAGTTTAAAATTATAATTGTGAACATCAAGAATTATTAAACTCCCAATTTCAATTTATGTTCATTCCTTATCAATTACTTCTTACTTCTCAAGAGCAGTGCCAAAAAGAGAGTGTATTTTCACTTTATGACTAGCAATCTGATTCAATTAATAATCTTCTATTGGATTTATCTGACTTCCATCCATTTTTCATTGATCAATTTGAAAGACATTTGGAAAATTTTCCTTCACGGAAGATTGTTAATAATTTAGCACTTAAACATAACACTAACAAAATCACACAGACCATTGTTTCTGAAAGATCATTTCTACAACTTGGCCTGTCATCTTCTCTTTTAAACCTCTCCAAATCAATAATGGAAATCCATCTAGATTTCTACGATCCAATTGAAATTCAGTTGGAAAGAACATTTCAAGAGAACGTAAGCTACTAACAATAAAGATACATTATGCTTTTAGATTTAGCTTTCTTAGTTTAATTATATTTGCATTTTTACTAAATTTTTCCATGTACATACATGCAGGAATTAAAATGCTTACATGGTTACATTGGAAGTATGACTATACTTATTCAATTTTCCTTCGTTAAGTTAGAATTAGGAATAGATTAATTTTCTTTTTTGTTTGCATGTATTTCATTATTTAAAATTTTCAACAAAACAAGTAATGAATCCAATTTCTTTTGGACGTCCCATTTCAATTATAGAAAAGCAACCTAGAGCATTTCAGAAGCTCTTGAATTATCTGATCATACTTATTTGTCAAGCCTTCAAATTTATATTTTTTCAAAATACATAACATTGATCATACATGAAGAAATTCCAAGAATTTTCTACTACTTGACATTTTTTTATTCACAAGTAATTCAAAGAACTCGTTTTTACAACTCTTGTCTTCTGATTTAATTTTGGAAAGGATGTAATTTGAAATAATTCATTACTTAACATTTTAGATTAAAATAAGAAGATGGTGTTGAACTTATGCAAATATTTGAGAAAATATGCGAGAACTTGAAGCTTCAAAGAGGTAAAACTTACAATCAAAATTCTTCTAGGTATGTGTTTACAGGTTCATCATCATCTATTGTTTATTTTTCTTTCAAAGGTTGTTTCTTATTTCTATTTTGCTTTGTATGCAGATCTTTATACTTGATTATGTAGATTTGAGATAAGAAAGCAGCCAACCCTTGTTTCCAAAATCTGTAACATATTCAGGAAGTATTTATGATTTCACCTGCAATTTGAAGGATATCTAAGTTTTTCTTATATTGAAATCCTGATAAGTCTTAATGAATTTTCGGAATAATCATATTAGATCATTTTATTTCACAACTCTCTTTATAAGAAAGTTGTGATAAAATTAATTTTCAATAAAAAATTTCGACATTTAATTAAATTATTAAAGGGTTATTTATTATAAAGAAAAGTTAAATCACTCACTTTATTTTTGAATTGAATACTTTAAAGAAATCATCGACCCCACATATGGCTCATTATATTTCGCAAATCGCATATCGGACGCTCTGAAATGAACATACACTAAATATATTGAATCTCCTGATATTCTCATTCCTTCCAATCTTTGATTATCTCTTTGTCTGATATCACATTATCTGTATTACAACATGTGATCAGAGGCAAATCTTAACAATTCCCGATAGGAAACCTTTGATGCATATCTTTTGAATCAATTTCAACACTCTCGCTCATTTTCCGATAAAATTACTTCGCCAAAATTGTGATGTTCATATAACCCAAACCCGATATGACATTTAAATCGTATTTTACAGATATCGCGTCCATTTATAAATCGCAAATTTGGTAGGGGCATATATTTAAAATTTCTGATGTCCTGGATCCGATATGAAATTAAAATTCATATAATAAAAATATCAGGTCCGTTCTTCACGCACATCGGCGCATCAATGAAATTACATTTCGCATATCGAAAATTTTAGTGGTTATTGTTAAAACCTCACCCAGTAAGTTATATTAGTTGTGATGCGATAAATGACAAGGTAAGGAGATTGTGATGAAATGATACACATATTGCATATAGCACAAGATAAGTAATATGTTAAACGATAAAATTTTCAATGAGCAGTGTGGAGTTCACTGCGAATTGCGAAATCGAAAAATTGCAAAATTGTGAAAGTGTGAATTTGTGAAATCTGCGGGAAGGTAAGTTATAAAATATGCGAAGTGAAACCATGCGTGATTGTTCATTGTTTGTGTGGGCCGCAAAACCAAAGTTTTGAGCATATATTTTGATATTTTCAGTCACGTTGCATCAGTCATTTACCACATTTTCATTATCGCAAGAATAATATCGACATTTTAGTTCATTCACAAACTTTAATCTTTTGATATGACTATTCTCCGATATCGCATTTATACCTTTGCAGTTTCCATTGCACATGCTCATCTCGCGACATTTCCATCACACTAATTATATCGCATTGCTAATTCAAATGAAGCTTTGGCTTTAAGATCTTTTGATATGCAATAAATTTCGATATTTAGCTTTCCATCATTTTTTTATAAATTATTATGGAAAGAGCTCAATTGCATATCGAAAAAAGTGTAAGTCGCATATTTTAAGTTATACATGGTAAAGAATCTCATGATGCGAAAAATTTAGCAAGGTAATGAACTGATGATTAATTCATATTTTTTTTTTTTTAATTCTGAAATTTTCTCCATACTTATCATATAGAGATTCAAATTCTCTTTATATATTGTTACATTATTCAGGATTTTGAATCAACTTTAATAATTTGGGGTTGATATAAATTCAAAATGGAAAAACCAAAAAAAATATTTTGTAATATCCCAAAAGGGACTGCTCAGCAAAACAGGCCTGAAAAAAACCTTTTTCAGGGATGTGTGCTTCAGAAACCAAGATAAACCCTTGAATTCCTTATATTTGGTAATATAAGACCCAATTCCAAGAGTAGATCAGAAAAAAAATAAACTAGCTGAGGCAAACAGGCCTCCCACACCTAGTATGGCTTCATAAATGTCCAAAGAGGGGCTGCAGCAATATATAAGTACAATAATGGATAATCAGTGTAAAATAAGCTCATATGATGTGTTAAAACACATATCATTCAATCATAACTACAACAGCAACTTATATTCTGATTCATGATCCAAACGATGGGGAAAAGTAGCTATTTATGCCCTAAAAAGCTTAATTTCATATATGTGCGTAAAAATAAGGGCAAGTGATGGTGGGATATCGTAGCTTAGGTCATAATAGACTTACATAACAAATTTTAGCAAAAGAAAATGACTCTAGCTATGTTAAACAATTATCCCACTCCTGATATGGCTTAAAAATACCCAATCCCCATGACTTGTGGTATGCAGAAATTAATGAAGCTTATGAAGCGTGATTTTCTGAGGTTTTATGAAAAAAATAATTATAAACAAAATAAATGGAGTGTATTACATCATATCATGGAGAAAAATAGAGGAAAGCCTCTTTTACACATTATTGGAATGACTCGGCAAGGGTTTCATGGAAGCACAATATAAAAAATAGCAGATCTGCAGATATAGATCTGGAAAATGCAGTTTACTGCAGCTATAAATACATGTAGCTGAAAAATACAATAATTAGGAGAAGAATGAAATACAAAGCTTTTCGGGAGAAGGGTTGGCCCTTCCTCCAAGGAACAATCTCAAAAGAAAGGGGATAACCCCTGCTACTGCAACACTGAATAGAATAACACAATCTCTGCAAATAATTGCACTGGGAGAGATAGAGAATATTTTGGCCACATGCCAAGATCTAAAATCTGAATCTCAACAGCTAATACAGTCTTCCAGTAGGTTAAAAGAAACACTCACTAAGAAGAGGCACTAGTACAATCTAGATCTGAGCAGATCTAGTCTCCACTTGCTGCAGCTCACTAAAAGAAGTAAACTCCCACATGATTTATGTTTTCTAAGGGAGATGGAGCTTGGCCAAATGCTTGATAGTGGGAAAGAAGAACAATGCCCTCCAAGAGCTACTCAATGGAAGGAGAGAGAATCCCTAAACAGGAAATCGTCACAATTCTATGCTAAACAGCCAAGAGAATGAGATATGTCTAAGTAGAAAATATAATCTGAAAATATAATATCATCAAAAACCTTCTCTTGAGCCTTCCCCTTCCTTTTATAAGATGAGAGCTTTGGCAAACCCTAAACCACCTTGAGGAATTATCTCCTTTCACATGAGGGCCTCCATCTAGAACTGAGTTGTCCCTCCATGAGGTGCATTGAACCTAGACTGCATTGTATATTTGGTCAAGGTTAACCCAATATCATAGCTCAAACCCATTAACACCTGCAAGTGCAATCAATATAGCTCACAAATGTCTGCATATGCTGATCCTTGTTCACACTGAACTGGTTTTATCGATGATCTCTTCTTCTTCATGCATGCATGTTGACTTAGTCAAACTTGACTATGTCCTCATCCATTTTCCCTTGTTCACACCCATAAGTGTAAAATCCAGCTACTAAGATGATCCCCTTTTCACATTATAAGGGTATTTTATTGAGACAACCCTGATTTTCCTCTGTTCACATTGGGAATTGATTTATTTTGATGTTTTTAGGAGTTTACATGTTCTCCTTTACATTTTATTCATTAATTTAGAAAATCAAAACAAAAATGAAATATTCCTATTAGCTTGGGCTAATTAGGAATATTACAGCCCTCCCCTCCAAATTTTTTCTTGTCCTCAAGCAACTGCAAGGATAGAACTGAAATGGATTGGGAAAAATTCTTTCCCCAAGAAATCATCCATACAAGATGAGTCACCTTCCAATATGGCAACTCATGAAATGTCTCCTCCACCTTAGGTTCTTGCAAAGAAGGTGGGCTGAATAGATGAAAATGATAGGCAAGATGGCCTACCCCATGCTGTCTTCCTCTCCACTCATGGAAGATGTAGAGTACATACTGATATTGGGCTACAAATAGGTTTCCCTCAAGTTGAAAGAAGAAGAATAGATCTCCAAAGATCCTCCCTCCAATGCTGTAAAACCAGTTGGCCCAAAACATTCCACATGTGATGGATAGAAGAGCATCATCATATGGCATCCCATCACACATTTGGCCCACCTCCAAGAGAAACAAATATTTGGCTATGGTGGCCATAACTCATCCCATGTTCCCATTAGAACATGTACTGCAGAAAATGTGGGAATCTCCTTCCCAAAAGGACACATTCAAACCATGTGCCTTACTCATCATCATGTCTCCCATCAAGATAAAAAAAACATCAACAAGTGGGATCATGATTGGCATCATAACAGGGGAATTACTGATGGCTTCATAAGGTGCTGGAAGGTACCAACAGTTTCCCAAGTGGTGACAGCTTAGTTTTTCAAACTGTTGCTTGAGAGAAATACATGGAAAATTGTTTCTTGATACATGGTTAATAATATGAATCAAATGAACATACATGTAATCACAAAACATCTTCCCAAGGCCACATAAGTGATGGTTGTCTCCATCATATCGTTTGGCCCAACATTGGTCATGGAGCAAAATCAGGAACTTGCTTACTTTTGGAGCAATGCACTGCCAAGGGATGGTGAGAGCATGAAAATATTGTGTTGCAAAAACCAATATCTCACCATATGTTGGAAGTAATAAGACACATGGATCCATGAATGGATCCTACATAGTAGTTTGGCACACTCCCATCAAGAGAAATGAACCAAGTGCTGCCTGCAAACTCTCTCCCTCATGCTTGGAAATCCAAGACAAGAAGAGTACATCATAGTAATAGATGTCCTCATCTACTACCTCATCTTTCTTACCTCCTATTTTCCCATAAAGTGCATCAAGTGTGAAATTATCCTGGGGATACTCCATCAATAAACCCTAGCTCCAAAGTGGCAACATTGTTGGCCTATGCAAATAGGCTCCCTCCAACTCATGGCTCCAATCTTTGACATGTAGAATGTCAAAGGCATCTCCCATAATGCTGCTACACATAAGAAGTCTCTCCCATGGGAAAATTATCTCTTGAACATATAAGGCCAAGAAGTAGCCCCTTTGCACTGTGATAGTGCCATCTTCTACTCCTGCAACATCAGGAAAATTGTAAGAGAAAATCTTCCCTTGCTCTCCCAAGAACATCCCAAGCAACAAGATCTTTTGTTGCCTGCTCATACTCTCATCATCCAAATCATGTAGTGAAAACATGGTGATTTACATGAAGAATGTTATGTCAACACAATGTGTCCATACTCTTTGCTGCCCCATGATGCAAGTATCCTGTCACATACCCTTGGAAAGATGTTGATGACCAAACTCTTTCAAGAGTAACCAATGCAGCCAAGCCTCCTGCTGCTCGGTATCATAGATTTGCAAGTAGCTTTCCAACTTCTTTCTCACCACCCACACCCATCCATCCACATGTTGGTGCCTTCCTTCTTTTCCTTCCTTAACACTCTCCCAAGGAAGACTGTCATTCTCCCAAATCAGATTTCTGCTCTTGCATTTCATGGGATGTTGAAATGCAGTCTTCTCAAGGATCAATTTGACCCCATAAGGATCCAAATAGGTGGTAGGAAAAAACCTCCCATCATGATGTGTATGGCTCAAGAAGTTTCCAACACAAACATGAGAGATGTTATCCATCCAAAGATTTCCTCCATCATCTATCTGTTCCTCCTTGAATCCATGAAGATCCAAGGGTGAGAATGAAAGAGCCTCCTTAGATTGTTGAAAAACTTGGCACTCCATGAAATTTTTAAGTGCACCTTTCATGGGATCTCTTGATGAGACCTCCTCCTCATGCACGGTCTTCCAAAACCAGTGGGGTCTTGGATCTACTGTAGGTAGAATTTTTTCTTTGAGCTGGGGAGTGCTCATTGAGAAAGTGTCATCTAGAAAGGAGAAAGGGTTTCTCACTTCAAGATGTCTACTATCTACCATTTTTTCCTCCTTTTCTTCATGAATAAAGCTGTCATGTGAATTCTCCCATAAGGCATGGGTCCTCTTTTCTTCATCACTGCCTTTGCACAACGCAGTGAAACTTTGTTGCTCTAGATCAGCAGCATGCAAAGATGTAGATCCCTCTTCCTCTAGATGAATGAACTGAGGTAAAGCTATAGTCTCCTTGGAGGCTCTAGATTTATCTTTGTATTCACTTAGAATCTCATATTCCAAGTGTCCTCTATGTCTCTTGTCTTCTCCTCTCTGAGAATAGGAAGTGCGTGGCTCTTCCTCTTCTTGAAACCCTCTAGGAGTTTCACTGCAAATCTTCATCTGCTTAACCTCCTGGGGTAGGTCCTTTCTAGATCTAAAAAATAATGAGATCAATCTCATATTGTTCATGATTCTGATCTTATTTTATCTTCTTGGGCTGACACTCATAGGCTAAGCCAAGAAAGATGATTTGATACCACTGTAATATCCCAAAAGGGACTTCTCAGCAAAATAGGCCTGAAAAATGCCTTTTTCAGGGATATGTGCTTCAGAAACCAAGATCATCCCTTGAATTCCTTAGATCTGGTAATCTAAGACCCAATTCCAAGAGGAGATCAGAAACAAAATAAACTAGGTGAGGCAAACAGGCCTCCCACACCTAGTATGGCTTGATAAATGTCCAATGAGGGGTTGCAGCAATATATAAGTACAATAATGGATATGCAGCATAAAATAATCTCATATGATGTGTTAAAACAAATATCCTTCAATCATAACTACAGCAACAACTTATATTATGATTCATGATCCAAAAGATGGGGAAAAACAACTATTTATGCCCTAAAAGCTTAATTTCATAGATTTGCATAAAAATAAGGGCACGTGATGGTGGGATCTTGTAGCTTAGGTCATAATAGACTTACATACCAAATTTCAGCAAAACCAAATGACTCTAGCTATGTTACAAAGTTCTCCCACTCCCGATATGGCTTAAAAACACCCAATCCCCATGACTTGTGGTATGCAAAAATTACTGAAGCTTATACAGTGTGAATTTATAAGGGTTTATGCATAAAATAATGATATACAACATACATGGAGTGTATTACATCATATCATGGAGAAAAATAGAGGAAAGCCTCTTTTACACATTATTGGAATGACCCGGCAAGGGTTTCATGGAAGCACAATATACAAAATAGCAGATCTGCAGATCTAGATTTGGAAAACGAAGTTTACTGTAGCTCTCAATACATGTAGCTGAAAAATACAATAATCAGGAGAAGAATGAAATACAAATCTTTCTGGGAGAAGGGTTGGCCTTTCCTCCAAGGAACAAGCTCAAAATCAAGGGGATAAACCCTGCTACTGCAACAATGAATAGAATAACGCAATATCTGTAATAACTATGCTAGGAGAGATAGAGAATATATTGGCCACATGCCAAGATCTGAAATCTGAAGCTCAATAGCTAATACACTCTTCCAGGAGGTTAAAAGACACACTCACTAAGAAGAGGCACTAGTACAATCTAGATATGAGCAGATCTAGTATCCACTTGTTGCATCTCACTGAAACAAGTAAACCCCCATAGGATTTATGACATCTAAGGGAGATGGAGCTTGGCCAAATTCCTGATAGTGGGAAAGAAGCACAATGCCCTCCAAGAGCTACTTAATGGAAGGAGAGAGAATCCCTAAACAGGAAATCCTCACAATTCTCTGCTAAACAGCCAAGAGAATGAGATATGTCTAAGCAGACAATATACTCTGAAAATATAATATCATCAACAACCTTCTCTTGAGCCTTCTGTTAGTCATCAGTATTTTTACCTAGTTTGATGATTAGATTCCTTGGCTGAGTTTTCTAGAAACTAATCTAAATCTGTCAATTTGTCATCTAGAAAACACCTCAAACAATTTTTTGTTTTCCTACCCCTCTCCTTTTAGCCCATAATGAGAAAAAATCTTCATTTTCCCTACCTATCACAATTCAGCAAAGCCTCCATGTCTATAACTGTTATAAGTTTGTCTCTCTGCCATCAAAATCCTTTGTTTTCATGCAACTCACTGTCCAACATTTAACAAAGTATCTACCCCTCTCTCACTGATCAATTTGTCATGTGATAACCTACTCATGCCCAAGAAACCATTCAAAATCCATGACAAAGTATGTAGGTCTAGATGATGGTGTTTTAGGGAAAATTCCTTGGTAAGACTGTTTGAGCCAAAAACCATGTCTTCAATATTAGTGAGCCATCATGTCCTATCATTTATCAAAGAAAAACCCTTGTCTATCCCTAGGTAAAGCACCATCGAAAAGTTCACTTTGTTTTGTTTCTAGCAAGGCTCAGGAATGTTCAAATCAGGAAAAGAGAAGGAGTTTTCCCTGTCTGAAGAAATATGATTAGATCAGGCATGATCCCCATGAAACATCAACGAAGTCCTCCAAAATTCAAAAGCATCTGTTTTTACATCTCTGCAGGGATGTACTGATTGATGACACTAAGTAGAGTATGAGCAAAAAGAGCACCTCAGGAGAAGTTTCATGCTGTGTCAAGTTTACTATGGAAGTCAGAGAAAAGTGCAGATTGTGGCCAGCCCTACAAATTAGCCTTGTACAACCAATAGTGATAGTCTTTGACATAAAAGAGCTTTAAAGAAAAATTAGGCATCATAGTTAAAGTATAGAAAGGAAAGCTGCTTCCTATACCTTACCATGCACCTGGGCTCTGAAAGGCATTCAAGGAAAAGTTCACTGTACCTTATGAAACACAGTCAATGGAAGAAAGAGTTGTTACAAGGATGCATAGCAGTGAGCACTCACCATTTGCAAAGCACATTATTTTCTCCTGAAATTTGCATAGTGATTTTATGAAAAAAAGGATATTCATCACTGACAGGTCCTCATGAAGCACAGGGCATTATGATTCAAATGATTTCATCAAGAATAAGTACCAAATATTCACTGTTGCCTTCTATTTGTATTTTTCAAACAAACACACAGGGGTCACAATTTTGAAATGAATGAAGTTTTATAGTTTTCAGGGCCTCCTTCAGAAATAAGAAGAGGGCCCACAGTTGTTTGAGGATATTCAAGAGTGACAAGTGAAAAGATCACAGTTTTCTCCTAGTGGTCTATTAAAAGCAACAGAGAAAACAAGCAGTCTTATGCTTAGTACCTCCATCAAATGAAAGTTACAAGGTTCAAGGGTTGAAGAGAAACTTCTTCAATTGATAAAAAGGTTGGGAAAGGTTCTGTTTAAAGGTAAATTTTTCAAATGATAAACAAGAGAATTTACAAAGCTAGTTTGTTTAAAAAAAAAAAAAACATTCCTCATTTACAAAACAAAGACAGGCCCTTAGAAAACTGTAAGAGCTTGAAAACCTAATGTATACATAAAGCACCCATGTAGTTTTTCAAGCAAGGCCTCCTTCATAACAAAGCAGGGGGCCCACTTCCCAAAGTTGCAGATGACCTCCTTCAAAATAAGAAAATGGTCAGGTTTCCCATTGTTAACACTGAGTTTGAAGAAAGTTGTCATTAATGGACAAGTTTGAGCGATACAATGTTTTTAACAAATGGAAAACACAACACTTGTTTCAAAGAAACTGTCATAAAATACACTTATTAATGTTTTTTGTGTATCTCTCAGTAAGAAGCATACTCATATCAGAAAGTTTAATCTTCAAAGGAGACACCTTTGAAAAAGGGATAAAGCAATTGGTAAAAGGCGAGCCCTCAACAAAATAGAGAAAACCATTTTTCTTTGCAAACACAAAGGCAAAAAGTGATAAATCACCAAAAGGAGGAAAAAAGTGTTTCAATTTTTTTTTAAAAGGAGCTATAAAAGCCCTCAAAGTTAAAGTTCATTTCTATTGTGTAAAGGGACAAAGGAAAAACGTTTTTTCAAACCCTGGCCAGAGTTTTCAGGATGCGACGTGCCTATAGGTGTTCGCAGAAGGAATTTACACACGGCGTGACACGCCTATAGGATACCAAGACGTGCCTGTGTGTGTCAACCATACCGGCCCGCCTGGCATTCAGTGGGCGCCCAGTGCCCGACCCGACAACACATGACGGCAAGCAGGTGCTATGCGTCTATGCACAGGAACGTAGCACTGCTCAACACACCTTCAATTCACCTCAAAGCATAGTTCTTTCACAGTGAACTTATCTCCAATACAACCAATACATTTTTAAGAGGTATTTCACTATTTTCTTTGCATAAGATTTTGAGTTTGGGCAGTGTTAAGAATCAGTTTTGTTAAAGAAAAACACATTCTAATGAAGGTAGAAAACACTGTTTTTTCTAAAAACCACCATGTCTACAAAGAGGAAACAAAACAATGATTGAGGAGGAATGGAATATTAATTGGTTGCGAAAGGCATGCTTGTTGAGTAAAGAGAAAAAACCCAGTTTATGAGAAAGGGATTGATATCAGTTGAAAGGCCTGTTTTGATTAAAAATCCAAACATAGTTTTAAAGGAGAAAAATAGTGCTTAAAAAGGAGTTTTGTTTTTAGTTCATTTATAAGGCCTGTTTTGATAAGGGAGTGAAGGAAAGCCTAAAACAAAGCTATGCCTCCAAAGAAAGTCATCAAGGGTGGATTTCACAAAAGATTTGAGCCTGTTACAACTCAGGAAATTAATGACTCCCCTTCAGTTCTTTTCAACTTCCATGAGGTAGGCTGCCTTGATTTTTGCCAAAAGGCCCAGGAGGTCACCAATTTCCCTCCCTTAACATAACTGTTCGCCCTGAGGTTGCAAGGAAAAAATGTCCACCTAGCAGGTCTGGACTTTAAACTCACTCCTAGGGTTGTCTCCAAAGCAACTAAGATCCCCTATATAGGAGAAAAGTGGTTCAAACAAGCATACCTGGATCTGAATCACTATAAACCCTTTCTAAAACCAGACCATCAAGATGCTTGCTAAGCTATATTCCCTTTTTCTCACTTGTTGAGCAGCTATGCCCCCCTCATGAGAGCTATCATGAAGTATTTCACATGTGAAGGGAGGTTTTCCTGGATTTATTCCTATCACATCAAGATTCTTATGCATTTCACAAGGACTCAGTTGCTAAATCTCCCTTTCTTCCTCTGCAAAAGCATAGACAAGATGTCATCCCTTGTTCAAAAGAGACCTCTTGCTCAGCAAAAATCTAGTCTTTTCCATCATTCTCTCATCAAAATCATCATCCTTCACTAGCTTGAAAAGAAAGGAGTGTCTTGGGAGACTTTCATTTCTCATCCAGATTTTTCCAGTGCCTCTTCATCTCATGATCCATCTCACATATCCTCCTCACCCTCCACTCACTATTTATCTCCTCTATCAAATCAAAATACTCCTCAAAGGCAAACATCAACCATGATTGCTAGTGAAAAAGAGCAGTCTTATGAAAGCAGGCATGAGGTTAGTGGTGATGAGGAACATAGGGACACTAAGAAAAGTAGTGAGCATGAACCAAGTGACAAATCACAGGGCAGTGACCATGAGCAGCAAACTAGTGATGGTGAAGAAAACTCACCAAGGGATAAAGAAGTCAGTGGCACTCAACAAATTAGTGAAGATGAAGAGAAAAGCAGCCCTAAACAGAGCAGTGAAGATGAGCAAGGGAACAGTGATGATGAAGAGAAACAGATCAGTGAAAATGAGAAAGGAAATAGTGATGATGAAGAGCAATAGGGTAATAGTGATAAAGAGAAAAGGGAATATGTTCAAAGCAGTGATGAGGAACACCACAGTCCTCAACAAAGTCATGAAACCAATCAAAGGGGCAGCTAAAAAAGCACCTCCCAGCAAAGTAGTGACCATGGTGGCAGCCCACACACAGAGTCTAAAGAATACAGTGAAGACAATGGCAGCATGCAAAATGATAAAGAAGACAATCATAGTGAAGGCAGCCCTCAACAAATTCAAGACAGTGACGAGGGTAAACAAGGCAGTCTAGAGGCAGACAGTAAAGATGGTCAAACAACAAAAAAGGATGATGAAGCTAACAGCCCTAAAGAAAATTTTCTAAATAGCACTAATGAGTTTGAAGGAAACATATGTCAAGAGGTCAAAAACATTGATAAAGGTGAAGCTGGCAGCCCTAAACAAACTCAAAACAGTGAGAAAAACAGTGAACAAGGCAACAAAGAAAATGATGATGAAGGCAGCGATGTAAAAAATCAAGTTGAACAAGTGCAAGTAATAAAAACTCCTCTCTCTTCTCCTCAACACAGCCAAGAGCATGTGCTAGATGCCTCTCCTAGGCAAGGGGCCATGACTCTTCCTCCAAAAGTGGTGAAGCCTAGAAACAACAGATCTGCAAAGAATAACATCACTCCAGCAGTGACTAGCAATGTCACTAGGGTGCTAAGAAGAAGAAGTAGATTTCCTAAGAAAAGTATTATTGAATTTCCAAAGAGGAAAAGGACCAAGAAGTCTATCCAAATCAAGGGAAAATAAAAATTTGAGCAGTAGGAGAGTAGTCATGAAAAAGAAAGGGAGTTTGACATCATACAAATAGACAGTGATGTTGGAGATGATGAAGCTAGGATTCTTGAGTCACTTTTGCAAAACAGAGAAGCCCAAATACATGACTTAGAAACTGATCTAGAAAGGTCAAGGGACCTCATACATGTTCTACAAATGCAAAATAAACAATGAGTGGGAAGATGGCATTTTATGAGGCCCGGGCATTCAAATACCAAAGGGAAGCATACAAAGCACAAGTTAAGCTTGAAGAGTATATGGGCGAATTTGATGATACCGAGGAATAATAGAAGCTAGTAAGAAAAATGCCTAGTACTATGGGTCTTAGGAAAGCTTTGAAGAAAAAGAAGGAAGAAGAAGAAGCCCTGGTTCGATCTTATCCTCTCACACAATTGCTCGCCCAAGAAATAGAAAATGATAAAGAATCATGGCTTGAAAGAGCCAACAAGCATTTGGAGGACAAATTAGAAAAAGCAAACAGAGACTTGGGTCTACAAAGGAATATGACCGGGCACTACAAGAAATTGAACCAATTTGCCCGAAGAAAGCTCAAAGTTGCTCAATAAAGGATCAAAACTGCCCGAAAGAGGCGCCCGGTGGAAAAAGTGGAAAAAGACATATCTAGGCTTGAAATCTTGGTCTTAGCTTCCTTGCATGCTTCTAAGAACCCATAAGGGTCTTGCTCACCAAAATTGAGCAAATTTTGACATGATTTTGTTTTTTGTGTTTGGCCTAATTGCACATTTTTCTAGGCGCTGCCATGGGTGCTCGGAGCATCCTCAGCTCATGAAAGTCATTTTTTTGGATGTATTAAATTTGGGGGCAGCTACTCACAAATTTTCAGATCAAAAGAAGGTGTTTTGGTCCCCCAAAGAGGAAAAAATCAATCAACAATCACCTTTCTGCCACACATATCAGCAGATGAGACCCTCCTGGGTTTTTTCACTCAGTCCACCTTTTGACAGACTTATAGGGATCATTTTGGGAAAAATTAAGTAGTTCCAGAAACTAGACATCTAGGGATTTCCAACGAGCTATCACGGGCCTTGTTTTGACATCAGGAGGTCCCTCAAAAGTTGTCTGCAAAATAGGCTTCTTTCTACTACTACACTCCTGTAACATTTTGGCTAAAAAGCAGTTTTCTAAATATGATCATCCAAATGTGCGTTTAGCTATTTTTATCTCCATGTCAGTGATTAAAAGTCAATTTTATTTCTATTATTAGCTTAAATAGATATTTTTGCAGAGGTTTTCTTTCTCTTTGGCCTACATAATCCAAGAGAATGCATTGTAACAAGAGGTTGAACTTGATGTTATAGAGAAATACATAGCATTACAAGCTTTTAATAAATACTTTGTCTCATGAAGTGGATGATTTCTTGTTTAACTTGGATGGTGGAGAAGGACTGTTTGTAGGATTCCATGGCTTGGTGAATGGTATTGTGTTCCTTATCTGTTATGTTTCCTTAGTTTATCATACATGTTTTCATGCTTCTTGCTTATTGAAGGTTAGTAAAGAATATATTTGACACATGCCCATGGAGGCACCTCAAGTTTCCTGATTCATTACAGTTTCTATGTTTTTCTTCTTTCTTGGTTATGTCAAAGAATTCTTAACTACTCTTTGATACCCTAATAACTTGTTATCAATTTCATTAATGGTTATTATGTATGCTGTCTAGTATGATTCATGGTACACCCTGCTTACTCATAGCTAATCAAAACCCCATCATTGAAATATTTCTCTGAATTATTGGTTGTCTCAGTTAAGTCAAAGAGGTCTTGTTTTGATCTCGCCCTTTGCCCATGCTCTGGAGTCTTATTTCAAAGTTCCCAATAGCTCAAAATATGATGTTTAGGAGTTCCCTCTTCATAGATTGACTTTTTTGTTTGTCTTATTTGTTTTCTCAAAATTCTGAAGGTGATTTTCCCAAAGTTAGAGGGTCTTATACTTCTATGTATCACCTGAATGTTTATTTTATGCATCTATCAGTTTGAGTTTCATTTATTGTGATTAATGGTCAGCCCTACCACATGATGTTTGTTGTTTAAATATTTATGCCTAAAACCCCTTTGTCCTTCACAAACTTAGTGTCCATCTCATTTCACTTTCACCCAAAGAATCCATTTATCTCGACCAAATCGGCGCTGAAAAATAACTTGTCCACCATTTGAGATAGTCTCGACCTTTTCGACCCCATAGCCCAGTTGATCTGACAAACTTTTTATCTATTTATCTTTTGATCAGTTCCCCCTCAAAAACATAAAACAAACTAAAAACATACTTAACAACTAGCCTAAAATCAAATGCATAAGAAGCAAACAAGTTTACAACCTTTGCATAATAGAGAGAGCCCTCTTTGAGTCCAGGAAGGCTAGGTCCTAGGGCTCCAAAGTTGGTTTAATGTTACCCTATCACTTGGCTTGCCAATCTGCCAAATCACGGGACCCTAACATAATGGCGATCATGGTGGGATTATGAGTTAGTGACAATCTAAGTATACCTTAGGACTTCAGAATCCCTCATTTAAAAAATACCCAGTGATTTTCAGCCACCTCACCGCTCACACATAATGTCGATCATGGTGGGACTCTGAGTAATAAACAAACTTAGACTTCCCCAAAAATTTCAGAATCCCTTAAGAAAACTATCTTGTCGATTTATCAAAACGCTCACTAACATAATGGAAATCATGGTGGGACCTACTAAGTGCATAACAGTCTAGCAAACTCTTGTAGACTCATTAGTCCTTCAAAATTAAAATCAGACAAACAGTCTATAAAAGCATTTAGAGTAAACTCTTATTGTTTCAACATCTTAGCAAAATGATGATTCAGCTATAGAACACTCTTATAAACTAGGTTGCATATAGGAACTCAGAAAACCCCAAAAAAAATCCCTAGATTGGCTTTTTATCTGTTATTGGTGGTGGACCATAAATACATATCTCTAAAAACAACAATAACATCCACCTGGCGACTCCACTAGCCTCCAGTAGGCCTAATACTCCATAAAAACCAAAAATTTCATAAATCATACTATCCTATTGACTTTCCTTTACAAAAAAACACAAAGTTCATGATGCAGCCTCTGAAATCAGTGAAAAACTAAGTACAACTTAGGGATTTAGAAATCTTCATCTAAACATAGGAAATCAACAGAATTACTTGCAAATAGAACTATAGCTTTCTCAACAATCTAGAAAACTGTTGAACTAAGTTTTAAGTCATTCTTGCAAGCTTTCACATAAAAGTTTTCTAAAAAGAATTTTCCTAAAAAACATCTTTTGTCAGTATTGGTGGTGGACCATAAATCTCAAGTAAATCCACTTGGCAACTCCACTAGCCTTCATTTTGTTTTTACCTTACTCACATTAGCGAAACCCCTGAAGAGGATAACCATCTAAAGAACAATCACAACTATCACCCTCTCTAAGCTTTAACTTTGAAATTTGGCTTCACGAAGAATTAATACCAAATCTCACCCGAACCTGAATCCCCCTATCATAGTTGATAACCCAGAAAAGATTTTGTGGAAAACTTCTGAAACTAGTAACTTAGCTACCGATAGGACCATCCACAAAGCAAGCTCTGTACCTGAACATCTTACATCCTTACAAGATTCCCAGTTTGACTCGAGTTCAAAAAAAGCCCTTTTTAGAAGCAAGTCGCAATGTAAAATCAACCTTGACGATCTTGAGCCCTTAGATTTGCAACAGAGTCCTAGCAGAGAAGCCTCACCCACTACACCTCCTGATTTTCAGCTTCTTCACCACTTTGGATCTTATCACCCCAAATCTACTCAGAATCAGTCCACAAGTCCAAGTACCTCCACCACACCCATTCAAACCACCATTGTGCAAATCACCTCATCCCATACCACAAATCCTCATACTGTAAATCTACCATCAGCCCCCATCATGGCAATTTGGTATGCGCCCTTAGTATTACCACTGCCTTTGGTACCTTTGCAGAATTATTACCAATCCTGAATCCCACACTTCACCGGATCTACTCAACAGCATGTATGATCCAGGTGGATATCGGTGGCCACCCACCTATTCCATTTGGACCCGCAACATCAATTATTTCAGTTTTTCAGCTTTAGCACAACTTACTATTTTTAGCAGGTTTTCGGGTCCTACACTCCCAGAGTCGTTTTGGGGATTGAATGATCTAGGTGGATATTAGTGGCCACCCACCGAGTCCATTTTAACCCCCACCATCAGTTATTTCAATTTGTAATTTTCAGCACAACTTACTATTTATAGTAGTTTTTTGGGTCCTGAACTTCCGGAGCCGTTTTGAGGCCCTAAACGAAGCTTTTTGGAAAAATGGGGAGCAAAATGGGTCATAAACCAATGTTGAAACATGGGTCGTAGACCAATGTTTCTCACTCAAAAGTTGTAGTCCTCGGATAGATCTTTCTAATGAGCTATTGAGCCCGTCAAATGAAGATCGGATGCTAAAGTTACGTCCTCGGGAAGTTGAACCACCAACTTACCCAAACGGGGTCCACAGTTTTGGTGCTTCATCTCCTAGGGTTAGGTTTTTGGATGTTTCGGGTTTTACATTGTTTCTCAACAATAAATATGCCTTTGAGCCTCATTGTAACACAGTTCAAGGGGCTAGGAGCCAATACATCTCTTCTCAGAGATAAGCGCTACCAGTTCCCTAGCTCGCTTGTTCAGATCATGTCTGTATTGTAACACAGTTCAGGGGCTGGTAGCCAACACATCTCTTCTCAGGGATACGTTGCCAGTACCCTAGCTGTTCATTTACATTATGTCTCATTGTAACACATTTGAGAGGCCTGTAGCCGCCACATCTCTTCTCAGAGATATGCCTACCAGCGACTTAGCTATTTTATTTCAGTCATTTGATTAAATAAAATGAAGAAATATTTCCACTGCATCTCTGTATCTATGGCTATATGTGTATTCTGTTGCGTTCTTGCATAAAATCCGGATCAATGTAGATAGAATCAGTGATGCTTTTGACTATATGGAATTAGAAGATGAAACCATAAAGATGAGAATGTTCACCCAAAGCCTAGGCAGAGAACCCAAGAAATGGTTTAAAATCTTAGCTCCTAATAGTATAAATGATCTCCCAACACTTTACCAAACTTTCATAAATAGGTGGGAAATCAGGAAAAACCCCATCCAAATCCTTTCCGAATATAACAATCTTAAAAGGAATATTGGGGAAAGTGTTTAGGACTAGTGCACTAGGTTCAACGATGTTTATAACGCCCTCCCGCCTCACATGAAACCTCCACTTGGCTCAGCACTAGTAAAATTCCCCGAAGTTTTTGATCCAGATATGACATACCAACTAAGAGAAAGAGACCCCGAAACTTTAGAAGAAATGCAAAAATATCTATTAGCGTCGAAGCCAACCTAGCTGAGAAGAGAGCTAGGATGAGATCAGAAAAGAAATTCACATACCGAGATGAGGCCACCCCTTCAGTTTCCTCCGTAGATCCCAGAATAGACAACCTGGTTAGATCCATGGAGAAAATGTGGGAAAGAATGAATCTGAATGAAAAAGAACCTCTTAAGGACAACCAACAAAATCCTCAAAACAGAAACCGAAACCAAATCTTTAGAAGAGACCCACCTCAAAACAAACCAAGGGAGAATGATCAACAGACCAGGCCACCTTTCCATGAAAACTATGTTGATGAGGTAGAAAGAGATATGGAACCACTTGATGAAAACCACTTAAAATTGATAGGTTCTGATAGCGAGGGTGAGGTTTTCCTCATGGAAGAAGAACAAGTTTTCTTCTCCCCAAACCAAAATTAAACAAATTATGAGGACCCTGAAGATCCTGAAATAGGATTACAAAACGCCATAATGGAGGCCCTTAGGCAATATGATCTTAGGAGTAAGAAAAACCAAGACAACTATAAGAAAGGTATCTCAAACACTGCTGTTACAAAAGCCTCCGATACCGTTCTTAAAAGAACAGCAGATAGTAACAAAATCATGGCTAAGAGAACTGACCAAAACAAAGACAAAACTAGCCAAGCAAGCCTTGACCCCAACTGTCCTAGTACCTCTACTAAGATTCCTGAAACAACTGTATTGAGTGAAAGCCCGAATCAAAATCAGAAAATCAAGAATATAGAAGAATTTATGGCTGATCGAACTAAGATGAATATGCGCAAAACCCAAGCACCTTTTAGTTTTGAAGGAGAAATTGCCAAGATCAAGATAACCATACCCCTCACTGAGCTAGTAATTGTAGATAGGTACATATCTCAAATCTTTAAAGTCTTAAACATAAAGAATTATGCATATAATTTAATTCTGACAGACGACAAACCCGAGCTTTTATTTGGTCCCAAAATAGAAGGTGAATACCAAGAAGGCATTGTTTCCCCATTCTACGTAAGTTTGAACATCCATGACAAGATATTACATAACGCCATGTTAGATTCCGGTGCTTCCCATAACCTCATGCCTAAAGTAGTCATGGAGAGTTTGGCCCTAGAGGTAACTAAACCTTACAAAGACTTGTACTCATTCGATTCAAGTTGGGTCAAATGCTTAGGCCTAATAAATAACCTGTGTTTCACTTTAACACAAATACCGGCTAAAAGCCTAGTCATGGACGTAGTAGTGGCCGATATTCCTCCCTTGTATGGAATGCTATTATCAAGATCATGGCCCGCCAAAATAAGGGGTAGCCTCCAAATGGACATGTCATTTTCTACCATCCCGGTCTTTAACCAAACTAGGAGGTTGGACTGAGAAACTCACATGAAATATATGGTAAGCAACCTAGATAGGCCAAACAATACTCCAGTTTATTCCATTCATTCCAATTTAGATTATTTTATCTTATACAATGAAAGTGATATAAATGAGCAGATAAAAGGAAATTAAGAAGAATTAAAACCACAAGAACAACATTACTCATCCCCAAATAAAGAAATTGATGATCAAAACTCTAAGAAACCTGAAAAATAGCCTAGTAACACATATGAAAAAGAAACTCTTTGGAGGATAATCTTTGATGGTTCCTGTGGCAAAACTGGTTCAAGGGCCGACATCTGGATACAAAATACTAATGAAGGTCATTCTTTCAGATTAGAATTCCAATGTACTAATAACATTGCGGAATATGAGGCCCTTCTAATTGGTCTGCACTTACTCAATGACTTAGGCACTAAGAAAATATCAGCCCAGGGAGATTCAGAACTTGTAGTTAGACAAAAGAAAGGTGAATATTCGACAAAAAACTCAAGACTGAGAGAATATATGAATGCAGCATTAGACATCCTTAAAAATTTTGAAAGGTATGAACTCACTTATATTCCTAGGACTCAAAATAGCCTAGCCAATGATCTCGCCTTTGCTGCAAGCAATTGCCAAAAACCATTTGCGAATGAACAATAAAGTATCCAAGTCAAACATTGTCCTACAGTGCCAGACAACATTTACCATTGGCAAATATTCAAATATGATGATCAAATTGATGATTTTTTGCAATCTACAAATGAGTTTGAAATAAATGAAACAAACTTAGGACATGAAGAAAGAAGTATTGACAAAAATGAAGACCAGGAGCCAGATTTACCTTCTCCAACAGATATAAACTTGATTAATCATCCCTATGAAGCTGAAACATGTGAGGACCTAGACCAAAGAGAGCTTGAAGTCTTACACTGTTAAAATGACACCATACCTAGAGGTCTTGCACCCTTAGAGGAATTGTTTGATTTTAATGACATGGCCAAAAAACCAAAAATGGAATCTATTGAGGTTGATATAGAAGAATATAACATAGGAAGAACAAAAGAACAAAAAATGATCAAACTTTCCAAAACTCTCCCTCCTCACATAAAACACAAATACATTGAGTTGTTTAAAGAGTTAGATATGTGTTTGCATGGGGATACCAAGATTCGAAATCATACGACACAAGCATTATTCAACACAAGATCCTACTCAAAGAAAACCAAAAACCTTTCAAACAAAATTTGAGGAGAATAAATCCTGTCTTATTGCCTTTAGTCTAAAAGGAAATCAAAAAGATGTATGATGTCGAGATAATAGTTTCCCTTAGGTACTTCAAGTGGGTTTCAAACCTGGTATCAGTCAGGAAAAAGACTGGTGAGATTAGACTTTGTATTGATTTCCAAAATCCAAATAAAGCCTCTTTAAAGGACAACTATCCTCTACCCAAAATGGATCACATACTTCAAAAGGTGGTTGGTGCTAAAAGAATCTCATTACTTGACGGTTTTTCCAGATACAACCAAGTGCTGGTTTTTCCTAGTGATCAACACAAAACTACTTTCACCACACCTTGGGGCACTTTCATGTATGTTAAAATGCATTTTGGATTGATGAATGCCGGTGCCACATTTCAAAGAGCCATGGACATAGCTTTTTCAAAATACATAGTTTATTTCATAGTCATATATCTTGACGACATCACAATGTATTCTAAATCAGATGAAGAGCATCTAGTTCACCTCAGAAAGGTTTTTGAAAAATGTAGAAAATATGGTTTGTCTCTAAACCCCAAGAAAACACTTTTCGGTCTCGAAGAAGGAAAACTCTTAGGTCACATCATTTCTGAAGATGGAATAAAAATAGATCCCAAAAGGATTGAAGGAATACTACAAATCAGTCACCCTAGAAACGTTAAGGAATTGTAATCTTTTATCAGAAAAAATAATTTCTTAAGAAGATTCATCCCCAATCTTGCCGAACTCTTGAGAAACATCACAAACATGTTGAAAAAGGAAGTTGGATTTAAATGGACTCTAGAAGCCAAACAATCTTTCGAAATGGTCAAAAAATCACTCACCGAAACACCAGTTCTAATAAGTCCTGATTTCACCAAATATTTTTACATTTTCTCATTTTCATCTGAACACACGATAGCTACAGTATTATTACAAAAGAACGTAGCAGGGCAAGAACAACCCATAGCTTTTTTTAGCAAATCCCTAAGAGGTGCTCCCTTAAAATATAATATCATGGAAAAATAGGCATTCACATTGGTAAAAGAACTGAAGGATTTCCGATTTTATATCTTGCATTCTCATATCATTGCTTTCGTTCCCCATACTGTCGTCAAAGATATATTAAATCAAGATCCCGATGGTAAAAGAGGAAAATGGATCGCTATCATCTTAGAATATGACTTAGAAATCGAACCCACCAAACTTGTTAAGGGACAAGGACTCGCAAGACTAATGGCTGAAACAAACCTCCAAGCATTAGATATAAATTTTGTTGACACCTTAGAAGAACAGGAAGAATGCGCAGCCCCTCATGTTGAAGAAATATTTTTAAATTCACCTTGGTATGTTGATATTCTTTACGTGTTATTTTATCTTAATGCTCCTCCAATATTATCAAAGACAAAATCAATATTCCTCAAACAAAAGTCTTTAAAGTTTTGTATTCTAGATGGAATTCTGTATTGCAAAAATCCCACTGGTATGCTACTTAAATGTTTTCTTGAAGATGATGCAAAAAAAATTATGCACGAAATGCACGAAAGAGAATGCAGAGGGCATCTCTGTTGGAAAACCACAGCCAAAAAAATCCTTAGAGCCAGTTATTATTGGCCTACCTTGTTTCATACACTCACAAACTTGTTATGACATGCCATAAATGCCAATTTTTTTATGGCAAGAAAAAACTTTTACCTTTTCCCTTACATCCCATCATAGTTGAAGGCCTTTTCCAGCAATGGGGTTTAGATTTTATTGGGGAGATTCACCCTTATTCGTCTGCTCAACACAAATTGATCCTTACAACCACTGATTACTTTACCAAATGGATAGAAACCATACCCTCCATAAATGCTACCGATTCAGTCATCATCAAGTTCCTAGAAACCAACATTTTATCTAGATTTGATTGTCCTAGGAAAATTATTACTGATAACGCTGATGCCTTTTCCTCCAAAATAATGGTTGAATTCTGTTACAAATATCATATTACATTAGGAAATTCCACAGTTTATTACCCCCAAGGTAATGGTTTGGTCGAATCTTCTAACAAGAGCCTACTCAATATCATTAAGAAGTTTCTTGAGCAAAATAAAAATGCATGGCATGGAAAACTAGTACACGCACTATGGGCTGATAGAATAACCACCAAAAAATCAATCGATATGTATCCTTATCAACTAGTGTATGGCATGGATGCCATTTTCCTGACATCTTTAGGGGTTCCAATGATGAAGCTATTACAAGAAGTTCAAATAGAAGAAACTAACATGCAAAGGAGGATAAATCAGACTATCCATTTACAACAAACAAGAGAAGAAGTTTACCAAAGGACTCAGTTAATGCAAGATAAGATGAAAAATATTTTTGACAAAAGGACCAAGGAAAATAATTTTCAGGTTGGGGATAAAGTATTAAAATGGGATTCCAGAAGAGAAGATAAAGGAAAGCATGGTAAGTTTTAAAACTTATGGAAATGGCCTTTAAATGGCAGGACACTAAAACATTACTTTTGTCAAGAGATTCAATTTTAAAATTTTCACTCATTGTACATATTATTCTCTGAAAAAAAAAATCAAAAAAAAAAAATACAAAAACAGTAGAAAAGTTGAAAAGAGGGCAGTTTCAAAAATAGCAGAAAAGCCCCATGTTCAAAAAATAGTCATGCTGAAAGTGCGCAAATCTAAATGCCACTACTAGTGCTCAAAAGATATCTTGTTCAGTTATCTAGCCTAATCATAACTGGATATGTTTTAAATTGATTTCTGATAAGTTAGTGAAAGAAGTGATAGTCAAATTGTGTAAGCTTGACTTGTCAAAGAAAGTAGATTAGGAAAAGATACTGGTTCCACATGCTCAAAACAGAACCAAAGAGGAAAACAGGGATGAAAAACAAACTATGTATCCTAGCCCTGATTTTTCTAAATCTCATTTTGTGAAAAAATAATATTTGTGTGCAGCTTGTATTTTATGCCACAAACACATGACAAATCAGATCGTCTAATCCTAATTTTGTCATTTTTCAATTTCATGTTTTAGTTTAGTGAATGAAATCCTGTCAAACAACTTAATCTTGACAGTCGATCTAGCATAGGTAGAGAAATCAAAGGAGTTTATCAGTTTAATCTGAACTCCTGGAAGATATAAGTGTAGAAGTAAATAGTTTTCCTTTTTTCAAAAATATCATGTCAAAGGGTTGCTAGTCCAAGCGCACCTAAAGAAGAAAAAATGTTAGGAGATATAGCTGGGTAGGTAGAGATGATGTTGATTCTAATCATGCTGTAAATTTTCAGAAATAGCATCAAGAAAGAGAGAAATTTGCGCCAATGGATAGGGCACTAGTATTCACAAGCCAGAGATCTGCAATTTTGAACACCTCCTGAAAGGGAGCTGCCCTCCCCAAATAGAGCCACTGTTAGTCATCAGTATTTTTACCTAGTTTGATGACTAGATTCCTTGGCTGAGTTTTCTAGAAACTAATCTAAATCTGTCAAATTTTCATCTAGAAAACACCTCAAACAAATTTTTGTTTTCCTACCCCTCTCCTTTAAGCCTATAATGAGAAAAACTCTTCAGTTTCCCTACCTATCACAATTCAGCAAAGCCTCCATGTCTATAGCTATTATAAGTTTATCTCTCTGCCATCAAAATCCTTTGTTTTCATGCAACTCACTGTCCAACATTTAACAAAGTATCTACCCCTCTCTCACTGATCATTTTGTCAAATGATAACCTACTCATGCCCAAGAAACCATTCAAAATCCATGACAAAGTATGTAGGTCTAGGTGATGGTGTTTTAGGGAAAATTCCTTGGCGAGACTGTTTGAGCCAAAAACCATGTCTTCAATATCAGTCAGCCATCATGTCTTATCATTTGTCAAATAAAAACCCTTGTCTATCCCTAGGTCACGCACCATCAAAAAGGTCACTTTTTTTTGTTTCTAGAAAGGCTCAGGAATGTTCAAATCAGGAAACGAGAAGGAGTTTTCCCTTTCTGAAGAAATATGATTAGATCAGGCATGATCCCCATGAAACATCAAAGAAGCCCTCCAAACTTCAAAAGCATCTGTTTTTACATCTCTGCAGGGATGTACTGATTGATGACACTAAGCAGAGTATGAGAAAAAAGAGCACATTAGGAGGAAAGTTTCATGCTGTGTCAAGTTTACTATGGAAGTCAGAGAAAAGTGCAGATTGTGGCCAGCCCTACAAATCAGCCTTGTACAACCAATAGTGATAATATTTGACATAAAAGAGATTTAAAGCAAAATTAGGCATCATAGTTAAAGTATAGAAATGAAAGCTGCTTCCTATACCTTACCATGCACCTGGGCTCTGAAAGGAGTTAAAGGACAAGTTCACTGTACCTTATGAAACACAGTCAATGGAAGAAAAATTTGTTACAAGGATGCATAGCAGTGAGCGCTCACAATTTACAAAGCACATTATTTTCTCTTGAAATTTGCACAGTGATTTTATGCAAAAAAGGATATTCATCACTGACAGGTCCTCATGAAGCACAGGGCATTATGATTCAAATGATTTCATCAAGAATAAGTACCAAAGATTCATTAATGCCTTCTATTTGTATTTTTCAAAAAAACACACAGGGGTCACAGTTTTGAAATGAATGAAGTTTTATAGTTTTCAGGGCCTCCTTCACAAATAAGCAGAGGGCCCACAGTTGTTTGAGGATATTCAAGAGTGACAAGTGAAAGGATCATAGTTTGCTCCTAGTGGTCTATTAAAAGCAACAGAGAAAACAAGCAGTCTTATGCTTAGTACCTCCATTAGATGACAGCTACAAGGTCCAAGGGCCGAAGAGAAACTTCTTCAATTGATAAACAAGGTTGGGCAAGGTTCCGTTTAAAGGGAAATTTTGCAAATGATAAACAGGAGAAGTTACAAAGCTCGTTTGTTTAAAAAAAAAAAAAAAACATTCCTCATTTACAAAACAGAGAAAGGCCCTTAGAAAACTATAAGAGGTTGAAAGCCTAATGTATACTTAAAGCGCCCATGCAGTTTGTCATACAAAGCCTCCTTCATAACAAAGCAGAGGGCCCACTTCCCACAGTTTCATATGACCTCCTTCAAAATAAGCAGATGCTTAGGTTTCGCATTGTTAACACTAAGTTTGAAGAAAGTTGTCATTAATGGACAAGTTTGAGAGATACAGTGTTTTGAACAAATGGAAAACACAACACTTGTTTCAAAGAAACTGTCATAAAATACACTTAGTAATGTTTGTTGTGTATCTCTTAGTAAGAAGCATACTCATATCATGAAGTTTAATCTTCAAAGGAGACACCTTTCAAAAAGGGATAAAGCAATTGGTAAAAGGCAAGCCCTCAAAAAAATAGAGAAAACCATTTTTCTTTGCAAACACAAAGGCGAAAAGTGAGAAATCACCAAAAGGAGGAAAAAAGTGTTTCAAAATGTTTTAAAAAGGAGTTATAAAAGCCCTCAAATTTAAAGTTCATTTATATTGTGAAAAGGGAGAAAGGAAAAACGTTTTTTCAAACCCTGGGCGAGCAGTTTGTAGAGCTTTCAGGACGCGACGCGCCTATGACAGGACGCGACGTGCCTGTAGGTTTTCGCAGAAGGAATTTATATACGGCGCGACACGCCTATAGGATACCACGATGCGCCTATGTGTGTCAACCATATTGGCCCGCCCGGCATTCAGCGGGCGCCCAGTGCCTGACCCGACAACACACGGCAGCAAGCAGGTGCTACGCGCCTGTGCACAGGAGCGTAGCACCGCTCAGCACACCTTCAATTCACCTCAAATCGTAGTTCTTGCACAATGAACTTATCTCCAATATAGCCAATACATTTTTAAGAGGTATTTCACTATTTTCTTTGCATAAGCTTTTGATTTTGGGAAGTGTTAAGAATCAGTTTTGTTAAAGAAAAACACAGTCTAACGAAGGCAAAAAACATTGTTTGTTATAAAACCACCATGTCTAGAAAGAGGAAACAAAATAGTGATCGAGGAGGAAGGGCCTATTGATTGGTTTCAAACGGCCTGCTTGTTGAGTAAAGAGCAAAAACCCAGTTTTTGAGAAAGGGATTGATATCAGTTAAAAGGCCTGTTTTGATTAAAAATCCAAACATAGTTTTAAAGGAGAAAAATAGTGCTTAAAAAGGAGTTATGTTTTTAGTTCATTTCAAAGGCCTATTTTGATAAGGGAGTGAAGGAAAGCTTAAAACAAAGCTATGCTTCCAAAGAAAGTCAGCAAGGGTGGATTTCACAAAAGATTTGAACCTGTTACAACTCAGGAAATTAATGACTCCCCTTCGGTTCTTTTCAACTTCCATGAGGTAGGCTGCCTTGATTTTTGCCAAAAAGTCCAGGAGGTCACCAATTTCCCTCCTTTAACACAGTTGTTTGCCCTGAGGCTGCAAGGAAAACATGTCCACCTAGCAGGTCTGGACTTTAAACTCACTCCTAGGGTTGTCTCCAAAGCAACTAAGATCCCCTATATAGGAGAAAAGTGGTTCAAACAAGCATACCTGGATCTGAATCACTATAAACCATTTCTAAAACTAGACCATCAGGATGCTTGCCAAGCTATATTCCCTTTTTCTCACTTGTTGAGCAGCTATGCCCCCCTCATGAGAGTTATCATGAAGTATTTCACATGTGAAGGGATGTTTTCACGGATTTATGCCTATCACATCAGGCTTCTCATGCATTTCACAAGGACTCAGTTGCTAAATCTCCCTTTCTTCCTCTACAAAATCATAGACAAGATGTCCTCCCTTTTTCAAAAGAGACCTATTGCTCAGCAAAAATATAGTCTTTTCCATCATTCTCTCATCAAAATCATCATCCTTCACTAGCTTGAAAAGTAAGGAGTGTCTTGGGAGACTTTCATTTCTCATCCAGATTTTTCCACTGCCTCTTCATCTCATGGCCCATATCACATATCATCCTCACCCTCCACTCACTATGTCTCTCCTCAATAAAGTCAAAATATTCCTCAAAGGAAAACATCACC
Organism: Pinus albicaulis; assembly: GCA_034641835.2. Taxonomy (NCBI): domain Eukaryota; kingdom Viridiplantae; phylum Streptophyta; class Pinopsida; order Pinales; family Pinaceae; genus Pinus; species Pinus albicaulis. The sequence goes on along the minus strand of CM076579.1, from coordinate 1,082,429,478 downwards.
CATGATTGATAGTGAAAAAGAGCAGTCTTATGAAAGCAGGCATGAGGTTAGTGGTGATGAGGAACATAGGGACACTAAGCAAAGTAGTGAGCATGAACCAAGTGAAAAATCACAAGGCAGTGACCATGAGTAGAAAACTAGTGATGGTGAAGAAAACTCACCAAGGGATAAGGAATTCAGTGGCACTCAACAAATTTGTGAGGATGAAGAGCAAAGCAGCCCTAAACAGAGTAGTGAAGATGAGTAAGAGAACAGTGATGATGAAGAGAAACAGAGCATTGAAAATGAGCAAGGAAATAGTGATGATGAAGAGAAACAGGGTAATAGTTATAAAGAGCAAAGGGAAGATGTTCAAAGCAGTGATGAGGAACACCACAGTCCTCAACAAAGTCATGAAACCAATCAAAGGGGAAGTGAAAAAAGCGCCTCCCAGCAAAGTAGTAACCATGGTGGTAGCCCACACACAGAGTCTAAAGAATATAGTGAAGACAACGACATCATGTAAAATGATAAATAAGATAGTCATAGTGAAGGCAGCCCTCAACAAATTCAAGACAGTGATGAGGGTAAACAAGGCAGTCTACAGGCAGACAGTAAAGATGGTCAAACAACAGAAAAGGATGATGACGCTAACAACCCTAAAGAACATTTTTCTAAGAATCACTGATGAGGTTGAAGGAAACATATGTCAAGAGGTCCAAAAAAGTGATAAAGGTGAAGCTGGCAGCCCTAAACAAACTCAAAATAGTGAGAAAAATAGTGAACATGGCAACAAACCAGATGATGATGAAGGAAATGATGTAAAAAATCAAGTTGAACAAGTGCAAGTAATAAAACCTCCTCTCTCTTCTCCCCAACACAGCCAAGAGCATGTGCTAGTTACCTCTCCTAGGCAAGGGGCCATGACTCTTCCTCCAAAAGTGGTGAAGCCTAGAAACACCAGATCTGCAAAGAAGAATATCACTCTAGCAATGACTAGCAATGTCACTAGGGTGCTATGAAGAAGAGGCAAATTGCCTAAGAAGAGTATTGTTGAATTTAAAAATAGGAAAAGGACCAAGAATTTTATCCAAAGTAAGGGTAAAGAAAAATTTGAGTAGTAGGAGAGTAGTCATGAAAAAGAAAGGGAGTTTGACATCATAAAAATAGACAGTGATGCTGGAGATGATGAAGCTAGAATTCTTGAGTCACTTTTGCAAAATAGAGAAGCCCAAATCTATGAATTAGAAACTGATCTAGAAAGGTCAAAGGACCTCATACATGTTCTACAAATGAAAAATAAACAAATGAGTCGGCAGATGGCAATTTATGAGGCCCAGACATTCAAATACCAAAGGAAAGCATACAAAGCACAAGTTAAGCTTGAAGAGTATATGGGCGAATTTGATGATACCGAGGAAGAAGAGCAACCAGTAATAAAAAGGCCTAGGACTATGGGTCTTAGGAAATCTTTGAAGAAAAAGAAGCAAGAAGAAGCAGCCCTGGTTCGATCTTACCGTCTCACACAATTGCTCGCCCAAGAAATAGAAAATGATAAAGAATCATGGCTTGAAAGATCCAACAAGAATTTGGAGGATAAATTAGAGAAGACAAACAGAGACTTGGGTCTGCAAAGGAATATGACCGGGCACTACAAGAAATTAAACCAATTTTCCCGAAGAAAGCTCAAACTTGCTCAATAAAGGCTCAAAACTGCCTGAAAGAGGCGCCCAATGGAAAAAGTGGAAAAAGTGGAAAAATACATATCTAGGCTTAAAATCTTGGTCTCATCTTCCTTGCATGCTTCTAAGAACCCATAAGGGGCTTGCTCGCCAAAATTGAGCAAATTTTGACATGATTTTGTTTTTTGTGTTTTTTGGCCCTAATTGCACATTTTTCTAGGTGCTACCATGGGTGCTAGGAGCATCCTAAGCTCATGAAAGTAATTTTTTTGGATGTATTAAATTATTGGGAAGCTACTCACAAATTATCAAATCAAAAGGAGGTGTTTTGGTCCCCCAAAGAGGCAAAAGTTAGTCAAAATTCACGTTTCTGCCTCACATATCAGCAGATGAGACCCTCTTGGGTTTTTTCACTCAGTCCAAATTTTGATAGAATTCTAGGGATTAGTTTCAGAAACCTCAAGTATTTAAAGAAACTAAACATCTAGGGCTTTCCAATGAGCTATCACGGGCCTCATTTTGACATCGGGAGATCCCTCAAAAGTTGTCTGCAAAACAAGCTTCTTTCTGCTGCTACGCTTCTGTAGCATTTTGGCTAAAAAGCAGTTTTCTGAATATGATCATCCAAATGTGCATTTAGCTATTTTTATCTCCATTTCAGTGATCAAAATTCAATTTTATTTCTATTATTAGCTTAAATAGATATTTTTGAATATATTTTGTGCCTTGGGCTTTGCAAAGCCTCAAGGACAAAATCAGATATTTGTATTAGGCCAATGGCCTTCTAGATGCTCTAGGAGGGTTTCTTTCTCTTTGGCCTATATAATCCAAGAGAGTGCATTGTAACAAGAGGCTAAACCTAATTTTATAGAGAAATACATAGCATTATAAGCTTTGAAAAAATACTTTGTCTCATGAAGTGGATGATTTCTTGTTTGACTTGGATGGTGGAGAAGGACTGTTTGTAGGATTCCATGGCTTGGTGAATGGTATTATGTTCCTTATTTGTTATGTTTATTTAGTTTATCATACATGTTTTCATGCTTCTTTCTCATTGTAGGTCAGTAAAGAATAGATTTGAGACATGCCCATGGAGGCACCTCAAGTTTCCTGATTCATTATAGTTTCTATGCTTTTCTTCTTTCTTGGTTATGTCAAAGAATTCTTAACTGCTCTTTGATACCCTAAGAACTTGTTATCAATTTAATTAATGGTTATTATGTATGCTATCTAGTATGATTCACAGTACGCCCTACTTACTCATAGCTAATCAAAACCCCATCACTGAAATCTTTCTCTGAATTATTGGTTGTCTCAGTTAAGTCAAAGAGGTCTTGTTTCGATCTTGCCCTTTGCCCATGCTCTACAGTCTTATTTCAAAGTTCCCAATAGCTCAAAATATTATGTTTAAGAGTTCCCTCTTCATAGATTGAGTTGTTTTTTTGTCTTATTTGTTTTCTCAAAAGTCTAAAGGTGATTTTCCCAAAGTTAGAGGGTCTTATACTTCTATGTGTCACCTGAATGTTTATTTTATGCATCTATCAGTTTGAGTTTCATTTATTGTGATTAATGGTCAGCCCTACCACATGATGTTTGATGTTTAACTATTTATGCTTAAAACCCCATTGTCCTTCACAAATTTAGTGTCCATCTCATTTCACTTTCACCCAAAGAATCCATTTATCTCAACCAAATAGGCCCTGCAAAATAACTTGTCCACCATTTGAGACAGTCTCGACCTTTTTGACCCCATAGCCCAGTTGATCTGAAATTTTTTTTATCTATTTATCCTTTGATCAGTTCCCCCTAAAAAACCTAAAACAAACTAAAAACATACTTAACAACTAGCCTAAAATCAAATACATAAGAAGCAAACAAGTTTACATCCTTTGCATAATAGAGAGATCCCTCTTTGAGTCCAAGAAGGCTAGGTCCTAGGGCTCCAAAGTTGGTTTGATGTTACCCTGTCACTTGGCTTGCTAATCTGCCAAATCACGGGACCCTAACACCTTCCCCTTCCTTTTATAAGATGAGAGCTTTGGCAAACCCTAAACCACCTTGAGGAATTATCTCCTTTCACATGAGGGCCTCCTTCTAGAACTACACTGTCCCTCCATGAGGTGCATTGAACCTAGACTGTGTTGTATATTTGGTCAAGGTTGACCCAATCTCATAGCTCAAACCCATTCACACCTGCAAGTGCAATCAATCTAGCTCACAAATGTCTGCATATGCTGATCCTTGTTCACACTGAACTGGTTTTATTGATGATCTCTTCTTCTTCATGCATGCATGTTGACTTAGTTAAACTTGACAATGTCCTCATCCATTTTCCCTTGTTCACACCCATAAGTGTAAAATCCAACTACTAAGATGATCCCCTTTTCACATTATAAGGGTATTTTATTGAGACAACCTTGATTTGCCTCTGTTCACATTGGGCATTGATTTATTTTGATGTTTTTAGGAGTTTACATGTTCTCCTTTAAATTTTATTCATAAATTTAGAAAATCAAAACAAAAATGAAATATTCCTATTAGCTTGGGCTAATTAGGAATATTACACTTTCATTATTTCAATTCATAAAGAAGCACACATTCATCCTCATTTCTGATGGATTCAATTTATTTTTTATTCCTTGAACATGAAACATTTATTTCCTTTAGTTTACTACTTGTTTTACTAGATGTAATAAAATAATGATTTTGGGTCAATAAAACTTATTCATGCTTTTAATTCTAATTAAAGAAAGAAGTTAACTTGCATTGGAGAAAATCATCTTTCTCAGGTAAGATTAAATGTAGTTATTCAATGGTAAGTTTCATGTTCCCACTTTCATTTATTCACATTTCTTCATTTTTGTTGTAGTCTTTGTTGATCTTGAACTCTGTTTCTACAGGTATTCATGAATCATTCATACCTCTACTAGATCAGTTCATTTTCTTTTACTCTTTGAGATTCTTGAAAGAAGCAGTAATGATCTTCATCGAATCAGATTCACTAGGGAGTTTTTGAACATCTAATCTGTTTCTTTAAAGTGTTACTTTTATTAGAAAATAGTTAAGATGCTTTTATGAAGGTTTTGTCTTGAAGAAGAAAAATTTGCAATAGACAAAAAATTCTCATTCAGCGTATTATCTATCATAACTGTTATTCACCTTCTACATTTTGAGAGCCTCATTTTTATATAACTCTGCAAGATAAACAAATTTTAAAATCTCAACATATGAATGAACGTACATATACTTATTTTTTTTTATAATACTTTGTTGATAAATTCATATAAGCGATCTTGTTAGAGTTTAACTTTTAAATTTTGTTTTTCTTTCAATTTTTTCTTTCTTCATTTTTTATTTGTTGATTTCTTTTCTTACTTTAGTTTAGGAATTATTTTCCTTTTGTTTTCAGTTTTTATTTGATTTTGGTGACTTTGTTAAGATTTATGTGAAAGGAATTTTTCTTACCTTACAATGTTGACATACATGGGAAATATTTTACTCTATCCATTTAAGTGAATTTAATTTATCATTAAAGGCATATATTTAGGAATCATAATACTATCTTGCTTTAAATATTTTTCGTAGAGGAACACACATCCTCTCTAAGTGACTGAGTTTACTTTTTCAAGGAAAGAACTAATTTGAGTTTAATTCAATGAATCCCTCCCACACCTTCACATAAAAAGCCTCTGATTGATAGTTGCAGGGAAAGAATTTGGAGCAAACATTATGAAAATACTATGTCCATTAAACATAAAATCTCTATTACCATGCCACATATTTCACTCAAATACATCATAAAATAAAATCTTACAGATGCGCTTCTCAAAAGAGTGATAAAAAGAGGAAGCATGGGAAATACAAGTAAACCCATCGGGGCTATGGACGCTCGCTGGCAACAGGACTAGGTTTGTATGGCATAAAAGACAACTTCTCAAGGTACTGTTCAAGCTTGTTGGCAGTGAAGCGATGTCAGAGACAATCTTAAAATGGATATATGCTTTATTAAAAACACCTATCTCTACCTTCTTCTGTTTTTCACATGGGGAAAATTTAAAAAACAAATTTCTCCAAATTTGGATTCATCACTTTTACTCGAGTCTGTTTTAAATACTTATCTTTACAAACTCATATTTCTTAATCTATTCATGTGGGACCTATGGAAATTTTTTACTATTAGATGATTTCATGATTTCCATTATTTTTAACCTTTGGGTAAATTTAAGTTCATTATCTTTAATCAGAGATAACTGGTTCTTTTCCTGCATTTAGCCATTGTTGTGGTAAAACACAACCCCCCCCTCCATTTTTTACTTATGTACTTCAAATAACGATGAACCTTTCTACAAAAAATTTGGCTAAGCACCTTTTAGGATTTTGATTAAGTTAATTATCCTACATTTTTGTCATTTTTTTTATTTTTATTGAATTCCTATTTTTATTATTTCATTGAATCTTGTTTTTCATAAGCTTTCCAACAATACTTGTTTCACTCCATTTGGCCAACCGGTTTGTAAATGGCACTCCTTTGAAGTTTTGATTATTTTCTCGCTTGGGTTAAAAAATGTATAAAGTGTACCAATATTTTAACTCCTGTAGTTAAAATAGTAATTCATTGCAAATATTAACTTTTAGTTCATTTTTATTAATTTTTCATTTTTTAGTAACGATCCTACAAAATGACCCGCCTAAATTGTACAATAGATGAAAATACATTTCAGGATCTTGGGAATTTACTCCAACTCATTATTTTAAAACAACAAATTGCCAAACCCAAATTCCCAAATTTACAAAATGGCTTAAGTCTAATTTGTAGGATGGTTAATCCCTTATGGGGCCCACTTCACAATACATATATTTTAAAAATCTGAAATAAAAAAAACTTTGTGATGTGATACATCGCACATCGCATATCGCATATCGTAATTTTTTTAAAATCAAACAAAAAATGATGTTTAAAAACTTGCAATTGCGAATTGCGATTTGATTTTTTCATGTGAAGGGTTAAATTTATTTAACATAAGGTCTCTCCACCTTATAAATCCTGACTCACTCGCCTTACCTCACCCTCACGTCATTTCCCTTATCACTCCACCTCATCTCTTACACCTCACTCACCCTCCACTCTTTATCTCTCCATTCCTTCCTCTCGCTTATAACTCCCATTCACTCACGTCTCCTCCTCGCTTCTCTCTCTCTCACGTGGTGTGCAAGTTACCATATTTTGAATTAATAATTAAAATATATAACATTATAATTAATATTATATTTTAATTATGATATTTTTTTTATAATTTTAATATAATTTAAATTATAATATTAATATAATATTTTAATATTTCAATTAATCAATAAATCATTTTTTTAATTACTTTAATTGTATTTTTTAATTAGTTTTTATTAAAATTAATAAAGTAGTTAAAATTAATTAATTGATAATTATAATTTAATTTAGAATTAGATTGTAACTGAATTAGATTAATAATATAATAATAATTAATTAAAAACTATAATCTAATTTAGGATTAGAATTTAATTAAAAAATTCTGATTTTTAGCTCAAGCAACAAAAATTTCAGAATTCTATCAATTTTAATATACAAACTTTGAAAGCTCATAAATGAAGTTTTACTTGGCCAAATGAGGCCCAGGATGGCTCATTAGATAGATAAAATCATGGAGAACATTTCTAAAGTTGTTACATTTCCAGATTTGATCACTTCTTGGGTCTAAAATTCAACAGAAGATCATGCTCTGAATTTTTAACAAAATAATTTTTCTAAATTTTATTTTCTGCATTTTCATTTGCCCACAACTTCTTCTAAATGCAGATCCATTCTTCAATGATATCCTTGGAAAATTATATCAGCACATAAATCAAAATAAATCTTATATTTTTCTTTTCAATTATTTATTTAATTAAGTTTTGATTGGATTTATTTTAATTTCTAGATTTTGCATTTTGATTTTATTTTTAAATTTAAATTTTGTTTTGATTTGTTTTTGCAGGAAAAAAGTTGAAGAGATGAGGAGAACAAGATCTTAATCAATGAGAACGCTCCAACATTTGAAGAGTTTGATTTTGAGCCAATGGAAATTGATTGAGCAAAACCACTCTTCAAACAAACTTTCTTATTAAGAAATATTTTTGTAAATATTATAAATAGTAGATTGCAAAATGTAATAGTGGTTTTTCTCCTGTGGAGTTCTAGAATTATTAATGGCACTATTGTCTAGAGGATTTAGAGGTGTAGGGTGAGAGGAGAGGAATCTCAGATCTGGAGATTATTGGGGTTTTTCTTTTACAATCTGAGTTATGTATAATGAACAGATTCTTGCACTACTGTAGCTCTGATTTTGAAAGCAAAAGTTCGAGCATTGTAAAATACTGTTAGAGACCGGAACTAGAGAAATGGACTTAATAAATTGGTATTTATAATACTATTATTTTAAATGTTGGTTTCATTTTATGATAACAGGAATGTTCAATTTACTCGTATACTTGTGCACTTCTTTCGGTATGAGTAATTTGCCTCAATTTATGTTATTATTTGTCTATACTCTTATGGATTGAATTCTGATTTCTAAGTAACTATTTACTCAGAAATCTGTCTTATAAAAATGATTTATTGAATAGTGTTATGTTGTGAACTATTTCCACACGTTATTGTTTAATTATTCAAGTTGATTAAATGATCAATATCATTTTGAGAACTACTTCCTGAGTGTTGTTGAATGATTATTTCAGTTAAGAGGTCTCTAGATAGAATGTGTTTGGTATTCACAATATCAGTTAATCGAACTACTTCATTAGCTTGATATTCATTTAAAACAAACATATTTAAATCTCAATTATTTTAAAACATCTTGCTCTCTATTGGGATAGATATATATCTGCCTAATTAAGATAGGATTAAAATAGTTTCTTTTGCTTGCATCTTAGAATAATATTGCATTTAGATTAAATTCTACATCCCTAAAAAGTCCTCTTCCCAAAGAGGCAAAACTTTAGTTGTGGCTTGGCTAAGCCCAAATTAGCTTAAGGATAAATTTTCTTGTTTGATTGGCAAGAGAAATGATGTGATGTCTCTTTCCCATTGATAGATAAAAGTCATATTTTAAGCCAATGGAGATTGAGAGAATGCAACTAGACCTAGTTAAACCAATCGGAGCCACCATTCCAAACGGAAAAGGAACTGTTTTAATGTTCGGACTGGGTGGTCATACCCCATGTTGTTGTAGCGAATTTCGAGGCCTCAACAGGAGGTAAATCCACAAAACTGAATATGAATTAGATGGATATTGTGTGTGTACTTATACATGGAGGTGAGGCTATTGGGATTCACTTCCCAATGTCTCTTGGCCTTCCTTATTTACTAAATTACAATAACATAAAATCTCATTCAATCCCTTAGGATTAGGTGTCAACATTCCCCCCTTTAATCTGAAGGGATGTTGGTAAGTCCAAGCATCGTTATGAACTTTTCAAACTTTTCTCTTCCAAGCACTTTGGTGAATATGTCTATGGTCTGCTCATTTGTGGAACAATGATGTAGATGGATGCTTTTGGCCTCAACATGATGTCGAATCAGATGGTATTTTGTATTGATGTGCTTTGTTCAATCATGGAACTTTGGGTTCTTGGAAAAATTTATTGCAAAAGTGTTTTCAATCATGAGTGGTGTTGAATGCATTTGTTTCATCTGCAAATCTTCTAGGATTTTCCTGAGCCACACAATTTCCTTTGTTGCTTCAGCTGCTGCCACATATTCTACATCGGTTGTGGAATCTTCTAGAACTAACTATTTACATGATCTCCATGAGATAGCTCCTGATCCAAGACTCATGGTATAACCTGAAGCAGACACCCCTTTTTCTTTGTCCCCATCAAAGTCTGAATCAAAGTATCCGATCAAGCTGAAATTTCCTACCTTTGTATATTTGAGTCCAAAGTCTTGAGTCCCCTTCAAGTACTTTAGAAATCTTTTTGCAGAAGACCAATGTCCTTCACAAGGTTTTTGCATAAACCTGGATAGGATTCCAACAACAAATGAGATGTCTGGTCTGGTGGTAGTCAGGTAGATAAGACTTCCTACAAGCTGTCTATACTTTGTTGCATCCTCGAATTCCTTCCCTTCAATGCATGTGAGCTTCAAGTTTTGTTCCATTGGAGTGGTTAAGGGATTGCATTCATCCATGCAAAACTTGTTCAAAAGATCTCCAATGTACTTCTTTTGAGAAAGAAATATAAATTTAGGATGTTGAGTTACTTCAATATCTAGATAGTAATGAACATAACCCAAATCAGTCATTTCAAAACTTTCCTTCAATTCTTTCTTTATGGATGCAATATAAATTTCATTGTTCCCTATCATCAAAAGATCATCTACATACACCACAAGATATACAACTTTTTTTCCAACTTTCTTAAAAAGCAAAGTTGCATCATCAAGATCAAAATGTTTGAAGTCAAGTTTCAGAATATTCTCAATTAATTTCTCATACCAAGCTCACGGTGCTTGCTTGAGGCCATACAAGGATTTTATAAGCTTGCATACTTTGTGTTCTTGGCCCTTCACAACAAATCCTTCTAGCTGGGACATAAAAACTTTCTCCTTTAGATATCCATTCAAAAAGGCAGTTTTTACATCCATCTGATGGAATTTCCATCCCTTCTAAGCTGTTAGGGAAAAGAGTGTTCTGATGGTGGCCCATTTTGTTGTGGGAGAAAAATTTTCTTCATAATCGACCCCTTCTTTCTGTGAAAAACCTTTGGCCACAAGCCTGGCTTTGTGCTTTTCAAATGAACCATCTGTTTTGTGCTTGTTCTTGTAGACCCACTTACAGCCAATTGGTTTGGTTCCCAAAGGAGGATCAACCAGCTTCCAAGTGCCATTCTTTATCAAGGCATCATACTCCTTTTGCATCGCTTCATTCCATTCTTCATGAGAGGCGTCTTCTTTGAAGGTTGGTTCATGATCTGTAGACAAACTCAATTCATAGTTATAAGCAATATCCATATCAACAGAATTATCTACATCAGCTTCCTTTTGTCTAGTGGAACTTCTTATTCTTGTCTTTCCAACCTCATCAGGACGAACATTTTCTAGTGTCTTTGTCAGCCATTTTGGGGGGGCCTTTCTGAGATGGCCCAGGCTGCTCATTTGACTGAGTTGGAATTGAATCAAGATTCAATCTCTCAATTCTATCAATCACATCGTTCAAGGTGTCATTCGTGGTTGGTTATTTATGTGGGGGAGAGAATGCTTCAGGAAATGATTCCACACATTGATTCAGTATAGGAATCCCCCCTTCAAGATGTGGAATCTGATTATCAAATTCTTGAAAATACTTTGCATGTGTGAATCTATCCAGGCGATCAAGATGCCACTCAACAACATTGTCCGTCTTGGAAGATTCAAGGAATATGAAATCTCTTGCTTTTACAAACTTCTTATTGACTTCATCATAGAGACGATATCCTTTGGAGGTATTGGAATACCCCAAGAAGATACATTTTCAAATTCTAGCACCAAGTTTATTCCTTTGTACCTTGGGTATCAAAGCATAACAGGTGGAACCAAAGACCCTGAAATGCTTTACCGAAGGAATGTGGCCATGCCACATTTCATAAGGAATTTTTTTTTTGATTGAATTTGAAGGACACCTATTCTTTATGTATACATCACATAGAACTTCATTAGCCCAAAACATCAATTTTACATTCTTAAAAAACATCATGGAGCGAACCATGTTTAAAATTGTCCTATTCATTCTTTCAGCTACACCGTTCTGTTGGGGATTATAGGGTATAGTTGTTTGATGTTTGATCCCATGTTGATGAAGATAATTTTCAAATTTGTTTGAAGTGTATTCTTTTCCATTATCAGTACACAAAGAGCCAATATGAGTTTGTGCATCATTTTCAATCCATGCGTGAAAATTCATGAATGTTTGAAAAGCATCATATTTGTTCTTCAATAAGTAAACCCAACAAATTTTGGCCCTAGTCATCAATAAATGTCATCATATATTTATTTCCATTTGTAGAAGAAAAAGGCATAGGGCCACATAAATCTGAATGAATAAGCTCAAGTTTTCTATGTGCTCTGGAATGTGAATCATGAAATGGTTTTTTGCTATGATTTCCTAGAATACAAGCATCACATTGCTTAAATTTCCTAGGAATTGTAGGCAATCCATTAACACCATTTTTCTTCAACAATCGAAGGTTGTCATAGTTTAAGTTTCCAAATCTAGCATGCCATAAAAGACTTGATGGGAATGTACCTTCATCATGATGTGAATTGAATGCAAAGTTTTGTGCATGAGCAGAGGAACCTTGCAGCTTCAAGTGTCTTCCTTCTTCTATTTCCTCCATGAAAAGTGAGCGATTTGATGCTTTTTTGACCTCAACCTTGCCATCAAACATGTGGATGGAGTGTCCTTGTTGGCAGATGTGGACCAAAGACAACAAGTTTCTCCTCAACTCAGGGAGGTATAGAACCTCATATAGAAGATGATTTGGAAGACCAGGCAACTTAAGCCTGATTGTGCCAAGCCCTGATGGCTTGAGTTTCGATTTATCTGTGAAGTATACTGCTCCATCAACTTTGTCAGTAAATTCTTCAAAAAAATCTTTTCTAAATTTCATGTGACATGTTGCTCCTGAATCTAGCAATCAATCATTTCTCGAAGTAAATGAAACATCAAACACGTCTTCAGTTACTCCATTGTTATAATGTGTTACAACATAATGAGCGGATTCAGGTGCTTTACCTTTGTCTCTATTATGATTTTTACATTTTTCTTGATTTCTTTGCTGCTCAATTTTATCCCAAGGCAACTTACATGTAGATGCATCATACCAGTCTTTATTGCAGTGTATGCAATGAATATCAGATTTTTCAGTTTGAGTTTGTCGGCCCCCCCTTCCTTTGAAATTTCTTCTTCCTCTTCCTCTTCAGCCACCTCTTCCTTTGGAAGAATCTTGAGCATGACACTTCTCTCTATGTATAAAGCATGCAGCCTCTTCAGAAGATAGAGGGGATGTCATCTTTCTAAAATCCTTCTCTCTTTCTGCAAAATTTTTCTCAAGAGAATCAAAGGTGATTTTCATAAGGTTTCCACTTTCTTGCAAGGACTCAAGATAATGTGAGTAAGTGGGATACACTGCCTTAAAGTATGCTATGAGAGGTATATCAACTTATACACCAGTGTTATTAATGTCATGCATGATATATCTTACTTCTGAAGCTAAATCAAGAGGGTCATCCTTTTTCAATTCAAGACTGAACAAATTAATCATTAATTGAACAATTTCAAGTTCTGAATGTGAGTCAGAGTTATTTTATCTTGCTCAAGGCTTCATAGGCATTTAAAAATGGTGTAATATGGTGACTCACCTCTTCATTTATGGAATATGCAATCAAGGCATAGGCCTTGCAATTCTTTTTTTCCCAAATGGCGATCTCCTTGTCTAAAGTGGGCTTTGCTGGTGGAAGGTCTCCTTCTCCTTCCCAAATTCCTCTCCACAGCTCATTAAAAATGAGAGTGTGCTTGATTTTCTGAGACCATTCAAGATAGCTCTCCTTGTTGGAGAGAAAAAATCCTACAATAGATATGAGAGAATGCATTATTTTGAAGAAAAAAAAACTTTGCTATCACGGTAAAAACTCAATTCTGGTTTCAATTCTGCAATTTTTTTTTTTTTTGTCAAAAAAAATTGGGGGAAAACAGAGGTATTATCTGAGGGAGGTATTTTCTAGGGGAGGTGTTTTCTGGGGTGGGTATTTGCTGTAAAAAAATTTAAAAAAAAAAATTAAATTTGAAAAGGGTTATACAGGCCGAGGGTTAGAACGGGAAGGCGAGTTGAGGGTCTGCGTGAGGGGATGGGTGAGGGAGGGGTCGAGGGGATGTGTGAGGGGGTGGGGAGAGTTGTGATCGGGGAGGGGTCTGTTTGACGGGGCAGGGAGAGTTGTGAGCGGGGAGGGGATGGTGAGGGGGCGGGGAGAGCTGTGAGCAAGGAGGGGTATGGGAGTGGATGCGAGGGGGGCGAGATATTGGAGAGGGGTGAGTGGGTGGGGAAGGGAAGCGAGAGGGTGGGGAGGGCTGTGTTAGGGTTCCCATGTTTTTGCCAGGTTGACAAGACCAAAATATGAGACAACATAGAACCACTTTCAGACCTTAGGATCTAGCCCTCCTAGGTCCAGAGATGGATCTCTCTATGATAGTCAAAGGTTTTATGTATTTGAAGCTCAAATGTTAAGGTTTTAGGCTAGTTATAGGCACAAGGTTTGTTTGTTTGATTGTTTATGTTTGGTTGTTGGGAATCAGGAAAGAAGGGTCCAATATAAGACAAGGATGGGCAAAGAAGAAATTAGGCAAAGATAGATAACTCAGTGAACATCAAGGCTATTGGGCAATGGAGTCAAGAAAGGGTTTACTTGTGTTCAATGTGAAAGCTTTTAGTTGGGCTAGTCATCTAGAACATTTGGATCTTAAAATATGGTTGATGGAATGGAACATTAAGGACAGGAAGTGAAAGAAGGAAAGACAACCAATTTTCTGCCTATAGATCAGGTCAGAGGTCATTTAACTATAGACCTGCTTGGGCATACTCAAAGGCTGCTCTCAAAGACGAACAAAGGGGATGCTTATAGATAAAACCAGAGGTCGTTTAACTCCAGGTCTGCTTTAGCAACTTAAAGGAAAAACAAGGACAAGTTTGACAGAAGGGATCTTAGAAAGGTTTAACGAGATAGAAAGATCCTAGTGAGGCAGAGACAGGGTTCTAGACCTCCCAGTGTTCTCAAATCATCTAACTAAATCCTAACAAGAACATCTAAACATAGATCTCATTAATTCATACATCAGAGAGCAGGCAATGACATCCACTACACTGGTTAAATCAATTGAAATCAATATTCAGATACACATATAAGCAGAAAACATAAAAGGCTGGGAGAGCAGCAACTTAAGGTAACTATCAAGGTTAAATCTTATGCCAAACTTCTGATGCGAGCCTGAAGAAATGTAATGAAATGAAAGCAAGTCAATCACAAATACAAAGAAAGGAAAACATCACCAGCTGCTTTAGATCAGTATCCAAAGAAATTTGCTTGTCATATTAAAAACAACACCAATCAGGTACATCATTGCCCATAGCTTGAACATTCAATTTGAATACATCCAATCTCAGCCTATCTTATAATATTACACAGAGAACTTGTCTCGAGAGGAAAATGCTTGCAATCTACTGATATCCAATCAACAACCTTTATAATAATTTCCTTCTGTGCTTTATAGCAGATGATGAACAGAAGGTCGACTGAGGTGGTAGGTGAACACTAAATGTGATATTAAACACAGAAATGAATGCACGGTCGAAGCCCATTCTGTTTGACTGCTGTGTATTTAATCTCTGTCACCATTTTATGCAGGATTGATCTTCTCTAGGTATGACTCTGACATATTTTGGCTGTGGCGTCCTGCAGTACTGGCGGTGAATAAACAAAGAGCGAATGGACTGCTGAGAAGTCTGCTACATAAATGTTATGATGGTCTCGAACTGCTGTTAGGGTGGGAATTCCTTCAGGGACACGGTGTATAATAATATAAGTATGGGCGCCCTGTATTGTGTGAAGAAAAACACTCTACTGCTATAGAATAAACCCTAGTGATACGGCCTCCCTTGCATTCAATCTCTGAGGGGTCCTTGGGGTCTTCAATCTGATGCTTTTCCCTCTTTAGCCTGCAGATTCCAGGTTTAAGATCTTCATTAACATGCCTTAATCTCCTTTGCATGTACTGAAACACCTTGTCACTCCATCTCTACCTCTGACAGGTTAGTTCAGGTTTTTATGGCGCCGAGATATTTTCAGAGTTGGATTCTGTCCCTTTGATGGAGAAAACCACTCTGCTGATGTATGAAACCTACTATTCATTGACTCTGGTGCACAAACTCCCTGTTGCTGCATTTAAACACTGTAAAATTGTGACAGACCTTCCCATCTCTCTGTAAACCTGCAAAACACGCAACCTGTTAAGAAATCCATGGATGGGGGTGATGGAGGCGGTGCGAAGAATGAAAATGGCCATGCAGACACTGAACTGGGGGAGAAATCGTGAAACAAGGTGACAAATCGTTCTAGTGGAGTTCGGGCGGTCCGTGGAATGAATTTAACTGAAAAAACCTTAAAAAATACGAAAATAAACCAATGTATGTAATTGGGGGGGTACAATGTACGGTGAGTGCACGTGGAGGGGTGACGTGGAGACCCGAGCGATGGTGGAAAGGTCAACGATAGCGGGACAGATCAAGACCGTTGATCGCGGCGGGGATCAATGGTAGAGGGCAGCCAGGGGGTACGATGAATAGGGTTAAACAGTGCGCAACTTCGAGGAGCGAAGACCGTCGGATGAGGCGCTCAGGATCGGACAGCCTGTGTGGATTTCGCTGCGTGACTTGGACCGAAAGTTAATGCGCGGGGAGAAAGCAGTTTTGGAATCGTACAAGAGACAGGTGTCGAAGGGTGAGTGGAATCGCTGGGCGATGGAGAAAAATTTCCCATGGCCCAAAGGCGGTGCGGAATAAACCGGCGGTTTTGTGCTATTGCGCGGCGGGGTCCATGGGTGGATGGGTTCCGCGCCGTCGATCTGTCGGGGGAAACGGATGGCGATGGTCCGGCATGGAAAAGGCGGGAAGACGCAGGCGCTAGAGATTTAAAGACCGTCGTTCGATCAATTTAGATCAACGGCCGACGCTGCGCCCGAAAAAACTTGAGATAAGCGCTTTCTGCCTTGGCGAGTGGTCACAGCGCCGGGCTACATGGAGGAATGGGGGACGGGGCTATGACCGGAGGGGCTAAGGCCCGATAGACAAAATATATGATTTTTGCGCATTTTTAATATGTTTTAGGGCCATCCAAGGTTAACGATAGAAGGATGATGGGTGAATTAGGTCAAACAAATGAGTATGGGTGGACTTCGAAGGGGGTCTCCGGGAATTTTTAGGGACTTAGAGGGGAATTGAAGCAATGGAAAAAACAAAGGTTAAAGAGGGAGGATTTGCAGGGGTAAGGGGTAGAAACAAGCTTTTTAAAATAGAAATTCAGCAAAAGACATCTGCATAGTACAAAGCACAGAGAGACTTCAAGGAGGATGGCTTTTCAGGGGGAGAGGCATTCCTTGAAGTCTTCACAATAATCTAGCCCCCATATTTCTTGTCAAGAATTTCATAGGGGGCTAACAGTGGCTCCACATGGGGATGGCTTCTTCTTGAAGGAGTCAAGAAACCAGAAATAATATTTGGAGTAGGCCAGTTGCCTGCTGCTTGGCACATTCCTTTATTTGATCAGCTGCCACAATATGAATATGTTACATTAGCAGAAACATTTCTCTCAACCAAACTACCTACCCACACTACAATCCTAGCATTTTTTCTTCATTAGGGTGCATTTGAGCTAGCAGACCCTTTAGATTTTATTTTCAAAACAAAAAATAAACCTATTCTACTTCTACCCTTATTGCTCCATGAGACCAGATTAAACAGTTGGCCTCATATGTTTCTCTACCTAATTTACTACCTGTTGGGATTAAACTGTCCAACAGGTTTCTTCTCCTACATTCTAAAATAGGAAATTGAAAAACAGCCAAGCCAGGATTAGACTGTCTGACTTGCTGGACTGAAGACTTGTAGAAAACTGCAAACAAAACTGTGAAGGCAAGAAATCTGGAATTTGAAATATCCTTCTCTGTTTGTGACTCAGATTTTGAGCATATTAAAGTCACCCTTTCTTCTTCGTTTTCAGCTCTGGTTTTGGGCATATTAGAGCTTATTCTTCTTTGTTCCTTGCTGGTCCAGATTTTGAGCATGTTAGGACCGGCTGTCTTCTCTTCTTTGGCTCAGGTTTTGAGTTTATTAGGGCCAATATTTTTCACTTTTTAGAGGTCCATGTTATGAGCATGTTTGAACCTCTACCTTCTCTTTTTTGGAAACATTTTCTCTATTTTCTTGAAAGTGAAACTGCAATGGTATGTACAATGGAAATGGAACTGGAAATGAAAAATGAGCAGAAATAGTGTTTGAGCATCCTGCCATTGACAGGACCCCCAAACAGCTCTGTACCATCAAGTTCTTGTAAGAAAAATGCATTAGGAACCACAGTGGCCTGAATAATGAATGGACCCTGCCATAAGTTGTCAAACTTGCCATGTTTACCTTTGTCCTCCCTTCTTGAATCCCATTTCAGAACCTTGTCACCAATTTTGAAGTCTGAAGCTTTGGTTCTTTTGTCGAACTTCCTCTTTATGTTTTCCTAAACTCTGACAGCTCTGCTATACACCTGCTCCCTCATTTGCTGAAGATGGATTGTTTCATTTATCCTTCTTATCATGCTGTCCTCCTCTGATTGGATCTCCTGGACAAGTTTGATCACTGGAACTCCAAGGCTAGTAGGAAAAACTGCTTCTGTCCCATAGACTAGCTGGAAAGGTGACATGTCAATGGATTTTTTTGTAGTAAGCCTGTCAGCCCACAAAGCATGTACCAACTTTTTGTGCCATGACTTTTTGTTCTCTTCTAGCAGCTTCTTAATGATTGTGACCAGGATTTTGTTAGATGATTCAGCCAATCCATTACCCTGGGGGTAATAGGTAGTTGAATGACCAAGCGTGATGTGGTACCTGTGACAGAAATCAACCATTTTCTTGGACCTGAAGGCAGCAGCATTATCAGTGATTATTTTCCTTGGACAACCAAATCGAGATAGGATGAAGTCTTCTAGGAACCTAATGATGACAGAGTCAGTGGCATTCCTAGTGGGTATGGCTTCTATCCATTTAGTGAAGTAATCTGTGGCAGTCAGGATCCACTTATGTTGCCCAGAATAAGAGGGGTGAATCTCTCCAATAAAGTCTAGACCCCATTGCATGAAAGGGCCTTCCACAGTGATGGGTTGTAGAGGAAGGGGGAGGAGTTTCCTTTTACCTTCAAAGATCTGACATTTGTGGCAAGTGGTTATCATTTTATGGACATCATTAAACAGCGTAGGCCAATAATAACCAACCCTGAGTATCTTATTTGTTGTGGCTTCCAACTCAGGTGGCCTCCACATTTTCCAGCATGAAACTCCTGTTTAACATTTTCAGCTTCAGTTTCAGACAAACATTTTAGAAATAGGCCATTTGGATTTTTCCAGTATAGATTCTCATTCAAAATGCAGTAATTTCTAGCTTTGAGTTTCATGAATCTGGCCTTGGTTTTGGACAGTTCTGGAGGGGCATTGAGGTTGGTGAGCACGTAAAGGATATCAGTATACCAAGGAGAATTTTGAAACTGCTCCTCAACAGTTGGATGGGGCAATCCTTCCTGCTCATCTAAGGCATTTATCATGTTAATGTCAAGGGCCTGCAGATTTGATTCAACCATTACCTGGGCCAGGCCTTGACCTTTGATCAGATTAGTGGGTTTTATTTCAAGGTCGTATTCTAAGATTGTAGCAATCCATTTGCCCCTTTTCCCATCAGGGTCTTGGGACAAGATATCTTTGACCACTATATTTGGCACATAAGCAATGGTGTGAGAATGCAGAATGTACACCCTAAAGTCTTTTAAGGCCTTAATCAGGGCATAGGCCTGCTTTTCCATAATGTTGTACTTCAGGGGTGCATCCCTTAAGGCTTTACAGAAGAAAGCTATAGGCTGTTCATTACCTTCTGAATTCCTTTGCAGCAAGACTGCAACTATTGTGTGTTCAGAGGCAAAAGAAAAAATCAGAAAATATTTTGAGAAGTCAGGGCTGATAAGGACAGGGGCCCGAGTGAGTGCAAGTTTTACTGGCTCAAAAGATTTCTTGGCTTCAACAGTCCACTTAATTCCTGCACCTTTCTTTAGCATGTCAGTCATTTTCCTAAGGTGCTCAGCAAGGTTGGGAATGAATCTCCTAAGGAAATTGATCTCCCAATGAAGGACTGTAGCTCCTTGATGTTTCTTGGGTGTGTGATTTGGAGTATTCCCTCAACTCTCTGTGGGTCTATCCTGATCCCTTTCTCAGAAATAATATGGCCTAGAAGTTTACCTTCTTGCAACCCAAAAATATTTTTCTTAGGATTTAAGGACAGACCATACCTTCTACATTTTTCAAAAACTTTCCTCAGATGTTTCAGGTGTTCTTCTTCACTTTTAGAAAAGACATTCAAGTCATCTAAATAGATAACTATGAAGTGCCCTATCTCCTCTGAGAAATCTATGTCCATCGCTCTCTGGAAGGTGGTGCCAGCATTCATCAATCCAAAGGGCATTTTCACATACATGAAGGTGCCCCATGGAGTGGTAAATGTTGTTTTGAGTTGATCTTCTGGGAGTACCAATATTTGGTTATATCCTGAAAAACCATCAAGCAGGGAGATTCTATTAGAGCCCACTACCTTCTGTAAGATGTGTTCCATTCTAGGCAAGGGGTAGTTGTCTTTCAGGGAGGCTCTGTTGAGGTTTCTAAAGTCTATGCATAATCTGATCTCCCCTGTTTTCTTCCTCATAGCCACTAGATTTGACACCCAATCAGAAAACCTCACAAGAAATATTATGCCTGCATCATACATCTTCTTGATCTCCTTTTCTACTACAGCCAATTGTTTTGGATTGATCCTACGGAGTTTCTGTCTGAAAGGCTTCTGATTTTCCTTCAAGGGTATCTTGTGTTGAATGATGTTGGTGTCATAAGCCTTTAAGTCTTCATAGCTTCATGCAAACACATCAATGAATTCTTTAAACAGCTCAATGTATTTCTTCTTCATGTCTGCAGGTAAAGACTTAGCTAGTTTAATCATTTTGGGTTTGTCTTCAGTGCCTATGTTGCATTCTTCCACATTTAAATATGCATGTTCTATTGTGGGATTTTTTGCTACGTCATCAAAGTCAAAAAGGTCCTATAAGGGTGCCAGGCCTCTGGGTATGTTCTTGTCTTTGGCCTGCAACACCTCTACCTCTTCGGTATCTGCGTTTTCACAATTTTCGGTTGGATTTCCAGTTTCTTCAGAAAGGATGTTTATTTCTATGTTACAAGATGGGGATACTTCATCAGAAGATTCCTCATTAAGGCAGTTGTCTTCAGATTTTGAGTCTGAATCAGAAAATTCAAACTCATTTCTACCCACCAGGAAATCTTCGATCTGTTTGTCTCCTTCAAAGACCTGCCAATATTTTTCATTTTCCGGCACTGCAGGTCTGAATTTGGTCTGAGTGATGATTTGTTGGTCAGCTGGAGTCTTAGGACATGAGCTAGCTAGACAAGCTAATCCATTTGCAATTGCATTTTGACCCCTAGGAACATACACTAATTCATATTCAACAAATGTTTTCAGCAAATCCAGAGTGTCATTCCTGTATGCTCTTAACCTAGGGTGTTTTGCTAAATACTCACCATTTACTTGCTTGATCACTAACTCAGAGTCTCCTCGCACAGTTATGCTACGGGCTCCTAATTTTTTCAACAGATTTAGGCCAAGGATGAGAGCTTCATATTCTACAATATTATTGGTGCATTTGAAGTGCAGATTGACAGCGTGGCTCTCTGCATGATCATTTTCTGTGTTACGCAGCCACACCCCTGCTCCAGCAGTTTGCCTAGTACAGTACCCATCGAAATTCATTTCCCACAGGGGTTCACCATTATGTTGCATTAGAGGGTCTGTATTAGGTTTTGGGTTGCCTTGTTCTTCACGTGGTGTATTAGTTTGAAGGGTGTGACTAATAGGCTGACTACATTGTGTTTCTGGCTCATTCTGAGTTAGGCTCCCACCGCATATTCTATAGGTTTCACTGCTGTTTTCTTCTTCTATTTCCTCCAGAGAGGCCATTATGCTCAGGTCTGTGTTTTCAGCCTCTACGTTTGTACCCATGTTTTCAGATTCTGACTCCCCCAAAGATTCATCATTACAAAGGATGAAGGAGTCGAGATTCATATATACAGAGTATAAAGGAGAGTTTTCAGGCTTCTCGGGACTGCTGACTAAGAATTTCATCTAAAACTCTCTATACAGTCTTCTAAGTTGACCAAATATAGGGATAGTGGCATAGGAGCCATCCATCTACATTGTTCCTTGCAGCTTGGCACCCCATGATCTCGACAATAGCATGCCATACTTGGGTGGCACATCTGCCACCACCACATCCATGACCATACATTTAGCAGGAATCTGGGTCAAACTCACACATAAGTCTTTGATTAGGCCTAGGAATTTTACTCTGCTAGAGTCAAACGAATATAAGTCTTTGTAGGGTCTGGTGATTTCTAGGCCTAACCTTTCCATCACTACCTTGGGCATTCGATTGTGTGATGCTCCAGAGTCGTGCATGGCATTATGAAGGATCTTGTCATGAATGTTGAGACTGACATAGAAAGGTGGAACCACCCCTTCCTGAAACTTTCCCTCAATCTTTGGACCAAATAGGAGGGCAGGTTGATCATCATTCGGGTTTACAGAATCATTTATTTCTCCTAGATTCAATGCTTTCAAAATTTGGCCTTTATATACATCCTGAGTGGCCAGCTCAGATAATGGTACAGAGATTTTGATTTTTGCAATCTCACCTTCTAAATTGAAAGTGGACTGTGTCTTTGGAGTGCTTAACTCTGTCTTATTTGCTACTGCCTTATTAGCTGTATCAGTTTGTGATTTCTCACTATGTACAGGATCTGTAATTGTTTTATCAGGAGTACTAACTGAAGTGCTAGTACTGCTAGTTGGTTGGCTTTGTTTTTCAGTATCTTGGTTGTCTTTTCCTTTGTTTTTCCCAGAACTCTCAGCTGCTGTTTTGTTACTCTCAATAGTTACTTTAGAAGTTTTATCAGGTCTTTTCTTGATGGTAACCTTAGGAGCTTTGGGCTTGGAAGTGTCTTGATTCTTTTTGATCCTAAGTTCATATTGTTCTCTGACCTACATCATGGCATTTTCAAATCCTAATCTGTAATCCTCAGTTTCTAACCATTCCTCATCCTAATATGATGGTGAGGGTTGATCTTCTCCTGAATCACAGTTAAGGACTGAGTCTTCTATTTCAAACATGTTTATTGCATTCCTTTCAGAGTCTTCTATGATTCCCTCATCTTCATCTAAAATTTTTTCTTGGAATGGGGGAATTACTTGTTGATCTGACTCTCTTTGTCTGTTGGGGGCATTGTTGTTTCTTCTAAAGTTTTGGTTTTGATTTTGGTTCTAGTTTCTGTTCTGATTGCTAACTGTGACAACCATATTTTCCATCAATTGTTGCATCTTATCCACATTTTTAGATAGTCTGTCATAGTTTGGATCAGATGTGGAGGCTACATTGTCATCCCTATAGGTTACCCTCTTTTCAGATCTCAGTCTTGCTCTTTTCTCAATCAAATTGGCCTCTATGTTTACAGCTCCTTTCTGCATGTCTTCCAATGTGGTGTATTCTTTATCTCTAAGCTCATAGGCCATGTCAGCATCAAACCCATCAGGGTATTTTGCCAGGGTCATGCCTTGTGGAGGTTTCATATGTGGAGGGAGAGCATTGTAAATGATGTTGAATATAGTGGTGTAATCATGGACCCTCTCTCCTGCATTCCTTTTAAGGCTCATGTATTCAGCTAGGAGTTGGCGAGGATTTGCTCTAGTCTCCCATTTTTCTATGAAGGTTCGATATAATGCAGGAAGATCTTGGATACTACCAACAGGTAGGTTTTTAAACCATTTCTTTACATCACCCCCTAGGCTTTGGGCAAAGATTCTCATCTTGATTGTTTCATCATCAATTTCCATGTAGTCAAAAGAATCCTCCATCTTATCTACATGTTGCTGAGCTGTTATGGACTCTTTAGCAGTGAAGTGCAGGATTTTTGACTGATAATCATTTGGTAAGAGTAACAAGGGTTGAGGTAAAACCAGAGGTGCATACCAGGCTGCCATGACGATATTCTGATGATGTACAGGGTTAACTTGAGCAGTTGGTATATGGATGACAGGGATATTAGGACCAACAGAAGTCTTTTGAGCAGATCTGGGGTGGGAGAGCCCCAAGTTTTGAATGAAGTGGATATCAGGTGGTGTAGATGGAGGGGTTCCTCTGTCCCTAGCGTGTGGACCACTATGAGATGGTGTACTGTGAAGCTCAAGGTCCGGCTGGTCTAAATGACTGAATGACCTAGCTCTATGAATGTGACTGGAAATAATTGGTCTTTTAGGTGTAGGAGCTCCCTTGAGGATACTCTCCGGGTTGTCAACTATTTCAGGTGGGTCAGGGTTGGGATAGGCTCTTGTGTGAATGGTCCTAAAAGCCAGAATGTTGTTTCCTAACTCAGTAGCTTAACCCTACTTGTTACTTTCATTGTGGTTAATGTTGTTTCAAAGGTTTGTCTCCC
Source organism: Pinus albicaulis (assembly GCA_034641835.2). Lineage (NCBI taxonomy): Eukaryota > Viridiplantae > Streptophyta > Pinopsida > Pinales > Pinaceae > Pinus > Pinus albicaulis. The sequence goes on along the minus strand of CM076579.1, from coordinate 1,082,405,430 downwards.
AGTGGAGTCTAATGTGAAACCAAGTTAATCAGCAGGCCTACTAATCACCAGTGGAGTCTTTGATCTTTCAGGAACTATGGAGTCGCCAGGTGGAAGGTTTAGGGTATGTAAAAGGGGTCACACTGTCCACCATAGTTCTCGGGCACTATCACCTCTCAAGAGTAACCTCAAAACACAACAAACTCTCACCAGAGATCGATTGGGAGGGCATTTACCAGATATGTCACCTCCTAAAGAGGATGAGATCTGAAGGCTACCTGGCCCTGTCTAGGCTCTGTCTAAGAGTACAATAGAACACAGCAAACAACACCGAGGCTGTTCAAGAAGAGGTGTGACTAATTTCCAACCTAACCAGAGATTATGGGTTTGAATGCCTAGGGATGTTTCAAAGTGTGATACACTCAATTATCCCCAGCGGAGTCGCCATTATGTTGGGGTTCCCATGTTTTGGCCAGGTTGACAAGACCAAAAGATGAGACAACATAGAACCACTTTTAGACCTTAGGATCTAGCCCTCCTAGGTCCAGATAGGGATCTCTCTATGGTAGTCAAAGGTTTTATGTATTTGAAGCTCAAATGTTAAGGTTTTAGGCTAGTTATAGGCACAGGGTTTGTTTGTTTGATTGTTTATGTTTGGTTGTTGGGAATCAGGAAAGAAGGGTCCAATATAAGACAAGGATAGGCAAAGAAGAAATTAGGAAAAGATAGATAACTCAGGGAACATCAAGGCCATTGGGCAATGGAGTCAAGAAAGGGTTTACTTGTGTTCAATATGCAAGCTTTCAGTTGGGATAGTCATCTAGAACATTTGGATCTTAAAAGATGGTTGATGGAATGGAACATTAAGGACAGGAAGTGAAAGAAGGAAAGACAACCAAGTTTCTGCCTATAGATCAGGTCAGAGGTCATTTAACTCCAGACCTGCTTGGGCATACTCAAAGGCTGCTCTCAAAGAGGGACAAAGGGGCTGCTTATAGATCAGACCAGAGGTCGTTTAACTCCAGGTCTGCTTTAGAAACTCCAAGGAAAAACAAGGACAAGTTTGACAGAAGGGATCTTAGAAAGGTTTAACGAGATAGAAAGATCCTAGTGAGGCAGAGACAGGGTTCTAGACCTCCCAGTGTTCTCAACTCATCTAACTAAATCCTAACAAGAACATCTAAACATAGATCTCATTAATTCATACATCAGAGAGCAGGCAATGACATCCACTACACTGGTTAAATCAATTGAAATCAATATTCAGATACACATATAAGCAGAAAACATAAAAGTCTGGGAGAGTAGCAACATAAGGTACCTATCAAGGGTAAATCTTATGTCAAACTTCTGATGTGAGCCTGAAGAAATGTAATGAAATGAAAGCAAGTCAATCACAAATACAAAGAAAGGAAAACATCACCAGCTGCTTTAGATCAGTATCCAAAGAAATGTGCTTGTCATATTAAAAACAACACCAATCAAGTACATCAATGCCCACAGCTTGAACATTTAGTTTGAATACATCCAATCTCAGCCTATCTTACAATATTACACAGAGAACTTGTCTCGAGAGGAAAATGCTTGCAATCTACTGATATCTAATCAACAACCTTTACAATAATTTCCTTCTGTGCTTTATAGCAGATGATGAACAGAAGGTCGACTGAGGTGGTAGGTGAACACTAAATGTGATATTAAACATAGAAATGAATGCAGGGTCGAAGCCCATTCTGTTTGACTGCTGTGTATTTAATCTCTGTCACCATTTTATGCAGGATTGATCTTCTCTAGGTATGACTCTGACATATTTCGGCTGTGGCGTCCTGCAGTACTGGTGGTGAATAAACAAAGAGCGAATGGACTACTGAGAAGTCTGCTACATAAATGTTATGATGGTCTCGAACTGCTGTTAGGGTGGGAATTCCTTCAGGGACACGGTGTATAATAACAGAAGTATGGGCGCCCTGTACTGTGTGAAGAAAAACACTCTGCGGCTGTAGAATAAACCCTGGTGATATGGCCTCCCTTTCATTCAATCTCTGAGGGGTCCTTGGGGTCTTCAATATTATGCTTTGCCCTCTTTAGCCTACAGATTCCAGGTTTAAGATCTTCATTAACATGCCTTAATCTCCTTTGCATGTATTGAAACACCTTGTCACTCCATCTCTGCCTCTGATAGGTTAGTTCAGGTTTTTATGGCGCCGAGAGATTTTCAGAGTTGGATTCTATCCCTTTGATGGAAAAAACCACTATGTTGATGTATGAAACTTGCTATTCATTGACTCTGGTGCACAAATTCCCTGTTGCTGGATTTAAACACTATAAAATCATGACAGACCTTCCCATCTCTCTGTAAACCTCCAAAACACGCAACCCGTTAAGAAATCCATGGATGGGGGTGATAGAGGCGGTGCGAAGAATGAAAATGGCCGTGCAGACACTAAACCGGGGGAGAAATCATGAAACAAGGTGACAAATCGTTCTGGTGGAGGTCAGGCGGTCCACGGAATGAATTTAACTGAAAAAACCTTAAAAAATACGAAAATAAACCAATGTATGTAATGGGGGGGGTGGAATGTATGGTGAGTGCACGTGGAGGGGTGACGTGGAGACCCGAGTGACGGTGGAAAGGTCAACGGCAGCGGGACAGATCAAGACCGTTGATCGCAGCAGGGATCAACGGCAGAGGGCGGCCAGGGGGTACGATGAACAGGGTTAAACAGTGCACAACTTCGAGGAGTGGAGACCGTTGGATGAGGCGCTCAGGATCAGACGGCCTGTGCGGATTTCGCTGCGTGACTTGGACCGAAAGTTAATGCACGGGGAGAAAGCAGTTTTGGAATTGTACAAGAGACAGGTGTCAAAGGGTGAGTAGAATCACTGGGCGATGGAGAAAAACTGCCCATGGCCCAAAGGCGGTCCGGAATAAACCGACGGTTTTGTGCTATTGCGCGGCGGCGTCCACGGGCGGATGGGTTCTGCGCCGTCGATTTGTCGGGGGAAATGGATGGCGATGGCCCGGCATGGAAAAGGCGGGAAGACGCGGGCACTGGAGATTTAAAGACCACCATTCGATCAATTTAGATCAACGGCCGACGCTGCGCCCGAAAAAACTTGAGATAAGCGCTTTCTGCCTTGGCGAGTGGTCACAGCGTCGGGCTACATGGAGGAATGGGGGGCGGGGCTATGGCCGGAGGGGCTAAGGCCTGATAGACAAAATATATGATTTTTGCGCATTTTTAATATGTTTTAGGGCCATCCAAGGTTAACGATAGAAGGATGATGGGTGAATTAGGTCAAACAAATGAGTATGGGTGGAATTCGAAGGGGGTCTCCGGGAATTTTTAGGGACTTAGAGGGGAATTGAAGCAATGATGGTTATTATGTATGCTATCTAGTATGATTCATGGTATGCCTTGCTTACTTATAGCTAATCAAAACTCCATTTCTAAAATCTCTCTCTAAATTATTGGTTGTCTTAGTTAAGTCAAAGAGGTCTTGTTTGGATCTTGCCCTTTGTCCATGCTTTGCAGTCTTATTTCAAAGTTCTCAATAGCTCAAGATATGATGTTTATGAGTTCTCTCTTCATAGATTAAGTTGTTTTTTTATCTTATTTGTTTTCCCAAAAGTCTGAAGGTGATTTTCCCAAAGTTATAGGGTCTTATACTTCTATGTATCACTGGATTGTTTATTTTCTGCATCTATCAGTTTGAGTTTCGTTCATAGAGATTAATGGTCAGCCCTAACTCATGAATGCTTGTTGTTTAACTATTTATGCTTAAAATCTCTTTGTCTTTCACAAACTTAATGTTCATCTCATTTCACTTTCACCCAAAGAATCCATTTACCTTGACTAAATCGGCCCTGCAGTAATACCTTGTCCATCATTAAGACAATCTTGACCTTATTTGACCCCATAGCCCAATTGATTATATATTTATCCTTTTAATCAGTGCCCCTCAAAAAAATCAAAACAAACCAAAACATACTTAACAACTAGCCTTAAATCAAATATACAAAAGAAAACAAGTTTACATCCTTTACATAATAGAGAGAGCCCTCTCTGAGTCCAAGAAGGCTAGGTCCTAGGGCTCCAAAGCTTGGTCTGATGTTACCCTGTCATTTGGTTTACCAATCAGCCAAATTACGGGACTCAAACACAACTAAAGGAGTATTTATATACATCCTTTCTCTTCCATATGTTCTTGTATTTTCAAGAAGACAAGTTTCCAATGACCCTCCAGAAGCTTGATATAGAAGAAAATCCACTTTTAGTCATCTTTTGGACTTATCTGATCAGAAAAGAGTCCTCAGAGTTTACTTATGCAGAGTTTACAGATAAATTTTTCCATCCATTGATAAATATGTTGACCATCATAGAACAACCAAGAGTCAGTGATGAAATGATGAAATTTCTACAGCTATTAGAGCACACTAATACTGGTGATTGGTACTTATATGAGAAACATACAGAAATTAGAGCTTTTGGGTCCAATCTGTTACCCTAAAAACTACCTAAATATGTACCAATGAGATTCTTTGCCTTGGAGTATATCAGGAAAATATTAAATTCTGATTCTATCAACTTCATTGCAGCCAAGAAAAAAGCCCAATTTAAGTTGAAGAATCAGGGGGGGCCGTTTATTTGTAATCACAAAGATGCAGAACAAGAATCAACAAAGCAATTTCTTGAATACAAATTTGAAGAAAGCTTCTCATGGAACTATGATCCACAAGAAATATTAAGAAAAATGAGGGTTAAGTGCAAACTAACACGTTGTATTCATGAGGAAAAACTAGAAATTGAACAATATGTCAATCAAAATGAGTGGCTAGAAAACACTTTAGTAGATGCAGTTAAAAGAGGTGATACTAGTTACACCTTGCAAAATGCAAATCAAGGAGAAAAAACTACTAAGAGAGTTAGAGAAGAAGGTACATATACTGCTGAGACAACGACTGAGACAATGTTTAAAATTAGATACAATAAAAATCCTAAAGTCAATTCAGTTGATAAAGGAAAAGTGACCATAGAAGTAGAAGACATAGATGTTCCAGTGACAAATAAGGATGCTGCTATAGTCAATAAAAATGAGCCAGTAACTTAGATTTTAAATTAAGGAAATACTGATAATTCAAACACTCAAGTCATAGAGAAACAACAGAATTTGGAGGCATCTTCCTCACAGACAACAGAAGAAAAAGATCTTGATATTAGGGAAAAATAGAAGAAGATTAAGACAAAGAATGAAGAAATCAAGAATGAGATTTATTCTCAATATTTGAAGCAAACACCAAGCATTCAGAATAGAATTTTATCAGCTTTTGATTACTCAAACAAAAATTTGATTATGTCAGTACTACAACCAACAGTCAAGACTCCTAAGACAGTTGCAGACTACTAGAAAATTGATCTTGAAGTGCCAACATAAAGTATTCATGCACTAGATCAGATTGAGTTTCATAGGCAAATTTCAGAGATGTTATATTCTACCATAACTACTAAGGCTATTAGTGTCAACAAAATTTAGAATACAATCATAAACATGAGAGATCAATGATGTTTTGCCATCAATCCAGGTAATATATGAATAGAGGGAATTACTAAAGGCAGCACAAGCAGAGATTCAGAAAACAAAAGATGAGCTAGGTGACAACCCTGAGCAAGCCATATAATTGATAAAGTTTCTCAATAGTAAAAACAAACAGGATTTGGAAGAAATACAAATCACTGATAGGATAGAGACAATCCTTGAAATAAGGAAAGTCATTTCAAAGAAGAATTTGATGAAACAACTTGAAGAGAAATGTGAAAACATGAAAATAGACATAACCAAGTTTATGGTTAAATTTGAAAATTTGAGGCAAAGAAGTTTACCTAACATTTTGGTCATTAATGATAAACTCATGCCATAGGAAGACTACAATAAGAAAATCATAGAGCATTCAAAAGAGCAAGTGGACAAGATAGATGGACAAGGTATTCCTACAGGGAAGGTCTTACTCAGAAGTTTTGAAGACTTTTTTTATCTTCAACATGAGATAAAACATTTATTTTTCATAAAACCAACATTTGCTAGATATACTGAGGCAGATGAGAATTTCAGGAGGCTAAAAGAGATACAAATTCCTAATGATGAAGCCTGGAAATCACTCACTGACTTACTGTAAAAGTCAAAGTGTAGAAAAAAGGATAAAACACTTGGCTGAATTTTTCACAGTCAAAACAGAATTTATTACAGCAGTAAGGCAGTTTTATAGAGGTTAGAGAGTATCAGAGATTAAAGAGTATCAGAGGTTAAAGAGAATCAAAGTTAAAGAGTATAAGATAAATAAGATAATATTTCAAAAACAGATTTGAAATATCTTTGCCAGCAAAGAGGACACCAAGGCAACCAACTGCACTAATCCATAAACATTTTTCTATTTTATTTGGATAAATAGGACAGCTTGTTGATTTGTTAAGTAGCTATCACTATTTTGTTGTAAAGATATTTTATTTTTCCTTAGATAATTCCTAGAAGCATTCTAGGATATTTTGTAAACATTTTTGTATAAATACTTCATCTTTTGAAGTATTATTGTGGAATAAATTGCTAAATATTTCTATAGTCATTTTTTTTGTACTTCAAGGATTTTTGTTGCAAATTTCGAGTAGCAGACTGGATCAAATCATCTAGCATCATATTTCAAGATTCATGTGATGAGCCATTGAAGTGAAGTACTTTCTACTTGTCATTGTTTATCTTCTCATGTTTTCATGTATCCATTATGTATTCTAAATTTGAATGATAAAGCAGGAGTATTATTTCAGGATTTGTTAAAAGCACCCTATCTTTACTGTTTATCATTTATATGTTTTCTACTTATTTCCAGAGTAGGGAACCCTTAATTACTCCCTCTTTCGAATGACCTCTGTCTACTCCTTCCTTATCCAGATCAAAGAATCCTTCATTGCTCTTTATCCTGATCAAACCACTTCACCAAATCAGCCTTCCAAGATCTTCAAAGAATTTTCTATCTTTCCCTAAAAAAATTTGACTTTTTGACTTTGATCCTAGTTCTATCTGGTTGAATTTTGACTCCTTAGCCCAATGGACAAACATATTTCCCACTATCTATCTCATTAAGTGATTTTTCCCACCAAACCAAACCAAATCAACTCCAAATTGCACAATCATAACTAGCCTAATATTATATAATCAAAACAAAGTTAAATCTTAAAGAGAGAGCCCTCTCTGAACCCTAGGAAGGCTAGATTCTAGAGTTTAAAATTTTTTCTATGGTTACCTCTAGTGTTTTTAGAATTTAAATCAAAATCTCATAACTTGAGAATTATTAGAGTGATAACATACCGGCGACCATACTGGGGAGTTAACCAATCCTCAGTCTTAAAATAGGTCTTAAGGAAATCTTTTTTATTATCTTTTGCCTTTAAGACTCTTTTAAAAGTTCTGATTAGCATTTTATAAAAACTGTAATTCTGGCTTCTAGAGAAATTTACTATGCCAGGTCTAACCTGGATCCTAAACCTGCTGTTATAGTAGACAATTCGAACAGAATTGGAAAAAATAATAAACCAGTAGAAGATTTAGATGCAAAAGTTCCTTTAGATAGAGCCAATTCATTACCAGAAGAGTTAGTGAGTTTACAAGATATAGAGTTTGACCTGAACTTTGAACATTCTTTTTTTAGAAGAAAATAAAAAACTGACTTAAAAAGTGTTGTTTTAGAGCCTGTTTTTATTTCATTTCTTGAAACAAAACAGAAAATTATTTTAGCAGATTCTGAATCAGAGATATTCAAAGCACATGATAAAATTGAAGAGATAAATGCTACTATTCTTAAGGAAATAAATGAAGCTATTGAATTAGCTGAATTATTAGCATACACATCTAAACCTTCTATTTCTCATTTAGATACCACTACATCATCTATAATTTCCACCACATTCCAACCTATAGATCCATTTATCCCTAGACAACCCTTACAACATAGAATACTATTTCCATATTCTCCCATATCAGATTCATCCATTAGTTTATCTTCTGCAAATTTAAACTCATCATTCTCATTTCCAAGTTGTTCTTCACATATTCCAGTTTCATTTTCTAGCACCCCAACTTTATCCTTTAGTTCATCTACCGCTTTTTATAGTTCTCCATCTTATATTCTAGTTTCATTAGTCACTTCATTAACTACATCAGCTAGTACTTCCATTTCAGCACCAAGCACTTCCAAACTACCTCCTAGCCAAGCTAAAATTCAAGCTATGGCTACTAGGTATGCTCCCCTAGTTCTTCTAGCGCAGCTACATGACATGCCTCAGGATTACCAAAGTAAGATACCCCAATTTGATGCTACTACTCAGTACACTGGCCAACAACACATTAATAAAATGATAGATTACTTTGAGCTTCATTAAATAGATGATTCTGATGTACAAATGAGACTTTTTGTAGAAACATTAACAGAAGAAGTTAAAAAATGGTTTAAAGGTCTTAATCCTAGTAGTATAACTTATTTAGCAGTCTTTCATAAAATATTTTTGAATAAATTGGAAAAGAAGAAAAATCCACTCCAAATATTATCTGAATTTGATTCAATGAGAAGAGCTCCTAATGAAACAGTTCAAGACTACTACAGTCGATACAACAGTGTTTATAACACAATCCTAGCCAATCTCAAATCCACTCCTGATTCTGTCCTACTCAAATTCCCTAATGGATTTGACACAGACATGGCTAATCAAATGAGGGAGAGAAATGTTGAAACATTAGAAAGAATGCAAATAGATGTTGTTAGTGTAGAAGTAAATATTTTAGCTATAAAAGCTAGATTGAGGAATGAGAAGAGAGTAACCATTAAAGAAGAAACATCTAGTTCAGATGGAAAAATAGACCAGTTAGCTAAGAATTTAGAGAGAATGATGGATATATTAGACAACATAGAAAGAAGACCTCAATGGGATAATCAATAGCAAATCAGAAATCCCAAATTTAGGAAAAATACAAATTCAAGAAAATCAAAAGAATCAGCTCCAGATCAGACAATGAGACCCCCATTTCAGGAGAACTATGGTGTAAGTTTTCAAAACAATGTTGATGATGAAGACACCATAAATCTAATGGGTATAAATGAAGATAACACTATCTTTATCACTCAAGAAAACCAAGATTTATTTGAAATGAAACAACTTCAGTTAGATTCAGGTGAATCATTTGACTACAAACAAGGTTATGATTTTGCCATAAACGAAGTACATAAGCAATATAACCTTAGAAGTAAGAAAAACACTGAAACTTATACTAAGAAATCTACACAAATTGAAAATAAGAAAACAGTAGAAGCCCCAAAAACGAAAGTTCTGCAAATTCCTCCTAGGGAAAATAAGCAAAACTCTAATTCATCCCACAAAGTTTCCAGCCCCAAAATTTCACCAAGTCCCAAGATTGTTGATATAACAGATGAAGTTGATCAAACAAAAAAATATTCACAAAAATCTGCTTCTGTTAAAACAACTAATTCTGCTAAAACAACAAACTTAGAGTCTAAAACATCCACTGCTGATAAAAAATCAGCAGATCCAAAAACTGCCACTGCAAAAACAACTTCTAATGATTCAAAATCTGAAAAAACATCTACTACTTCTCAAACCATTCCTGAAAAGAAAACTAGGAGCAGTAAGACACATGAAACTCAAACAGAAACTGAAAACATAACTATAGAAACACAAGATAAACCCACTCAAACTACAATTACTAAAGAAGAGTTAATTCAAATTAGTAAATCACAACCTTCATTTAATATACAAATTGAAATTGCAAAGTTAAAAATACCAATTCCTTTGACAGAATTGGTAAAACATGATTTGTATAAAACAACAATCACTGAAACATTAAACATGAATGATGGAGAAGACTTTGTAAACTTGAATGATGATCAACTAGAGTTGATTTTTGGCCCTGATATGAATGGAAAGCATCAAGATGGAGCAGTTCCTCCATTTTACACCAGTTTAACTGTACATGACCAAATTTTACGCAATGCAATGTTAGATTCAGGAGCTTCACACAATCTAATTCCCAAACCAATAATGGAAACCCTGAATTTAGACATTACAAGGTCTTACAAAGATTTATTTTCATTTGATTCGAGAAAAGTTAAATGCCTAGGTTTAATTAAAGATTTGTGTGTTACATTAGTTCAATATCTAGGTAAAAGTATACTCATGGACATTGTAGTAGATGATATCCCGCCCAAATATGGAATGTTACTATCTCACTCATGGGGAGAAAAATTACAAGGATCTCTACAATTGGACATGTCATATGCCACTATATCAGTTTTTGGTCAACCAAAGAAACTCTATAGGGAAACATTGATGAAATATATGGTAGGTAGTGTAGCAAGATCAATAAATTACCCAATTTATGCTACACCTACTGATCTAGATTCTTTCATATTATGTAACTTTGAAACTGATAATGCAATCAAAACTGAGCTAAAGGACAAAAATAAAATACAAAACAATCACAATATCTTTCATGAATCTTTATGGAATTTATATTTTGATGGCTTAGTAAACAAACTAGGAGCAGGAGCAAGGGTTTGGATAACTAATATTGAAAAGAATCATGCAGAAGGCCATGCTTTCAGACTAAATTTTAAATGCACCAACAATATGGCTGAGTATGAAGCCCTCATTTTAGGACTCCAGATTATCAAAAAATTAGGGGGTAAAAGAATAGAAATAATTGGAGACTCAGAGTTGATTGTAAAACAAATTGATGGTGAATATTCTGTCTACAATCCTAGAGTAATCCAATATAGAGATATTGTATTAGATTTGATTGATGATTTGTTGGAATGTAATTTCTTTGCAATACCAAGAAAGAAAAATTTACAAGCACATTATTTAACAACTTTTGCGAGTACTTGTAATTCACTTTTTCAGCCCAATCATAAATATACTGCAGAAGTAAAACACATACCAATAATTCTAGACAACCTCAAATATTGGAAAATTTTCTCACAAGACCAACAGATCTACCATTTTATGAATAATGAAGGTGAATTTTAGAATTGTAAAATAGATATTGATTGTGCATTAGATCAGGCTTTAGATAGTGAAATTGATTTAAATAATATAGATGTAAATAAAGAAAAGTTTGCTAGACCAACTAAGTTTATTCAATCAGACATAGATAAATTAGAGAGAGTAGAAATTGATGAGATAATTCATTATGAATCTGATATATTAAATCTCAAAGATAATTTCTTACCAAAAGTTTTAAATCCTTTAGAAGTTTTATTTGACTCAAATGATGTTGCTAGAAAACCCAAAATGGAGCCACTTAGATCTAATATTGAGGAATATAACATAGGCACAAAGTTAAAACCCAAGATGATCAAACTTTCGAAAGCCTTACCTCAACAATAAAAAGAAAAATATATTGCTCTTTTTAAGGAATTTCAAGATGTTTTTGCTTGGAGTTATGAGGACCTAAAATCATATGAAACCAACATAATTTAGCATAAAATCCCTATAAAGAAAATCAAAAGCCTTTTAAACAAAATTTAAGAAGGATCAACCCTGTTTTGACGCCCTTGATTGAAAAAGAGGTAAAAAGAATGTATGATGCATAGATAATTGCACCAATCATATATTCGGATTAGGTTTCTAATTTAGTTCCAACCAGGAAAAGACAGGAGAGATTAGATTATGTGTTGATTTTAGGAATCTAAACAAAGTATTCTTAAAATATAATTATCCTTTACCAAATATGGATCACATTTTATAAAGGGTAGTTGGTTCTTCTAGGATTTCTCTTTTAGATTGATTTTCAGGATACAACCGGATTTTAGTCCAACCAGAGGATCAAGCCAAAACAACTTCTACTACTCCTTGGGGCACTTTTATGTATGTAAAAATGCCTTTTGGTTTAATGAATGCAGGGGCTACCTTTCAAAGAGGTATGGATATAGCCTTTGTAAAGGAAATTCATGAATTCATAGTGATTTACTTAGATGACATAACTGTATTTTCTAAGACTGGTTATGAACAGTTGGATCATCTTAGACAAGTCTTTATTAAATGCAAAAATTTTGGCATCTCTTTAAACCCTAAGAAAACCTTATTTGGATTAGAAGAAGGCAAGTTAATAGGACACATAATATCAAAGGAAGGAATTAGGATAGACCCTGCCAAAATAGAAGTAATTCTTAACATTAATCCTCCAAGAAACATAAAAGAGTTACAAGATTTTCTAGGAAAAATTAAATTTTTAAGAAGATTCATTTCCAATTTAGCTGAAATAATTATAGAATTGAACAGCATGATTAAAAAATATCCAGTTCTTAAATGGAATATTGAGGCCAAACAATCATTTGAATCCATCAAACAGGCCTTAACTAAAACCCTAGTCCTTATAAGTCCTGACTTTAAAAAAGATTTCATCATTTTTTCATTTGCTTTAGAACACCCCATTGCTGCAGTTTTACTGCAGAAAAATGACCAGGGTTATGAGTAGCCCATAGTTTTCTTTAGCAGAACACTTAGAGATGCCACTTTGAAATGCAATATCATGGAGAAACAGGTCTTAGCTTTGGTAAACGCCATTAAATATTTCAGAGTGTACATTCTCTATTCTCACATCATTGCCTATGTCCCAAATGCAGTAGTAAAAGACATTCTAGCTCAGGATGGTCCTGATGGTAGAAGAGGTAAGTGGATTGCCACAATTTTAGAATATACATAGAGATTAAACCCACTAAATTGATAAAAGGTCAAGGTTTAGCCAAACTCATGGCTGAATCAAATTTTCATGCCCTATACATAAATTTTATTGCCCAAGTAGATGACCAGGAAGAGATGGCGACTCTAGAGATCAGTGAAGCCTTTTCAGACTCACCATGGTATGCAGATATCATATTTGTATTACTAAACTTACAAGCTCCTCCTGTATTATCAAGAACCAAAGCCAGATTCTTAAAACTAAAGGCAGTAAGATTTTGTATATTAGACAATGTACTTTTTTGGAAAGATCATAGTGGGATTTTGTTAAATTGTTTGTTAAAAGAAGAAGCTAAAAAATTATTACAAGGATTTAATGCAGGTGATTATGGAGGATATTTCTAATGGAAATCTACTACAGACAAAATCCTGAGAGTTGGTTTTTACTGGCCTAATTTATTTGCAGATGTTAAAAGGTATGTGACCTCCTGTCACAAGTGTCAAATATTTGAGAATAATAAAAAGTTATTACCCCTGCCCTTAAAGCTAATTTCAATTGAAATTCTATTTCAACAATGGGGTCTTGACATCATTGGAGAAATTCACCCCCCATTATCAGCCCAACACAAGTGGATTCTAACAACCACTGACTATTTTACCAAGTGGATTGAAGCCATACCCTCTAGGCAAGCCACATATACTGTCATTATCTCCTTTTTAGAAAGAAACATACTTTCAAGATTTGGATGTCCTAAAAACATTATTACAGACAATGCAGTAGCATTCAAATCTAAAAAAATGATTGACTTTTGCCATAAATATCACATTACTCTAGGCCATTCTACTGCATATTACCCACAACGTAATGGCCTAGCTGAATCTTCAAATAAGAGCCTTGTAAACATCATCAAAAAGTTACTAGAATATAACAAAAATACTTGGAATAAGAAGTTAGTCAATGCCTTATGGGCAGATATACTTACAACCAAAAAATCTATTGGTACATCTCCTTACCAGATTTTATATGGAATGGATGTTGTTTTTCCATCTTCCTTAGGAGTACCAGTAATGAAAATTATCAAAGAATTACAAGTTGAGCCAAATGACATTCAAAGAATGATTAATCAGACCATTCACTTGCAACAAACAAGAGAAGAGGTTTACATTAAGTCTCAAGTTATCTAGGATAAGATAAACATTTTTTTTGACAAAAAGAGTAAAGGGGATGATTTCTAAATTGGAGACAAAGTGTTAAAATGGGATTCAAGAAGAGAAGACAAAGGTAAACATGGAAATTTTGATTTTATATGAAAATGACCTTATGTTATTTATGGTTAAAGAGGTAACAATTCTTTCTCTATGAAAGAAATGGATGGATCAAATATTCTAGATGGACCAATAAATGGGAGAATGCTGAAGCACTACTACTCCTTAGAGATAACAAATAGTTATTTTTATTTACCTTAACCATTGTACATATAAATTGAAGATTTTAGATTGGATTGGATGTTTTCCTAACAAAGTTGAAGCCCGGAGAGAAGGCCCTAAGCTTTAAGAGGTAAAATATCATAAGTATGAAATAATTGTAGAGATTAGAAGACACTTACAAGGTCACCTCAGTCAAAATTCAAAGGCTACTAGTCTTAAAAGTTCTTGACATTTCACCAGGAAATGCCATCCCCATGTGGAGCCACTGTTAGGGTCCTATAATAGTAGGGTTCATAAATTTTGAATTGACTTTGATAGTCTTGTAAATATGTACATACCTTGCTTTCTGAAAGTTTTTTTCCCATATTTGAAAATAATAAAAAAATGAAAAGAGGGTAAAAGTCCTAAAAGAAAGATCAAAGGACTTAGAAAATAATAGACCCCAAAAGAAAAAGAGATAAAATAAAACTTAAAAGTGAGCAAGTCAAAATGCCACTACTATTTATTTTTACTACAAGAATAATGATTATGTGCAGATTATCCAAAATGCCATAATCCATAATCAGTTAAACAGTTAAATCTTAACTTTTCATGCTTTAAATTTCATGTTTTAGATAGAGAATAAAGATATGCCAAATAGTTTAAACTTGACAAATCAGTAGACTTTTAGAAAATAAATGAGGAGCTCAACAATTTAATCTGAGCCCTTGGATGAAATAAGGTTAGACTTAGATAGATTTATTGCTTTCAAAGAAAAATGGATTTAGGGTTGCAAGCTTAAATGCACGCATGAAAATGAAGTAAAAAATGTTAGAATAATGATGGGTAGGTAGAAATCAGTTGTGCAAGGCATGTAATAAAGCATCATCAGGAAAAAATTACTAATTTCCCCTCCCCCACAATGAGCTAGTATTCTAAACCTTTAGTTAAAGAGGCTCAGAGCATTTCTCTAACTTCTGTTAGGACCGGACCCAAGGCTTGATGGTTGATTAGTTAAAAATATTGGATTCCCTACATAAAAACCCATTTCATCAGTATTTTCACCATTTTCCAAGAAACACAAATGCTTTTCCTAAGTAAAATACATATTTTATTAGAAAAGTAAAAACCTCCTTGATTAATTTCATTTTCATTCAAAAACACTCAAAAAACCCACAAAATGCATTTTATTCTAAGTTCATGTGTAAAAAATAAAAATGGGACAAATTATGCTTAATTTTATATTTTACAATTTACTTAGTTTAAATTCCATGTATTTTAATTCATTTCATCCATTAATTTTCCATTTTATATTAATTTCTAACGTATATTATTAAAACCCTTATATTATATCCCTCTCATATATATTATTAAATCCATTATATGTAAATATCCCCAAAACCCATTTATTTAAGTTAAACCTATGGTTTATTTATCCCACATGTTAAATAAACCCCCGCTTTTTTCCCCATAGGTTTAAACATATCTTCTGTTATAATCCTGCGCCCTATGGTTTTAAAACATATATAAATGTTTTATTTACCATATAATATATATATACTGCAAATTGAATAAAGCAATGTTTGTTTGTTGTAAATATAAATTTGCAATGTCAAATACCATACCCGCACCATTGGTTATTAACATACGTTAAATTTTTTATTTTAAACATTATAACATTACCCCCGCCTATCAAAATAATATAAAGTTTCTACGTTATAAATATATATATTTGTAACGTTTAAATTTACCCCACCACATAACAAACCTTTGACCCCACCTCTTACCACTGAGCATCTTTCCCATCAAATTGCAATTGTTCACATGGGCCCTCCCAAATCCAACTGTTAGTATGAATCCTTTGTCGAAGTGTACGAAAAAAGACCACTTTAGCTACGCATAACTAATAGCCCTAACATCAAATGTGGTTGCCAATATCTTCAGATCTGCAGTTAGTTGATCAAGACAAGAGCTGCAAAAAACCAGATCTATGCATAGAAAGACATTAAGCAGTAAAAAGAAGGGTTTGCTCCATATATCCAATACACAAGACAAGAACAATTTTTGAAAGATTTTTTTGTATTAAGGGCACCTGGGAGCAAAACAAGAAGATGTTTCCAATTCTTCTCAATGGGATGGGTTCTTGGAAGTCCTCAGCACTTCAGATCTAGCATTTCTCTCTCCTGTTGGTGTAGAAAACCCAGACAAAGATAGAACTCAAAGGGAGCTCACACAACAAATAATGGAGAATATGACAATGATAATGGCTCAAAGTTAGACCAAGAGTTTAGATCCAGAGTGATCTAATAGGCAACAAAAGGTGAAGAATGGTAGGGAAAACCCTCCTATTTATAACAAAATATGGGGTCATTCTAGATCTTGATGCATGATTAAAATAACGTTAACCAAATCTAGATCCACCTTTTCTGGAATATTTTATTATATTTGTTGGAGGAAAAAGGTATTTGACTTGGGTCAAATCCATTTATTTGTAAATAATAAATAAATAAATGATTTATTTATCATTTTAAGGAAGTGGTTGAATGATAATTAAATAAATAATGATTTATTTAATTATTTGTGGGTGATTTAGTCATATTTAACAAAGAATATTATTTAAATAAGATTTAAATAATATTCCTAGAAAATAATAAGATAAATAGAGATTTCTCTAATTAATTTCCTTGTTTTGGGTTAAACATGATGAGGAATAATAATTAAATTATTGTTTAATTAATTATTCCATGAGGAAAATCAAAAAAATATAGATTTGTTTAATATTTCCTTTTGGGGTTTCCTGTTTAGACCATAAACAACCTAATAAATGTGGTTTATTAAGTTATTTGACATAGTGAAAGCAATTTTACTTAGGGTAAAATTGGTCTTACATGGTGTACTTGGGTCCATCTAATGATAGTAGGTTAGATGACCAAAAAATGGTGTAACAGATTGCCCTCCAGCGTGCAAGTGTTAGGAGAAAATTGTATGACTGAAGTACGTTGTAAGAACTCAATCACCAGACATCAAAAGGGAAGTCAGAGAGAGAAATGTAAGGTATACTAATGTGCTGAAGAACTAGACCCTGAGAAGACGAGACTTGCAGGTGCAACAAGTCTCTTTTTATGAGAGGGTACCTGTGCTAAAGGCAGTGGGGGAGGCATACCTATGCCCACCGAGACAAAGTACAAAAGAATAGTGTGTCCAGTAAACAAGGGACCGAACCATAAAGGACAACCGGCATAAACATGAGCGAGATAAAAATACAATGAGGGATCCCACATACATGTTGTGCCTGGGATAACAGCCAGGACTTATACAATAATATCTGAGTACATGAGATACAAATACAACCCAAATGCCCCCTATAAGCGGGGAAGGGCTCACAAAATCTGACTGATACATGTAAATCAAAGAGGCGCTGCAAGCGGCTAAGGCCGACATCATCAAATATATGGAGCTGCATCGAGGGTTGCAATGAAGAGGTCATCCAGGCATGTGGGGGGCTACCTGCAGGGCCACCCCCTCATGAGGGCTGAGACATCTCACACACACCCGGGAATTACCAAGAGCTATTGCTGCATCACTGAACCATCAAGTATACGGATATCGATCATGCTGAAAGGAGCTGGAGTGGAGAAACAATCAAGTCAAAAGGAAATGAGAGATCCCTTTGCCTGATCCGAGGCACCGAACAAGAGTGGAAGTTGGACCCAAGGTACACTGCCCTCTAGACCTGTCTTCTGGAATGAAGGAGCTGATGTCGACAGAAGGAGGTTCGCCATAGGTGAGGCAATGAGAGAAAATAGTAGAGCGACGGACAGACTAATACCAATGATGATGGTGGAATGGAAGGGACTGAGTAGCGAATGGATGACTTCCCTTGCTAGAGCATAAAGGGCATGAATGACATGGCAGCGACTAACACAATATCATCAGGGATAAGGGACAGTGGGACTGAAGGCCATAATGTGCGACATAAGAGAGAAACCAAGCAATGAGGGATGGAGGACTATAGCGGGGTACAAAGGGACTCGGGATAGACTCCATGAATGCGATGATGACTCCACTTGGATTCTCTAAACAAGGGCGACTCGATGGTGCTGCCACACAGTAAAGGTCCAATGAGGGACCATGAAAACATGAGTACAAGATGGTAGCTCAAGACGAAAATCAACACAAACAAAGACAAGTAAGGAGGCAAAGTGGTGCCCCAAGTACAAGTGTTGTAAGTGAAGAAATGTGATTTTAAGGAGAGGTGAAGTGACCCATCTTGGACAAAATGTGTCCTGGTGAAGTATCAAATCACAAAAAACTAACAGATACCCATTTGAGGGCTTGGTGAGATCTTTCCAACAGTGCAGAAGGTTTTTCAAACGGAGCTATGGTATGGTCGCAACAGGCGAAAGAGGAAACAAGGGTTCTCTTTTAATAAGGCAGTTTTCCCTCCAAATCCACTCATTTTCTAGTGTTGCTGTGGTGAATGTAGAGAGGAGAGAAGGCTCGAAATCTTGCGGCGAGCGTAGCGGACAAACCGACCATTGGAATCAAGATCCGTCAGTTGTAGGTAAGAGGCCTAACCTTACTCTTTCATTTTGATGGATTGAAAGTTCATATTAGGGCCCAGAATCTCAGGAACAACCCCCCTTGCATATTTTCGGCTGGGTCGCACTTTTTGGGCCAAAATCTGCGACCTGGGACGCAGGTTTTGAGCCAAAAGGTGCAACCTGTCCCAGGATTTGGCAGAAAAGTGTGACCTGGAAGATGAGGGGGTTGTAGTGCTGTTTGATGGCTGAGAGTTGGGTTTTTTGTGTTTGGTTACAGTATTCCCTATCTGTAGGCTGACAAAGATGATGTTTTTGTGCAGATATGGCAGATATACAGGTGAACTGGAGAGAGAGAGACCTGGGTACATTACGGGCAGAGATCCAGGCAGATCAGGGTGTCTGTCGTGTGTTGGCCAAGTTTGGGGTTCTGAAGTTTTTGGAGAACCCTTTGATGAGAGCTGGAGAGCCCTTGTTGGCCCAGATTATTAGTTATTGGGATCCAAAGCATGAGGTCTTTGTAGTGCAGGGGCACAGGATCGAACTGACAGTCCAGGATGTGTATTTCTTGACAGGTCTCCCGCCACTTGGGATGGTGGGAAATACACAGCCAGTGTTACCGCGGGGGCGGAACATCATGGAGTTTGTGGAGCGGAATTGTTGACCGGGTCTCCAAGTCAAAGGGACGCGGATACCGATCGGGGACCTAAAGAGACTAGAGACCCGGGCAGTGGCCGCAGCGGTGCTGCGGATCCTGGGAAGCCAGGCATTCCATCACATCACTGGGGGGCAGATGATGATCATAGAGAGCGTGTTGAGTGGGACCTACTATGGGTGGGCCCAAATGATGTTGGTGTCGTTAAAACGACAGCTGTCACTGTGCAAGCGGCAAGTGAACCACGATTTCTCGTATGGGACTTTATTGTGTTCCATCTTTTTTGAGAAGATCCTGACCTTATGACCTCGTATACAGCTCCTAGATGGGGGCCCGAGAGAGCCCAGGATGCGCCAGTGGGGGCGGCTACTGTGCAGAGGAGGAGGAGGGGCGATCGGATGAGTGTTTCGACCTGAGTTCTTTGCCCATTGGGATCAGATGTCGTTATACATAGACGACTATCCCTATAGTGGGATGAGTTATTGTGGGGATCCGGACCTACCACTTCCGCCTGGTCGAGTATGGGGACCTGATGGTAAGTGATAAGTAACTATTCTTTTTTGGGCATGTTACAGTTAGTGAATAGTAGATAGGGTACTGATTCCTGTACTTTTGGTATGCAGATATAGCTCTGGTAAAACCGGTCGGATATATGGGACGACCGGCAGCATCTGGAGTTGTAGGTATGAGTGGGTTGAGAGCAGCGTGTAATGAGGACGTGGCTGCCCTTTTGGAGGACATCCGCCGTAGATGCGAGAGGTTGCTGACTGGAGTGTCAGAGCGCGGGTGGCAAGACTTAGATGACCAGTACATAGAGCCATGCATTGGTCTACCCTCGGAATGGCGAGGTGTCATGCGGTGCATGGCGATGGCTGGTCAGGGGATACGTGATCTACAGGCTGCAGGAGCAGAGCCATTGGCTCGGGATCCGCCAGATAGTGATTAGGTGTGGGGCATGTGGTGCCCCCGAGTGTGTATGTAGGGGTAGGTGGTGCCCCCAGTTTTGAGTTTTTTGTAACATGCTATGGGCATGTCATATGTATCAGAGTAGATGGACTCTAAACACATGTTTTGCAACACATATTATGGATATGCATCTTTTTTAATGATTATGAATGTTATTGTCTTGTATGAAATGCGTGTGATAAATGCCAATCTAGAACATGGTTTGCAATACTATCTACATAGTGATTCTGTTCTCGAGGTACATGGTTGAAAGTTATGGCTTCAAATTCAGGTATCAAGAGTTTCACTCGTAAATATCATCTAAACATCACAGGATTACGCACACGATAGACACCATTTAGTTGCATGACAAGAAGTAGGGAATCTAAACGAACATGCAGATGGTTGATGCGATGAAAGAGGGCATCGGCTAAGAGACTACGCACTGCATCATATTCGGCCTGATTGTTGGTGGCAGTACCAATGCAGACCCCGTTTGAGAGCACAAGGGTATGCAAGGGGGTGAAAATGGCCCAACTTGCCAAGGCTAGATTCCAGGAGTAACGACTTGCACCATCGGCGTAACCGATATAGGGTGGGGATGGGAGGTCCTGCGGAATAGTGTTACAAGACAACAAATGGGGGGAGGAGGGACAATCACGGCAGCATGAGTGTACAGAAGACATCGAGCGGCAAATGCGGGGGGGAGTGCGATGAGCAGGATGGCTATGACTCATATATAAACTAGAGGGTGGTATATGAGGGCTATAGGAGGTATGGCGGGGACTTGGGATGCGGGGGTCAACAGAGATACGGGTGGAGTTATTTCGTGTATGGGCGGAAAAGAGGGGATCAAGGGGGGAAAGGACACCACATGACGCGGAAAAGTTATCTAAATCATCTGTGGGGGAAGAAAGGCTCGCATACGGATCGTCACGGGGAATGACGAAAGAACAGGGAAACAAAGGGTTAAAATATGGGGAGCCCAGGGTGGTCGCTGAAGGGGAAACAACAGGGGAGGATTCAAGGGAAATGTGCTCCAAGAGTCTCACAGAGGATGATAGGTAAATAATGGTCATAGTAGACTCCGTCATCTGGACATCAGGGGGGGGAATGTCAATGGGAGCGGGGGGATCCTCAAGCTGACCCGAAGCATACTGCACGAGTATGGGAGAGGCGGATTGATTTTGTTCAACCTCATACTCTCAGACTACTTCTAAAGAGGCGCGGTAATGCGTCAAGTGAGGACAATGGTGGGAGTAATGGCCATGGATACCGCACAAAGCACATGGTTTGCTAGTGCAAATAGTTTTTGGGTTCTTGGTTACGGAAGAGGATGGAAGAGAAGGGTCGGAGACCGTAGACTCAGGGAACGCGACTTTAACCGACCAATGACATCACACAAGGCGCAAGGATTTGTGGGCGGAGAAGGAGCTGGGTCAATCGGGGTGGCCTTGTCTTTGGATGCCCCCTTGCGAGCTCTGCCTTTCTTTCCTGGAGCTGCCACCACAGGGGTAGGGTCCTGGGGAGGTGCAGGGGGCATGGTAGCAACGGAGGAAGCGAGGGGGACCGGTTGAACCAGTGTCAAAGCAAGATAGGGTTTGGGGTGACCAGGAGGGGTAGCAGCTGGAGGGTCAAGGTACCAGACGGGTATACCCAGGGTCAGGTTAGGGAGAGAGAGGGTGGCCATGACGGGGACCGAATAGACTCCGGGAGGGGGAGCTAGGAAAGGTATCTGACCCACGGGGTAATGACCAGGAGGGATGGCTCCGAGATGATTAAGGCCTGGGGGAACCGATCCAGGGGGATAAAGGGGTTCAGGGATACCAGCTGTAGGAGAAGGGCCAGAAGGAGGAGGTCCGACTGGCGGAGATGAAGGGCTAGGAGCGGGTTGCGGTGGGCGAGGTTGAGTCTGAGGTTGCTGACTAGCCGAAGCGGGTTGCTTAAGGGTAGCCCGAGATGATTTCATCATGCAAACATTCGACAAGCTAGGATCAGAGATATGAGGAAGGGGGAGACCAGGAAAAGTTCCAAGTAGGGAGGAATCTTTGTAGACGCTGGGGGAGACACTGGTCAAGGAATCTGTTACACCATTTTTTGGTCATCTAACCTATTATCATTAGATGGCCCCAAGTACACCATGTAAGACCAATTTTACCCTAAGTAAAATTTCTTTCACTATGTAAAATAACTTAATAAACCACATTTATTAGGTTGTTTATGGTATAAACAGGAAACCCCAAAAGGAAATATTAAACAAATCTATATTTGTTTGATTTTCCTCATGGAATAATTAATTAAACAATAATTTGATTATTATTCCTCATCATGTTTAACCCAAAACAAAGAAATTAATTAGATAAATCTCTATTTATCTTATTATTTTCTAGGAATAATTATTTAAATCTTATTTAAATAATATTCCTTGTTAAATATGACTAAATCACCCACAAATAATTAAATAAATCATTATTTATTTGATTATCATTCAACCACTACCTTAAAATGATAAATAAATCATTTATTTATTTATTATTTACAAATAAAGGGATTTGACCCAAGTCAAATACCTTTTCCCTCCAACAAATATAATAAACTATTCCATAAAAGGTGGATCTAGATTTGGTTAACGTTATTTTAATCATGCACCAAGATCTAGAATGACCCAATATTTTGTTATAAATAGGAGGGTTTTCCCTACCATTCCTCACCTTTTGTTGCCTATTAGATCACTCTGGATCTATACACTTGGTCACATTCTACATTATTTGTTGTGTGAACTCCCTTTGAGTTCTATCTTTGTCTGGGTTTTCTACACCAACAAGAGAGAGAGATTCTAGATCTGAAGTGCTGAGGACTTCCAAGAACCCATCCCATTGAGGAGAATTGGATACGCCTTCTTGTTTTTCTCCCAGGTGCCCTTAATACAAAAATTCTTTCAAAAATTGTTCTTGTCTTGTCTATTGGATATATGGAGCAAACCCTTCTTTTTATTGCTTAATGTCTTTCTATGCATAGATCTGGTTTTTTGTAGCTCTTGTCTTGATCAACTAACTACAGATCTGAAGATATTGGCAGCCACTTTTGATGTTAGGGCTATTAGTTATGCGTAGCTAAAGTGGTCTTTTTTCGTACACATCGACAAAGGATTCATACTAACAAATGGGGACTCCACACGGGTTTTAAATTACGACCGCTATCGTTTTTCATATTCCTGCATATCCAGCTAGTTCAGACCCTAGAGTTTCTTTTCAGCTTTTTGTTTTTCCTATTTTTATGTTGTTTTGCTCACATAAAACCCTAAAACATTAAAATTTCTAACTTCCGTGTGTTTCTGGCCCTATTGCGCAGGTGACCGACATCAGCCGCAACTGAGACGGAAAATTTTCTGAAAATCTACCGCCGAGACACCCGGAGCTTCAGGTCACACTTTTCAGCCCATAAACTGTGACCTGGACCTCCAGGTCGCACTTTTCAGCCCATTTTCTGCGACCTGCACTGAAAACAGGTCAAAACCTGCGACCTGCCAATGTTTCAGCTGTTTTTCTGCAATTTTTCTGGGTTTTGCTGAAGCTTCTGTCAGGGTTTTCCAGCCTCTGTCTCCACCCATTTAGACCTGTTTCTGATCTTCTTTGCTCATCTAAGTGGGAACCTAGCCCCCTAGGGCTTCAGTACCCTCCACTTTTTGTGGAAGAGTTTTTAGCTGTTTTAGCTGTCTGTTTTTCAGAGTTTCAGCCTTCCCTTTTTTCAGATCTGATACCTCATTCTCAGATCCCTTTAAATCAGCTCTTCTTCCTTTCAAATCACCTCTTGTATTTTTTTTTGGACCTCCCTTTAGGACCTCCTCCCTGTCCTTTCTGCTTTTTGTTGATTTCCTCCTTTTTTCCAGCCACCTTGCCTCTGCCTCTTGGCTGTGATCTGCACCTCTTTTCAGCAGCTTTCTCCTTTAGATCACTGTCCCTTTCGACCCTAGATCTATTGGCCTCTTTTTAGTGTGTTTTGACTAGATTTTTTCCCTCTTTTAGATTAGTTTTGAGAGACCCACCTTTTTGGGTTGAATCGATGCAATAGTAGTTGTTAATTTTCTGTTATTTCAGCATTATATATTGTTCTCTGCAGATTTATTTTCAGTTATGCAGCACACTTTTTCTCTTGCTCTCAAAATGAAAAGGGTTTAAAAATTAAAATTAACGCACGCCACACACTCACCCTAAGTGAAGAAGAGCCTGGTTTACACCGCCAGGCAAAGACTTTAAAATCAATTGACACTGCACCTATCTGCCCTTGTTTCGACATTTTAATCACTTGAATCTGCACCTCCTTGCCCTTGTGGTCATTCTTCTTCCCCTTGTGTCGTGTTTGTGTTGTCATCCTTGTGCCCCCAAGGCGCACTTCCCAGAGACTTCTTGGCCTTCACCCTCAGTTTCCGGTCGATCGACCTGCTCCGTCCCACCATCGTCGAGCCAGTCCTCCTTCGAGTCCGCACTCCGACTCCTCTTCTGATTCCTTGGGTTCTCCTTTTATTTCTGGTTCTCCCCCTATCACTTTCACTATGTCTGGTCTAGGGCCTAACACTAGCGGAGCTCCCGGCCCTAATGCTGAAACTACTACTAGTGGAACCACCACAGGAACTACCTCGGCCGCACCCTTGCTGCCGTACATCGCAGGCCTCAGCCTCCCCGATTTCAATCAGTTGATCAATGAACCTATCCACCACGATGTTGGTTGGCCTGCTATGCCAACCAATCTCCCCTTCGACATCCCTAAGTTCGAAGGCCTTGCTGGAGAAGATCCAACCAACCATGTCTGATCTTTCCACATGTGGTGTTCCTCCAATTCCATTACCGATGATTCCATCCGTCTTCGGTTGTTCCAACGCACACTTACCGGCGAAGCTTCTAAATGGTATGTTGACCAAGCCACCTCTTCCCATACCACCTTTGCGACCATTGCCCAATCCTTTTTATCTTACTTCCAGCTCCCTCTCCGATACGATACTGGTACGGAGCTTTTGACCTCTTTCAAGCAAACCTCTTTGACCCGCCTTTCCACTCACGTCCAGGAATGGTGATGAAGATGAAGCTTATGTCGAGCTCCCCCCTTCGAAGATTGGGTTTATATGGACTGGTTCCTTTGCTCTCTCTTATCTCCCATTAGCAAAGATGTCGCCTCCCATTTCCCTCAAACCGAAGAAGCCGCCCTCCAAATCGCCTTGAAATATGACATGATCTACTCTCAGTCTGGTTATGTTTATACCGTCCTTCCTGACCTCCCCAGGCCCGGAGGCGCTAACGCCCCGGGGGCATCTCATTCCGCCGACAGTATTTTTGGAGCCCTTTCTCATCCGTATGCTCAACCTCCTATGGGCTATGGTCTCCCTCCGAGAGGGGCCAGCACCTCTAGCACTTTTCCCCCTCCAGGTAGCATGTATCCAGGATACGGCATGCCTCATCCTTTTGCCCAATCTCCTGATTACCTCAATGTTGCCCAACCTAACCATTACCCTTATCCACAGCCTGGTGCGCCAGCTCCTCCAGCACATGCGCTTCCACCTCCCTTGCCTCCTCAACCCTAGCAATAGCACCTACAGCCCCCTCCAGGGCAAGTAATTGCACAGCAGGGCGCGACTAATCCCCCTTCTTCTCAAAGACGGCGGAGAGGAAATCCAAATCAATCTGCCCCTGGTACTCATGGACCCAATCCTCAAGGTGTTGACCCTAACATTGCTAACCAGCAACAGGGCACTCAGCCCAAGCCGGACAGGCCGCTTCGTACAAATAAGCCTTGTTCGTGTTGCGGTGTTTACGGTCATTACACCCACGATTGTCCCCTCTTACCACAGATGCGGCAGATGTGGGAGTCTCAAGCCACATTGCCAGGACAACATGCCTCCCCTCATGCCCCCCCCAATGTGACCACCACTCAACCAGTTGTGTTTACTGATCCTTTCCCTCAGCAAGGATTCGTGGCTACCCAACCACCTGACGGGCAGGTCGCCACTCCACCTTCCATTTCTGGTTCCTCCGATTACCAGATCCGATGAACTCTGACCCATCCCCAACCGTCGACCTTCACCTTCAAACTTGGTCTCGTCAATACCCCAAGCCTCCCGCTCAGTCTGCCCCCGAGTCCTCCTCTTCCGGTTCTACAGAGCCTCTTTCGAAATCCAATGGTTCCTTACATATACCTCAACCAAAAGTTGAGGTCCATACCAAGATTCCTAAAGGACCGTTACATCGAAATGTTGCTTCTGGTCGAGCTGCTCATTCGTATAGACTAGTAGATGATTTGGCGCAATCTCCTGCTGCCATTTCCACACTGGAACTCCTCCAGTCGTGCCCTTCCCAAAAGAAGGCTCTACTATCTGCCGTGGGCACTGTAGATCCTGCTGATGACCAAATGATTGTTTTCGACGCCCATCAATCAGAGCATCCTCCTCTTCCTGCTTCCATCGCCTTCCAAATCCTAGTAAAAATCCAGAATGCCAACATTTCTCGATGTATAATTGATGAGGGGGCATCCACCTGTGTGATGTTCGCTTCGGTTTGGAAGCAACTCGGATCTCCTGACTTGGCCCCTTCCACGATCGCCCTTCGAGCGTGGGACGGCCACACCTCTCAGCCCATTGGCCTTTTTCGTAATTGTCCTATCACCCTTGCCGGTAAGACTGTTTGCATTGACGTCGAAGTCATCGACGCCCCTCTAGACTACAACATTCTATTGGGGCGAAGCTACACCTATGCCATGTCTGCTGTCCCATCCGCAGTTTTTCGCAAGATGTCTTTTCCTCACAATTGAAAGATAGTCACCATTGACCAGTTGACTTACCATGAGCCACCGTCTCAGACCTCCCCGGAGACGACCATCTCTTCTGTAGCCAATACGAAAACCGTCGATTCCTTGACCAGTGTCTCCCCCAGCATCTACAAAGATTCCTCCCTGCTTGGAAAATTTCCTGGTCTCCCCTCTCCTCACATATCTGATACCAGCTTATTGAATGTTAATTTGCATGATGCAATCGTCTCGGGCTGCCCTTAAGCGACCCGCTTCGGCTAGCCAGCAACCTCAAACTCAAAACTGGGGGCACCACCTGCCCCTACATACACACTAGGGGGCACCACATGCCACACACCTACTCACTATCTGGCGGATCCCAAGCCAATGGCTCTGCTCCTGCAGCCCGTAGATCATGTATGCCTTGACCAGCCATCGCCATGCGCCGCATGACACCTCGCCATTCCGAGGGTAGACCAATGCATAGCTCCACGTACTGGTCGTCTAAGTCTTGCCACCCGCACTCTGAAACTCCGGGCAGCAACCTCTCGCATCTACAGTGGATGTCCTCCAGAAGGGCGGCCGCATCCTCATTGCACGCTGCTCTCGACCCACTCGGCCCTGCAGCTCTAGAGGCTGCCGGGCGTCCCATATATCCAGCCGGTTTTACCAGAGCTATATCTACATACCAAAAGTACATGAATTAGTACCATATATACTATTCAATAAATTTAACATGCCCATACAAGAATAGTAATCTGTCACTTACCATCGGGCCCCCATACTCGACCAGGCGGAAGTGGCAGGTCCGGATCTCCACAATAACTCATCCCACTATAGGGATAGTCGTCAATGTATAATGACATCTGATCCCAATGGGCAAAGAACTCAGGTCGAAACACTCGTCTGACTGCCCCTCCTCCTCCTCTGCACAGTAGCCTCCCCCACCGGCGCATCCTGGGCTCTCTTGGGCCCCCATCTGGGAGCTGTATACGAGGTCAGGATCTTCTCAAAGAAGAAGGCGCACAATAAAGTCCCATACGAGCAATCGTGGTTCACTTGCCACTTGTAGAGCGACAACTGTCGTTTTAGCGACACCAGCATAATTTTGTCCCACCCATAGTAGGTCCCACTCAACACACTCTCCACAATCATCATCTGCCCCCCAGTGATGTGATGGAGCGCCTGGTTGCCCAGGATACGCAGCATCGCTGCAGCCACTGCACGGGTCTCTAATCTCTCTAGATCCCCGATCGGTATCCGAGTCCCCTTGACTTGGAGACCCGGTCAACAATGTCGCTCCACAAACTCCTTGATATGCCGCCCCCGCGGTAATACTGGCTGCATGTTTCCCACCATCCCCAGTGGCAGGAGACCCGTCAGGAAATACACATCCTGGACTGTCAGTTCGATCCTGTGCCCCTGCACTACAAAGACCTCATGCTCTGGATCCCAGTAACTGATAATCCGGGCCAAAAAAGGCCATCCGCTCTCATCAAAGGGTTCTCCAAAAAATTTAGAACCCCAAACCTGGCCAACACATGACGGACACCCTGATCTGCCTGGATCTCTGCCCGTAATGTACCCAGGTCTCTCTTTCTCCAGTTAACCCGTATATCTACCATATCTGCACAAAAACATCATCTTTGTCAGCATACAAATAGGGAATACCATAACCAAACACAAAAACCCAACTCTCAGCCATAAAACAGCACTAAAACCCCCTCATCTTCCAGGTCGCACTTTTCTGCCCAATTCTGGGACAAGTCACAGTTTTTGCCCTGAAACCTGCTTCCCAGGTCGTACTTTTTGGCCCAAAAAGTGCGACCCGGCCATAGAGATGAAGGAGGGTATGTTACTAAGATTTTGGGCCCTAAACTGAACTTTCAATCCATCAAAATGAAAGAGTAAGGTTAGGCCTCTTACCTGCAACTAACGGATCTCGATTCCAACGGTCGGTTTGTCTGCTACGCTCGCCGCAAGATTTAGGGCCTTCTCTCCTCTCTACATTCACCACAGAAACACTAGCAAATGAGTGGATTTGGAGGGAAAACTACCTTATTAAAAGAGAACCCTTGTTTCTTCTTTTGCCTGCTGCACCCATACCATAGCCCCGTTTGACAAACCGTCTGCACCGTTGGTAAAGCTCTCACCGAGCCCTCAAATGGGTATCTGTTAGTTTTTTGTGATTTGATACTTCAACAGGACACATTTTCTCCAAGATGGGTCACTTCACCTACCCCCAAAACCGAATTTCCTCACTTCCAACACTTGTGCTTGGGGCACCACTTTGCCTCCATACTTGTCTTTGTTCGTGTCGATCTTCGTCATGAGATACCATCTCGTACTCATGTTTTCTGGGTCCCCCATTGGACCTTTACTGTGTGGCAGCACCATCGAGTCGCCCTTGTTTAGAGCATCCAAGTGGAGTCATCATCGCATTCATGGAGTCGATCTCGAGTCCCTTTGTACCCCACTATAATCCTCCATCCCTCATTGCTTGGTTTCTCTCTTGTGTCGCACATTATGG
Source organism: Pinus albicaulis (assembly GCA_034641835.2). Lineage (NCBI taxonomy): Eukaryota > Viridiplantae > Streptophyta > Pinopsida > Pinales > Pinaceae > Pinus > Pinus albicaulis. Next base: position 1,082,375,859 of record CM076579.1, on the reverse strand, counting down.
CCTTCAGTCCCACTGTCCCTTATTCCTGATGATATTGTGTCAGTCGCTGCCATGTCATTCATGCCCTTTATGCTCTAGCAAGGGAAGTCGTCCATTCGCTACTCAGTCCCCTCCATTCCACCATCATCAATGGTATTAGTCTGTTCGTCGCTCTACTATTTTCTCTCGTGCCTTAGTTGAGGATCTCTCATTGCCTCACCTATGGCGGACCTCCTTCTGTCGACATTAGCTCCTTCATTCTAGAAGATAGGTCTAGAGGGCAGTGTACCTTGGTTCCAGCTTCCACTCTTGTTCGGTGCCTCAGATCAGGCAAAGGGCTCTCTCATTTCCCTTTGACTTGATTTTTTCTCCACTCCAGCTCTTTTGAGCATGATCGAGATCCGTATACTTTATGGTTCAGTGATGCAGCAGCAGCTCTTGGTGATTCCCGGGTGTGTGTGAGATGTCTCAGCCCTCATGAGGGGGTGGCCCTGTAAGTAGCCCCCCACATGCCCGGATGACCTCTTCATTGCAGCCCTCGATGCAACTCCATATATTTGATGATGTCAGCCTTAACCGCTTGCAGCGCCTCTTTGATTTGCATGTATCAGTCAGATTTTGTGAGCCCTTCCCCGCTTATAGGGGGCATTTGGGTTGTATTTGTATCTCATGTACTCAGATATTCTTGTATAAGTCCTGGCTGTTATCCCAGGCACAACATGTATGTGGGATTCCTCATTGTATTCTTATCTGGCTCATGTTTATGCCGGTTGTACTTTATGGTTCGGTCCCTTGTTTACTGAACACACTATTCTTTTGTACTTTGTCTCGGCGGGCATAGGTATGCCTCCCCCGCCGCCTTTAGCACAGGTACCCTCTCATAAAAAGAGACTTGTTGCACCTACGAGTCTCGTCTCCTCAGGGTCTAGTTCTTCAGCACACTAGTCTACCTTACATTTCTCTCTCTGACTTCCCTCTTGATGTCTGGTGATTGAGTTCTTACAACGTACTTCGGTCATACGATTTGCTCCTAACACTCGCACGCTGGGGGGAAATCTGTTACACCATTTTTTGGTCATCTAACCTATTATCATTAGATGGACCCAAGTACACTATGTAAGACCAATTTTACCCTAAGTAAAATTGCTTTCACTATGTAAAATAACTTAATAAACCACATTTATTAGGTTGTTTATGGTCTAAACAGGAAACCCCAAAAGGAATTATTAAACAAATCTATATTTGTTTGATTTTCCTCATGGAATAATTAATTAAACAATAATTTAATTATTATTCCTCATCATGTTTAACCCAAAACAAAGAAATTAATTAGATAAATCTCTATTTATCTTATTATTTTCTAGGAATAATTATTTGAATCTTATTTAAATGATTTTCCTTGTTAAATATGACTAAATCACCCACAAATAATTAAATAAATCATTATTTATTTGATTGTCATTCAACCACTTCCTTAAAATGATAAATAAATCATTTATTTATTTATTATTTACAAATAAAGGGATTTGACCCAAGTCAAATACCTTTTCCCTCCAACAAATATAATAAAATATTCCATAAAAGGTGGATCTAGATTTGGTTAATGTTATTTTAATCATGCACCAAGATCTAGAATGACTCAATATTTTGTTATAAATAGGAGGGTTTTTCCTACCATTCTTCACCTTTTGTTGCCTATTAGATCACTCTGGATCTAAACTCTTGGTCTGACTTTGAGCCATTATCATTGTCATATTTTCCATTATTTGCTGTGTGAGCTCCCTTTGAGTTCTATCTTTATCTGGGTTTTCTACACCAACAGGAGAGAGAAATGCTAGATCTGAAGTGCTGAGGACTTCCAAGAACCCATCCCATTGAGGAGAATTGGAAACATCTTCTTGTTTTCCTCCCAGGTGCCCTTAATACAAAAAATTCTTTCAAAAATTGTTCTTGTCTTGTCTATTGGATATATGGAGCAAACCCCTCTTTTTACTGCTTAATGTCTTTCTATGCATAGATCTGGTTTTTTGCAGCTCTTGTCTTGATCAACTAACTATAGATCTGAAGATATTGGCAGCCACTTTTGATGTTAGGGATATTAGTTATGCATAGCTAAAGTGGTATTTTTTCGTACACATCGACAAAGGATTCATACTAACATAATCGATGGTTTGCTTATTGGCTACAGAAGAGATGGTCGTCTCCTGGGAGGTCTGAGACGGCAGCTCATGGTAAGTCAACTGGTCGATGGTGACTATCTTTCCATTGTGAGGAAAAGACATCTTGCGAAAAACCGCAGATGGGACAGCAGACATGGCATAGGTGTAGCTTCGCCCTAATAGAATGTTGTAGTCTAGAGGGGCATCAATGACTTCGATGTCAACGCAAACGGTCTTACCGGCAAGGGTGATAGGACAATTACGGAAAAGGCCGATGGGCTGGGAGGCGTGGCCTTCCCACGCTCGAAGGGTGATTGTGGAAGGGGCCAACTCCGGAGATCCGAGTTGCTTCCAAACCAAAGCGGACATCACACAGGTGGATGCCCCGTCATCAATTATACACCGAGAAACGTTGGCATTCCGGATTTTGACTAGGATTTGGAAGGCGATGGAAGCAGTAAGAGGAGGATGTTCTGATTGGTGGGCATCGAAAACCATCATTTGGTCATCAGCAGGATCTACAGCGCCCACGGCAGATAGCAGAGCCTTCTTTTGGGAAGGGCATGATTGGAGGAGTTCCAATGTGGAAATGGCAGCAGGAGATTGCGCCAAATCATCTACTATGCTATATGAATGAGCAGCTCGACCAGAAGCAGCATTTCGACGTAACGGTCCTTTAGGAATCTTGGTATGGACCTCAAATTTGGGTTGAGGGATATGTAAGGGACCATTGGATGTCGAAAGAGGCTCTGTAGAACCGGAAGAAGTGGACTCGGGGGCAGAATGAGCGGAAGGCTTGGGGTACTGGCGAGACCGAGTTTGAAGGTGAAGGTCGATGGTTGGGGATGGATCAGAGTTCATCATGAGGATCTGGTAATCGGAGGAACCAGAAATGGAAGGTGGAGTGCCGACCTGTTCGTCAGGTGGTTGGGTAGCCACGAATCCTTGCTGAGGGAAAGGATCAGTAAACACAGCTGGTTGAGTAGTGGCCACATTAGGGGGAGCATGAGGGGAGGCATGTTTTCCGCGCAATGTGGCTTGATACTCCCACATCTATCGCATCTATGGTAAGAGGGGACAATCGTGGGTGTAATGACCATAAACACCGCAACACGAACAAGGCTTATTTGTGCGAAGAGGCCTGTCTGGCTTGGGCTGAGTGCCCTGTTGCTGGTTAGAAGTGTTAGGGTCAATACCTTGAGGATTTGGTCCACGAGTACCAGGGGCAGATTGGTTTGGATTGCCTCTCCGCCTTCTTTGAGAAGAAGGGGGATTAGTCGTGCCCTGCTGTGCAAATGCTTGCCCTGGAGGGGGTTGTAGGTGCTATTTCGGGGCTGGAGGAGGCAAGGGAGATGGAAGCGCATATGCTGGAGGAGCTGGTGCACCAGGCTGCAGATAAGGGTAATGGTTAGTTTGGGAAACATTGAGGTAAGCAGGAGGTTGGGAAAAAGGATGAGGCATGCCGTATCCTAGATACATGCTACCTGGAGGGGGAAAAGTGCTAGAGGTGCTAGCCCCTCCCTGAGGGAGACCATAGCCCATAGAGGTTGAGCATACGGATGAGAAAGGGCTCCAATGATACCGTCGGCGGAATGAGATGCCCTCGGGGCATTAGCGCCTCCGGGCCTGGGGAGGTCAGGAAGGACGGTATAAACATAACCAGACTGAGCATAGATCAGGTCATATTTCAAGGCTATTTGGAGGGCGGCTTCTTCGGTTTGAGAGAAATGGGAGGCGACATCTTTGCCAATGGGAGCTAAGAGAGTGCGAAGGAACCAGTCCATATAAACCCGATCTTCGAATGGGGGAGCTCGACATAAGCTTCTTCTTTGTCGCCATTCCTGGACATGAGTGGAAAGGCAGGTCGAAGAGGTTTGCTTGAAAGAGGTCAAAAGCTCCATACCAGTATCGTATCGGAGAGGGAGCTGGAAATAAGATAAAAATGCTTGGGAAATGGTTGCAAAGGTGGTATGGAAGGAGGTGGCTTGGTCAACATACCATTTAGAAGCTTCGCCGGTAAGCGTGCGTTGGAACAACCGAAGATGAATGGAATCATCGGTAATGGAATTAGAGGAACACCACATGTGGAAAGATCAGACATGGTTGGTTGGATCTTCTCCAGCAAGGCCTTCGAACTTAGGGATGTTGGAGGGGAGCTTGGTTCGTATAGTAGGCCAACCAACATCGTGGCAGATAGGGTCATTGATCAACTGATTGAAATCGGGGAGGCTGAGGCCTGCGATGTACGGTAGCAAGGGTGTGGCTGAGGTAGTTCCTGTGGCAGTTCCGCTAGTAGTAGTTCCGGCATTAGGGCCGGGAGCTCCGCTAGCGTTAGGCCTTGGACCAGACATAGTGAAGGTGACAGGGGGAGAACCAGAAATAAAAGGAGAACCCAATGAATCAGAAGAGGAGTTGGAATGCGGACTCGGAGGGGGATTGGCTCGACGACGGCGGGACGGAGCAGGTTGATCGATCGGAAACTGAGGGTGAAGGCCAAGAAGTCTCTGGGAAGCGCGCCTTGGGGGCGCAATGATGGCAACACAAACACGGCACGAGGGGAAGAAGAACGACTGACAGAGGCAGGGAGGTGCAGAATCAAGTGATTACAATGTCGAAACAAGGGAAAAAAGGTGCAGTGTCAATTGATTTTAAAGTCTTTGCCTGGTGGTGTAAACCAGGCTCTTCTTCGCTTAGGGTGAGTGTGTGGCGTGCGTTAATTTTAATTTTTAAACGCTTTTCGTTTTGAGAGAAATAGAAAAAGTGTTCTGCGTAACTGAAAATAATGCTGCAAAAACAGTATATAATGCTGAAATAACAAAAATTAACAGCTACTATTGCATCGATTCAACCCAAAAAGGCGGGTCTCTCAAAAATAATCTAAAAGAGGGAAAAAATCTAGTCAAAACACACTAAAAATAGGCCAATAGATCTAGGGTCAAAAGGGACAGGGATCTAAAGGAGAAAGCTGTTGAAAAGAGGTGCAGATCACAGCCAAGAGGCAGAGGCAAGGTGGCTGGAGAAAAGGAGGAAATCAGCAAAAAGAGGAAAGGACAGGGAGGAGGTCCTAAAGGGAGGTCCAAAAAAAAATACAAGAGGTGATTTGAAAGGAAGAGAGCTGATTTAAAGGGATCTGAGAATGAGGTATCAGATTTGAAAAAGGGAAGGCTGAAACTCTGAAAAAATAGACAGCTGAAACAACTAAAAACTCTTCCACCAAAAGTGGAGGGTAATGAAGCCCTAGGGGGCTAGGTTCCCACTTAGATGAGCAAAAAAATCATAAATAGGTCTAAACGGGCAGAGACAGAGGCTGGAAAACCCTAACAGAAGCTTCAGCAAAACCCAGAAAAATTGAAGAAAAACAGCAGAAAAAAGCACAGGTCGTAGGTTCTGACCTGTTTTCCTATTCAGGTCGCAGAAAATAGGCTAAAAAGTGCGACCTGGAGTCCAGGGCGCAGTTTTTGGGCTGAAAAGTGCAACCTCCAACTCCGGTTGTCCCAGCGGCAGATTTTCGAAAAAGTTGTCGTCTCAGTTGCGGCTGATGTCTGTCACCTGCGCAATAGGGCCAAAAACATGCGGAAGTTAGAAATTTTAATGTTTTAGGGTTTTATGGGTGAAAAAAAACATGAAAATAGGAAAAAAAAAAAGCTGAAAAGAAACCCTAGGGTCTGAAGTAGCTGGATATGCAGGAATATGAAAAACGACAGCGGTCGTAATTGAAAACCCGTGTGGAGTCGCCAATTGTTAGTATGAATCCTTTGTCGAAGTGTACGAAAAGAGACCACTTTAGCTACGCATAACTAATAGCCCTAACATCAAATATGGCTGCCAATATCTTCAGATCTGCAGTTAGTTGATCAAGACAAGAGCTGCAAAAACCAGATCTATGCATAGAAAGACATTAAGCAGTAAAAAGAAGGTTTTGCTCCATATATCCAATAGACAAGACAAGAACAATTTTTTGAAAGAATTTTTTGTATTAAGGGCACCTAGGAGGAAAACAAGAAGATGTTTCCAATTCTCCTCAATGGGATGGGTTCTTGGAAGTCCTCAGCACTTCAGATCTAGAATCTCTCTCTCTTGTTGGTGTAGAAAACCCAGACAAAGATAGAACTCAAGGGAGCTCACACAGCAAATAATGTAGAAAAATGTGACCAAGTGTATAGATCCAGAGTGATCTAATAGGCAACAAAAGGTGAAGAATGGTAGGAAAAACCCTCCTATTTATAACAAAATATGGGGTCATTCTAGATCTTGGTGCATGATTAAAATAACATTAACCAAATCTAGATCCACCTTTTATGGAATATTTTATTATATTTGTTGGAGGGAAAAGGTATTTGACTTGGGTCAAATCCCTTTATTTGTAAATAATAAATAAATAAATGATTTATTTATCATTTTAAGAAAGTGGTTGAAAGATAATCAAATAAATAATGATTTATTTAATTATTTATGGGTGATTTAGTCATATTTAACAAGGAATATTATTTAAATAAGATTTAAATAATTATTCCTAGAAAATAATAATATAAATAAAGATTTATCTAATTAATTTCTTTTTTTTGGGTTAAACATGACCAGGAATAATAATTGAATTATTGTTTAATTAATTATTCCTTGAGGAAAATCAAACAAATATAGGTTTGTTTAATATTTCCTTTTGGGGTTTCATGTTTAGACCATAAACAACCTAATAAATGTGTTTTATTAAGTTATTTTACATAGTGAAAGCAATTTTACTTAGGGTAAAATTGGTCTTACATGGTGTACTTGTGTCCATCTAATGATAGTAGGTTAGATGACCAAAAAATGGTGTAACACCAATGATCCAAAATTCATATCACAAATTTAACTGCGCGATTATAACCTGTTTTGAACTATGCAAAATGGGTTTTTTTGTGCCCTTATACCTCCTCCACGTGGCAAACGTCTATTGGATCGCATTCGATCCAACCAAAACCATATACCACCTATAACCCACGCGATAAACCGCCAATGTTTTTTTCCTTTGAAGACCAAAACCACCCTCTGTTCGATGTGACCGCCATTTAATGCAGGCTAATTTAGACCTAAAACGTTCAATAAAACTCTAAATTGAACCATTCAACCCTTTTCCTACATTATTTACTGGTATTCATCCTCTCGACTGAGAAGAAAGAACCCTGTACACTGTTATATGCCCGGAAAAGTAGAAAAAGCCCGCATTTGCTGTCAAAGATTGCTGGAGATTGCTTCCAGAAAACACCAAAGACCTGTCCAAACAAATCAGAACCTGTTAAATGACCAATACCTGCACAAACAGGTATTTTCTGATACAAACAAGCCAACTTTCATTTGAAAAGAATTATCTAAAAAGAATTGAGCCTTGTAAAAGTGTATTTACCTAAATAAAGTTTCTACTCGCCCGAAAAGAGCTAAATGCCTGTCAAAATTTTATTAAACCCTGTTTTAAATACTACATTCAGTTTTAAAGGAAAAATCAAGTTTATTTTAGCCTTTGCAGACTTTAAAAGACTCCAATATTACCCAGAAATCCTCTGCAGGTAACCCTAACCCTCTGCACCCAATTTCAATCAATTTTAGCCTAAAATTCATTGAAAGAAGTATAAGAAAACCTTGTTTCTTAAATCATAAACCTCTTAGAGTCTGAAATCTAGTTGAAAACCAAAATTGAAGGTTGAAATCCCAGGAAAAAACTAAGTTGTGCTTATTTTATCTAAATAACCTTTGTCGAAGTCAAAAAACACTTATGTAAACCATTTAATCTTACAGAAGAATCTAGAAAGCCTAAAAATAGAGTTTTAGTTATCCAGTAAGCCTAAAAATGTCAAAATCTAATTCAGCTTTGTCCTCCAAGACTGTAATAATTGTAAATCCTCTACAACCTCTTGTTGTAGACATTGAACACACACCTTTAGCAGATGTAGACTATAAAATAGCAGATCCAGTGGTTGAATTTAATTTGTTAAACCTCCATTACTAGAGTTATGAAGTCCTTAGATCAAGTTGAAGAAGTCCAAATTTGGAAATCAAACCTACCCGAATATGTTGTTCCAGTCACTCATCAATGCCCAGAGGTTATTAGGTTATGTTGGAGCTATTATTCACCTGAACATAGAGAAATGATGAATGCAAACAAAGAGGTACTGTTTACAATTACTGTTGAGTCCATAAACCAAATGCTATAACTCAAACATGATCCCAAAGATATTCCTTTGTGTTAAGTCCCTATATTAATAGTGTAGTCCCTTATTATGTTAGTGTAGCCCCCCTTATTGTTATTAGTGTACCCCTGTAACCCCCATATTGTTATTATTGTGCCCTTACATTATTATTGTTAGGTCGGCTAGGATTACATTGTGGCCCCACTAGGATTATATTATGGCCCCATGGACTCCTATATATAGAAGGAGGTTTTGGTCATTTGTATCATCCAAGAATTGTTCATTAATGTAATGTATTGGAGGTTTCCCCCTTGAAGTGGCTTATTTATAAGGCGTTGATATCTCTTTTCTTCAATTTTTGGAGTTGGTTTCCCAACATTTGGTATCAGAGCTTTGAGATTCTAGGGTTTCGCTGCTCCAAACAGGTCATCGTGGCATCTGTGCTATAACTTTTTTCCTACAAAGGTTCAGAATCTGAAATTTTTAGAGTGTGAAGCCAAAATTCTTAGGAACATCGTCGCAAAATGTCAGAGCTTGGTTCGAAATATTTTCGGAGATATGATCTATGCAAGTTAGGTCATTTTGCAGGCTCCTGAATTTAACCTAAACAGGTCATCGTGGTATTTTCGTAATAACTTTTTTTTCTACGAAGGTTCAGAAGCTGAAATTTTTAGAGTGCAAAGGCGCAATCCTGAGGAACATCTTCACAAAATTTTAGATATTGGTTCGCAATATTTTCAGAGATATGATTTGTGGAAGTTAGGGCTTTTTGAGGCTTCCGAATTTCATCTCAAAGAGGTTATCAAGGGAAAATCTTCATAAATCTCTCTCTGAGCATCAGATTGGAATGCGGTAAAAAGTGGCCTTACATTATTATTGTTAGGTCGGCTAGGGTTACATTGTGGCCCCACTACGATTACATTGTGGCTCCATGGACTCCTATATATAGAAGGAGGTTTTGGTCATTTGTGTCATCCAAGAATTTTTCATTAATGTAATGTATTGGAGGTTGCCCCCTCGAAGTGGCTTATTTCTAAGGTGTTGATATCTCTTTTCTTCTATTTTTGGAGCTGGTTTCCCAACACTTTGTCAATAAAAGCACTTACAAAGTTTTACATTGGTCTTGATTTTCCAAAAAGGTTTTAGATTTTTCAAGTGTGCATGCCTTTACATGTTGAAATTCCACAAATCAACCCTCCATATTCTACTTCAAAATTTCCAGAAGGGTCTAGGCATGTCATTTCTCTATTGTCATTTATCCTATGATACTTTATAGATGATCATATTGATGAGTACATCTGAGGGTTTCTATCTACTTTTGCACCAGGACAACCTCCTTCTGTCATTTTCAATTATGCTGAGTATATAGCTGACAATATCCATGATCAGCTGGTCAAATTTCCAACTGAAGGAATATTTAGATATACATCCTTTCTCTTGCATATGTTCTTGTATTTTCAAGCAGACAAGCTTCCAATGACCCTCTAGAAGCTTGATATAGAAGAAAATCCACTTTCAGTCATATTTTGGACTTCTTTGATTAGAAAAGAGTCCTCGGAGTTCACTTATGTAGAGTTTATAGATAACTTTGTCCATCCATTGATAAATATGTTGACCAACATAGAACAACCAAGAGTCAGTGATGAAATGAAGGAAGTTCTATAGCTATCGAAGCATACTAGAACTGGTGATTGGTACTTATATGAGAAACATACAAAAATTAGAGTTTTTTGGTCCAATTTGTTACCCTACAAACTACCTAAATATGTACCAATGAGAGTCTTTGCCTTGGAGTATATCAAAAAAATATTAAATTTTTATTCTATCAACTTCCTAGAAGCCAAGAAAAAGACCTTATTTAAGTTGAAGAATCAGGTGGGGCCATTTATTTGTAATCATAAAGATGCAGAACAAGAAGCAACAAAGAAATTACTTGGATACAAATTTGAAGGAAGCTTCTCATGGAACTATGATCCACAAGGAATATTAAGAAAAATGAGGGTTAAGTACAAAATAACACCTTATATTCATGAGAAAAAACCAGAGATTGAACAATATGTCAATCAAACTGAGTGGCTAGAAGACACTTTAGTAGATGTAGTTAAAAGAGGTGATACTAGTCACACCTTGCAAATTGCAAATCAAGGAAAAAAATATACTAAGAGAGTTAGAGAAGAAGGTACATATACTGTTGAGACAACAACTATGACAAGGTTTAAAATTAGATACAATAAAAAGCCTATAGTCAATTCAGTTGATAAAGGAAAAAAGACCATAGAAGTAGAAGACACAGATGTTCCAGTGACAAATAAGGATGTTGCTACAGTCAATACAAATGAGCCAATAACAGAGATTTTAAATGAAGGAAATACTATAATTCAAACACTTAGGTCATAGAGAAACATCAGAAGAAAAATATCCTGATATTAGGGAAAAATATAAGCAGATTAAGACAAAGAATGAAGAAATCAAGAGTGAGATTTATTCTCAATATTTGAAGCAAACACCAAGCATTCAGAACAGAGTTTTATCAGCTTTTGATTACTCACAAAAATTTGATTATGTCAGTACTGCAACCAATAGTCAAGAATCCTAAGATAGTTGTAGAATACAAGAAAATTGATCTTGAAGTGACAACAGAAAGTATTCATGCACTAGATCAAATTGAGTTTCATAGGAAAAGTTTAGAGATGTTATATTCTACCATAACTACTAAGGCTATGAGTTTCAAAAAACTTCAGAATACAATCATAAACATGAGAGATCAAATGAAGGTTTACAAGGCCTCATGATATGCTAAAGATCTTATAATTAAGTCTTTAGAAGAGTTGGTTATCCAAGTAGGATATGATCTTGCAAATGTTAAAGCAAAAAAACAGTTAGTCAAGAAGAAGAATGAAGATATTGCAGCATTGAGGAAACATCTTAAGCTTCCACCAACTGAACATCCACAAGCCAAAGAAATAATACAAGAGCAAAATCAGAATGATGATATGATGAATTTAATTTTTCAATTAACAGGACAGATAAAAGAGATGGAGATCCAAATGGAAAATTTGGTCCATGAAAGAGAAACTACAAAAACACAGGAAACTCCTACAATGATTCCCATGGTTACTAATGTTGTGCCTTCAACTCTGGAAGAAGAGTTGGCACCAAAAGAACCACTGGCTACTGCAGTGCCAGTGACATCATCCACAACTTTAGCTACAGAGTCTTCTACATCAACAATGCAACCAACATATGAGGCTAGTAAATTAGTTAAAGCCATGGAGGAAATGTCACTTCAAACTAATGAGATAAATAGATTGAAGAAAATTATTGAAAATCTTGAAGACACCAAAAAGCTAGCTCAAATCAATGCTAAAACTCATGAAAAAAGGGCTAACAGGTTAAATACTGAGTTGAAGAATCTACAAAAAGATTTGACCTTGAAAGAGCTAATTTATTATATAAAGAATTAGTTATGGAGTAAAATCATTGAAGCCATCAATGATGTTTGGCCATCAATCCAGGTAATATATGAAGAGAGGGATTTACTGAAGGCAGCACAAGCAGAGATTTAGAAAACAAAAGATGAGCTAGGTGACAAACCTGAGCAAGCCATAGAATTGATAAAGTTTCTCAACAGTAAAAATAGACAGGAGTTGGAAGAAATACAAATCACTAATAAGACATAAACAATCCTTGAAATAAGAAAAGTCATTTCAAAGAAGAATATGATGAAACAACTTGAAGAGAAATGTGAAAACATGAACATAGCCATAACCAAGTTTATGGTTAAATTTTAAAATTTGAGGCAAAGAAGTTTGCCTAACATTTTGGTCATTAATGATAAACTCATGCCATAGGAAGACTACAAAAACAAAATTAGAGAGTATGCAAAAGAGTAGGTGGAAAATATAGATGGACAAGGTATTCCTACAGGGAAGGTCTTACTCAGAATTTTTGAAGACTTGTTTTATCTTCAACATGAGATAAAACACTTATTTGTCATAAAACCAACATTTTTTAGATATACTAAGGCAGATGAGAATTTCAGGAGGCTGAAAAAGATACAAATTCCTAATGATTAAGCTTGGAAATCACTCATTGAATTACTGTAAAAGTCAAAGTGCAACAAAAAAGGATAAAATAGATGGCTAAATTTTTCACAGTCAAAACAGAATTTATTACAGTAATAAGGCAGTTTTTACAGAGGTTAAAGAGTATCAGAGGTTAAAGAGAATCAGATTTAAAGAGTATAAGATAAAGAAGATAATGTTTCAAAAACAGATTTGAAATATCTTTGCCAACAAAGAGGAGACCAAGGCATCCATCTGCACCTAATCCATAAACAATTTTCTATTTTATTTGGATAAATACGACAACTTGTTGATTTTTTAAGCAGCTATCACTATTTTGTTGTAAAGATATTTTATTTTTCCTTAGATAATTCCTAGAAGCATTCTAGGATATTTTGTAAACATTTTTTGTATAAATACTTCATCTTTTGAAGTATTATTGTGGAATAAATTTCTGAAGATTTCTATAGTCATTTTTGTTGTACTTGAAGGCTTTTGTTGCAAATTTTGAGTAGCAGAGTGGATCAAATAGTCTAGCATCATATTTCAGGATTCATGTGATGAGCCATTGAAGTGAAGTACTTTCTACTTGTCATTGTTTATCTTCTCATGTTTTCATGCATCCATTATGTATTCTAAATTTGAATGATAAAACAGGAGTATTATTTCAGGATTTGTTAAAAGCACCCTGTCTTTACGGTTTATCATTTCTATGTTTTCTTCTGATTTTCAAAGTAGGGAACCCTTAATTTCTCCCTCTTTTGAATGACCTCTGTCTACTCCTTCCTTATCCGAATCAAATAATCCTTAATTTCTCTTTATCCCGATCAAACCACTTCACCAAATTAGCCTTCCAAGATCTTCAAAGACTTATCTATATTGCCCTTAAAACATTTGACTTTTTGACTTTGATCCTAGTTGTGTCTGCTTGACTTTTGACTCCTTAGCCCAATGGACAAAAAAATATCCCACTATCCATCTCATTAAGTGATTTTTCCCACCAAACCAAACCAAATCAAAACCAAATTGCACAATTGTAACTAGCCTAATATTATATAATCAAAACAAAGTTAAATCTTAAAGAGAGAGCCCTCTCTAAACCCTAGGAAGGCTAGATCCTAGAGTTTAAAAGTTGGTATGTGGTTACCTCCAGTGTTCTTAGACTTTAAATCAAAATATCACAACTTGAGAATTATTAGAGTGATAATAGAAAGGAGACCACTCCCCAGTCGAACACTTTGCATGTTAAATGTTATAAAAGAGAATTGTTATCTGCAAGAAAACCGAGCTAGCTACTACATGTAAGAGAATTTCTCCAGAGAGGACTGGCATAGAAAGCAGCTAAGAAGGTAACAAAGACGTTTCTTAGAGACATCAGTGAATTTCAGAAACGATGTGCTAAAGTAGTTAACCCATTAAAGGATGCCTTGAGCAACATCAAAGCAAAGATCGAGGGTGCACCACCATTGTGACTTGGGACAAGTCATAGTTTTTTGTTAGGGTCCTGTTGGAGCCAAGATCTGCCGTGAAGTAAAGACTCTGCAGATCAAGGAGTGGAGCACACAATGAGAAGTATATTTTTGGTCTTAGGGGCTTTGGGGCGGGTGAAATCCCCTTAATTATGTAACGGTATGGGATTTTTGATGAACGTTGGACTTCGCCCATGGTTTTGGACCATGATATTGTAAAAGCTAGATCTATATAAGGAGTTTAGATAGAATTTATAGGGAAGGTTTTATGTTTGATGATATGAAATGCATTTGGATGTAAGATTGAGTTAGATTCTATGGTTTGGGTTAGAGAAAAGACTCATGCAGTTGTGTGCACAGGAACTTGCAGCTGTGTGCCAATGGTAGAACGTGATTTTATGAGATACATATAGATATGAGTGAATGAACTATTGAGAATATCTAAGTTATATTGATGTGTTTTATTTTTTCTTAATGTTTATGAATGAATGTGCTAAGTTAGGGTTTTATTATTTGAATGATGCAGTACGTTTTATGGTTATTACTGTGGTTAATGATTAATTAAGTAAGATCACACAGTCTTTGAGTAAGTTCATTAGTTGTGTTGAACAGTGTTGGTAATATTACTAGTTCTTTCCTGTGAAGTTCTGATAAGAAGAAAAAGGCCTAAAGCCACTGTCCTCTATCCCTTTGGATGTAGAAACATGGTTCTAACATCCCCCTATATTACCTCAGGTGAGCCTTCGGTCTGCGCAAGCAAACCATTTTCGAAAGGGATAGTAATAGTGGGTTTTTTTGGACTGCGCAGACTATATGAACCTGTGTCAGGGCACCATACAACCAACAAATTTTCTTACAACGTTAAAAGTTCTAGGATGCATGAGTTAGATGAGGAAACATTGAAATATCTTTCGGTAAAATCTATAGGAGATGAGTGTATTGACCTTGTCAACGTAATGGGAAAAGGAGATATTTCCCAACTTTAATTTAATGAAATCTGTGAGTTTTGTAAACACATTTCAAGGGGTAAGGCTAGATCTGGTAAGAATCTAGGAGATCCAACCATGTCAAGAGTTAGTAAATATGCAATTGGAATAGTAAGTAGAGAAGAATTAAGAAATTTGCTTGATAAATTTAAAATAGATATCACTGGGAGTCTTAGTGAACAACTAGATACTCTCAACATATAAAACAAGAAGAAATCTAAAAAAAAAATCATTATCTATCTTCTGTCCTAGATGTAGGAAGTAATATGCTCTGTCCTATTGATAGTGTAAAAAATTGTGTCATATGTGTTGAAAATCATGATACAAGGGAATGTGACTCAAAACTTGGGCTTGAAGCTATCTTTTAGGATGAAGCTGGAATAATCCAAGTTGAATCACTTTGATTTTTTTCTAAAATTCCATGGAAATCCCAACAACCAGGTATTACACAAGGTTTTAACACTCAATATCAGCCATATGCACAACCAAAAAATATTTGGACTACACATATGACTTGGGAAGCTTGGCCTCCTCAACCCAAAAATCCATCTGGGGCACTAGGTTGGCAGAATTATTATGGAAAAAATCCTCATTATCCTCAATTCCAACAACCTTATTCCCCTTACCCACCTCAATACTACCCTCCTCAACCAAACCAACCTCCCCCATTCCAAGCCCAACCATCAAATCAACCACTTTCATTACCATCTGCTCCATTTCCATAAGAATAAAATGAACTACCTATTAAACCACTCCCAAACCCAAATAATAAAAATCAAAAACCTATCTGCAATGTAGAAGGTCAACATTTTCAGGCTTGCATGATATCCCCACTAGGTATAAATTAAGTTCAACTTAGATCTAGTAGGGTTTTTCAAAATAAGTCACCACCAGTTATCATCCAATAATATACAGAGGATGAGTTTTTGAAAAAGAAACAATTCTTGATAAATAAAATACTCCTCCAAAGGAATATGTTCCTATAGATGATAACCAAATAATTCAGCTCCTGCAATTCCTCTAGTAGAAAAACCTTTTTCTTCCTTACAAGATCCATCTTTTCCTGAAAGGCTTAAAATTGATAAAGGAATAGAAAGGAATTTTTTTTACCAAAATATGACATGAGTTGAAAAATGTTTGCATCAAAATTCCTTTGCTCCAAGCTATAAATGGAATGCCAGTATTTGCAAAAAAAACTGAGCTGTGCATTAAGAAACCATGAAGAAAAATAAAAGATGTCAAGAAAATCCAATTGGTAGGAAAAATTGTTGATATTATGATTGGGAAACCAATAATGTAAAAATATCTAGATCAAGGTATCCCTATTGTAAAAATTCACATTAATTGTATTTAAATTCCAATCACCTTGATTGATTTAGGAGAAACCATCAATATCATGAGAAACAAACTATGGATCAATTGAATCTTCCTAATCTTCAATATACTCCTACACTATTACAATTAAAATTGATATGTTATCAAACTAGCTAGATGGTATATTAGAATATGTGTCTATATCTTTTGATTCATGGGAGTATCTTGTTGATTTTATGATTTTAACTTCCAAGAATAATTTAGGAGGCCATCCATTGATCATTGGTAGACCTTGGTTAGAAACAACTGATGCATTAATAGGTTGTATATTTGGTGATATGTGTATTTCTGATGGGAACTCTACTAATAAATTTACATTGTATCCACCTGCAAAAACAATAACTGAAGTAGAAAGTGAAGTCTGAATAGATGATGACAATGAGGACTTTGATGATATTTAACCAATATTTAATCTTTCACAAATAGATGAGGAAGATCAATTATTTGATGAATAATAAATATTCTTCTTCATACTATGCACAAGATCAAAGTTTTAAAGAACAATGTAATATTGAGTATTTATCATGTCATCAAATGGATTTTATTTCTATGGAAAAGTTTGGAAATTCTTTAGTATAAATATTTCCAAGTAAAACATTAAACACAAAAAGAGAAAATTGATAAAGATGTTACAAAAAAATTCCTTTTCTTATGCATGGGAATATACCGATAAGAAGGGAATTGATCCCAAAACTTGCATGCATCATATTTATATTCAAGAAAATTCCAAACTAGTTAGACAACCTTAAAGAAGAATGGACCCTAATGTGAGATAAATTGTTAAGGAGGAATTACAACATTTACTTAATGTAAATTTCATTTATCCGATATCAGATAGTCATTGGTTATCACCTTTGGTGATTTTTCCAAAGAAGAATGGAAAATGGAGAGTGTGCATTAATTATAGGGAATTGAATAAAGCTACTTTGAAAGATCAATTTCCACAACCTTTTATAGATAAAGTACTAGATACCAAAATACTTTTCATTTCTTGATGGTTTTAGTGGGTATAACTAAATCCAACTGACACCAGAAGATCAAGACGAAACAACCTTTACATGTCCATAGGGTATATATGCTTATAGGTACTTCCTTTTGGGCTATGTAATGCACCTGCAACATTTCAAAGAGCATTTTTGGGTATCTTTTCTGATCTAATTCACGATTATGTGGAAGTTTATATGGATGATTTTACTGTCTATGGAAATACTTTTGAAGAATATCTTGAAAAGTCAGAAATTTTTTTCATTAGGTGTAAATAAGAAAATATTTCATTAAGTCATCAAAAAAGTTTTTTGATGTTTAATGAGGGAATTATTTTCCAGGAAACCATATTCAAGGAAATGGAATTAAGGCGGATACATCTGAGGTAGAAGTAATCACTAAAATTTAAATTCCTATTTGTTAAAGAGAAGTTAGAAGTTTTTTTGGTTTCACTAGTTAATATAGAAGAGCCATAAAAGAATTCACAAAAATAGCCTCTCCACTTTTCAAACTTCTCACAAAATATTGTGATTTTGTTTTGAATTCTGACTGCCATAAATAATTTGAGATATTGAAGCAGAAAATCACTGAAGCACCAATTTTAAGGGAGCCTAATTGGTCTCTTCATTTTCACATTTCAGTTGATGCTTCAGATACAACTTTAGGAGCTATGTTGGGACATAAATATCTAACTCCTTATGTTATTTATTACAAAAGCAAAAGTTTGTCTCCTGTAGAGTTAAATTATATTGTAATAGAAAAGGATTTTTTGTTGTTGTTGTGCATGCCATTAATACTTTTTGAAATTATATTTCTGATTATGAAACTTCATTCATACATATCATTCTGTTATTAGTTATTTAATGAATAAACCAATAATAATGGAAATACCATAAGATTACCATTGTTGTTGCAGGAATTCAATATTACTATTCTCGACAAACATGGAAAATAAAACATAGTTGCTAATTTTATTACTAGGATGTAGAATGATAATAATAATATTCCTTTAAAAGATAATATTCTTGATGAATATCTTATGTAGTATATATTAAAACTCCTTGGTTTTCATATATTGCTAACTATTTGGCTACAAGAAAGTTATGCCCACAATTATCAGCTAAAGAGAAGCAAAAATTTATCAAAACCAGTGCACCTTATTCTTGGACAGAAGGGGAAATATAAAAATTTGGACCCAACTCAATCATCGAATATCTATTCAAGAAGATGAAGTACCATAAATATTGAAATATTGAAATATTGTCATGATGAACCCTGTGGAGGACACTTTTCTGATAGGATAAATGCTTACAAAGTACTTATTTTTGGATATTATTGGGATTATCTCTTCAATTATGCCAAAGAATATGTCAACATATGTGATAACTGCCAAAAAAGGGGAAAGCCTATTCCATCAAATGAGTTTCCTCTTAAACCACAGGTACTTGTAGAGCCTTTTGAAAAACGAGCTCTATATTTTGTTGGTCCAACCAATCCTCCATCTAGACAAAAAAGGTATACTTTTTTGTACATATTATGTTACAAAATGGGTAGAAGATAAACGAATTCCATTTGCAATTGAAAATGTTGTACTTACATTTATTTTTGAGGATATTTTTACTCATTTTGGTGTCCCAAGAGAAATTGTGACAGATCAATGTACTGAATTCACATCTAAGTTGGTGTATAAAATAATGGACAAATACAAAATCAAACATCGGAAGTATACTCCATATATGTAATATTCCCAAGTGGGGAAGTAGCAATGTAGCACACAATAATGGAAATAGCAGTGAATTAATAAATACACCATTATATGAGTGTTAAGTCCCTATATTAATAGTGTATTCCTTTATTATGTTAGTGTAGCCCCCCCCCCCCCCCTTATTGTTATTTTTGTACCCTTGTAACCCCCATATTGTTATTATTGTGCCCTTACATTATTATTGTTAGGTCGGCTAGGGTTACATTGTGGCCCCACTATGATTACATTGTGGCCCCATGGACTCCTATATATAGAAAGGAGGTTTTTTCATTTGTATCATCCAAGAATTGTTCATTTATGTAATGTATTGGAGGTTTCCCCCTCGAAGTGGCTTATTTATAAGGCGTTGATATCTCTTTTCTTCTATTTTTGGAGCTGGTTTCATGACATTTGGTATCAGAGCTTTGGATTCTAGGGTTTCGCTGCTCCAAACAGGTCATCGTGGAATTTTCATTGTAAATTTTATTCTATGAAGGTTTAGAAATGAAAATTTTTAGAGTGAGAATCCGAAATATTGAGGAACATCATCACAACATTTCAGAGCTTGGTTCACAATATTTTCAAAGATATGATTTGTGGAAGTTAGGGCTTTTTGTAGGCTCTTGAATTTCACTTAAAAAGGTCATCGCAGAATGTTCGCTATAAATTGTTTTATACGAAGGTTTGGAAGCTGAAACTTTTGGAGTTCGAATCCAAAAGCTCCAGGAATAGTGTCGCCAAATTTCAGATCTTGGTTTGCAATATTTTCAGAGATATGGTCTGTGGAAGTTAGGTATTTTGCAGGCTCCCGAATTTCATCTCAAAGAGGTGATTGTAGGAAAATATTCATAAATATCTCTCTGAGCATCGGATTGGAATTTTGTAAAAAGTGGATGGAATTACATGGACTGCAGTTTCCTGTCTATAAATTTCAGAGCCAAAGGATTAAATAGTGACACGTGGAAAGTCGTACAAGTTCGCTCTACTGTGTTAGAGTCGGTCTTTACATCCCTCCGTCAGAGATCATTTCTCTTATTGCATTTCATTGTTTAGGTGTCTCATTCCGCTCATTCATCTGCATTCCGTTAGGGGGCATGCCATTTCCTGACGGAAGGGATTTTTTCTCTCATTTTCCCTCATGCTTGTACCTGCTGGGTTGGTCAAAATTTATCAAAATTCATCAAAGTTCAGTTCATGTCATTTATAGTCATAGATGCTATTTTGGTCAAAAAAGAGTCATTTTAGTTTCTAGGTCTAGGATTTGGTCTTCAGTAATGTTAAATAATGCCCGTAGGCCATGAGGATGTTTTCAACAAGTTTCATTTCAAGATTTACATCGTCAAATATGCTCGAGGACGTTTCTTCTTCAAAACTCTGTTTTGAAGAAGAAATTGTCGAATTAGTTGTTTGTAATAAATATGTATTTTAAAGTTTTTTCACCATGGAGATTTCAAAAAGCAGACTTTGGTTTTCCTTTGCCAAAGTTCAATGCCACCATCCCTGCGAAAATCAACCAAGAAAACATCATTTCAAGATCAGAAAGTCAGTGAGGTAACAAAAAGACAGAAGTTGTATTAAATGCAAAAAGTGCCAAAGTCAATAACATTACAAAATGGGTTTTGAGAAGAAAAAATTAAAACCATTTCTATATGAGATATTTCTCAAATTCATTCATTCATTTGCATCAAGAGTTATTGGGAAAATCTAAGAGAGAAGTCGAGTTGGAGTTCAAAGAACAAACTGTGATTTTAGAAGAGGCCGACTGTGTGTTTAAACAGAGTGCGGCGCATCCACAAAGCGCGACGCATAGAGCCAAAACACACCATGCATTTTCCTAAGGGCACGGCGCACCCACACGACGCGGCGCATTGGGTTTGTACGCAGCGCATAGAGCCCCAAAGGCTGAAACTCATCTTCGCTCCATCAAAACTCAATTCGATTTAGTTTATTTGTTTCCAAGAAAGTATGCGCCCTTACCATTTGATGTTAACTCCTATTGGGTGCTATTTGAAAGGAGGAATTCAAGAGGTTAAATGGTGAAACATAAACCCTAACCCATATTAAAATTTACTCCATAGGGTTTGTAAAGAGGTGTTGAAAGTTGTTTGGTGCTATACTATTGCTATTGACCACTATATTCTCCCTTTTCTCACTGTCACACTATCATACCACAGTTTTTTCTCCTATTCCCGCTGTCCCATATCCCTTATACCCTTTGTTCCCCATGTTTTAAATCCTCTAGCCCTATCATTTGCCATCACTTCATATCATTTCCACAATATTCAAGGACTGCCTCTTTATCCTTGATTCCACTTAACTCAGGAATGTTTTTCCATTTCATTGACTCTTGTTCCTAAAAAACTACCCCCATCACTATCACTCATTCCCATTTCACTATCTCAAATCCCCTTGTTCCCTATACTTATCCCTTTCTCCACATCACTTATAAATCCCCAAATGCCTAAGTCTCCCAAACAGTGACTGTCCTCATACTTAAATCTCACTTGGTAGTCCTTTTTTCCCACTATGATATTTCTCCACAGCACCTTATTATATTTATGGTACATGTGGCATTAAAGCATACACCAAACTATTGTTTTCACCATACATATATCAGCATATAATTGTCAAACACCTTGTTTTTAGCATCATGTCAGAGACAAATTCATCATATGAGCAGGACAGTGATTCAACCGCAAAGCTAAATGTACCGAGGAGGTCTCATAAAAGTGGCAAGCACGTCAGGGAGGAGCCCACTTCTTTGGCTCAATTGCAGGCATGCCCGCTTGCAATGACATTCTTTCAGCAACATTCATGTTTTCGGTATTGTGAGATGATATCTCAGATTCAGCACCATCAGGAGTTGGTTCTCTTATTTGTTTTACATTTGCGTGATGGTCATGTAAACCTTGCTGGAGTGAACTTCACCTTGACACCAGAGACTATTTCTGAGGCAACCGGGATACCAAACATAGGTGAAGAGTGGAATAAGAGACAACAGTTGGATAGAGCATATTATGAGCCTTACATCACACCTGGATATTTGAGGCAGTTGAGCAGGGTATTCCCGTTCCGGTTTCTGAAGGAGTCCTATGCGCCATTAATGAAACTCATCATTAGATACTTCAGCTGTGAGGGTAGATTCTCACGCCTTTATGCATACCATATCAAACTTTTGATGCATTTCACGAGGGTGCGACTGATGAATATTCCATACTTCATGTGCCGAAACATAGAGCGGATGACTACCCTTGTGCAGAAGAAGACTCTGGAGCAGCAACATAACAGCATTTATCATTATGCGCTCATTAAAATCATTGTATTATAGCAGCTTGGATTGCAGGGCATCACATGGGATGAGTTCATTTCCCGTGACTTCTTTACAGCCCCTCAACCTCCTCTAGAGATTGTTCACGATGCAGGTGAGCCTTCGCATCAGTTTGAGTTTCCCGAGACTGAGCCTATTAGCGCTCCAGTGTGTGTGACATATCAGAGAGGCCACAGAGCCTTATTTTCAGCAGCACGAAGAGTACTATCTCCACCAGGGGTGGAAGGGGTCTCGTTACCTTCATCAGCAGCGCGAGTACTATCTCCACAGGGCATGGAAGGGGTCTCGACTTCTACATCAGCACAGTTACAGGACAGAGGCAAGAGGCCTATGCATGATGAGGGCCCTTCAGGAGGCCAAGATACTTATTTTATATTGATAGATGTTGATTCGAGCTCTCCCAGCTCAAAGATGAAAGAAATCATCCAGGAGAAGAAATCTGAGATCGACACGCTGACTAAGAAATTGTAGAGAGCCTAGTGGGTTATAGATTACTTGGAGCAGCGGAATAAACAACTGGAGGATCAGCAGACACTCATAAAGTTGCGGCAAATTCGCGAAGACCGAGAATTAGCCCGAAAGAGACCAGGTGACATGACACCATTTGAGCGAGAGACTCGCCTTACGAGAGTTAACATTCATCTGGAGAAGCTCTTGGCGAAGGCCAATAGAGACAAAGACATGCTCAGACATATGAAAAACCACTATTGGGCCCGCACACACGTTTGCAGAGCCAGAATGAAGATCCTGAAGGCGAGGTTGAGAAGAGCACTGAAACGTCGGAAAAGGCCTGATCCACTTTGAATCTTGGCCGAAGCTTCCTTTTATGAGCATGAGACGTGCTGGGAGGCCTTCACTCCTAATTTCAGCAAATTTGGAGAAACTTTTTTCATTTTGAAAATTTTGGTTGCAAAACAGATTTTCCCGCCCGACGCGTCGCGCCACCTAACGCGTGCTTATGATTGGGAAATATTTTGGAGGAAAACTTGATATTTTTGGGTTTTTTATGATAAATTATTCATGTTCAAGAATTTCCGAAGCATTTCATCAAATTCTGGGTTGCCTAAAGGGCCAGAAACACCTTGAAAATGACCTTTCTGCCACTTTTTGCACCAGCAGGAACTAGTCTTGGGAGATTTGTTTTTTGACAGGGAAAATGAACTTCACATTGAAAAATTCCACTTGGGTTGGATATTAGACATCCAGGGCTTTCCAACGAGCTATCATGAGCTCAATTTTGACTTCGGGAAGTGCCTCAAAAACAGGATCAAAGTGGCGTGACGGATTGTGTTTTTGAGCGCGGCGCATAGAGGAATTTTGCCCAAATTTCACTTTTCAGCTCAGAAATTCGGCCAGTTTGACTAGTTTCACTTTTGGATGTAATTATTGATCTATATTGATGTAATTTTGTGGCTATGATGTAAATTTGGCATTTTTTTACTTGTTCTAGAGGATTCATTCACTAAAAAGTAAAAATTAAGTGAATGGATCAGTTTCCTAACATATAGAGGCAAGTTGTTTGGCTGCCTATATTTCAGTTCCATGTTTAGAATTGGTTGAAACAGCTCCTAGAAGGATGAGCTCGACCCCTAGAGGCATGGGAAGGGGTTAGGATGGTCTATACATTGTCTTTTCTGAGGCATTTTCAGGGTTGGAATCTTGGGAAAAGTTTAGCACCTCATTGTATATCCATTTTCAGATTTTTGGCAAAGGAAAGACCAGAGTTTTGCAGCACTTGTTGGGATCCTTGTGGTTTCTGAGTTTTGATGATGTTCTTCTCATGTTATTGTAAGTTTCATTAATGTTATATGTATTCCATTTCCCTTCTCTTTGCTTCTAAATTAAACAAATGAGTAACTAAGGTAGAATTCATTGATTTGCTGGTGCTCTGCCTTAGAATTTTGTTTAGTTTTATATGTTTTTCGTTAGTTTGAAGAGGATCCTTGCACTCTCTTGCCCTCTTCAGCTCCTCAATAGTCTTTTCAATCCATTTAATTGATCTAAGACATCAAAGCCGCTGCCTACCTCGCCCCAACTTGAACTTTGCAAGAATTTTGCCTCATTCCCAAGCCCGAAATTGTCTTTCCCCTTTTTTCCAACAAAACCCCTAAAAATCAAAATCAAACCCTCCTATTTGTATATCTAGCCTAAGATCAGTTGTTGCTTTAGTCATCTCAAGCCCCTTTGAATATTTTCGTTGAGATTGACCCGGAGAGAGCCCTCTCCTGTCCTCGTAGGGCTAGCTACGAGGCTGAGCGTGGTTTGGTGTTGTCCTTTTTCTGCCTTACTTCAGCCTAAGGTGGATTTCGGAACTAACATAGTGGTGACCATACTAGGGAAGAAAAAAATTGTTTTCTTGTTGGTGTTATTTGTTTCATAAGATACAGACAGAGTCAAGTTAGCCAGGTAGCCTTCGAAACGCTATTTCTTTTCATTAGCGGAAGTAGATGAATGCTGCTTCAGTCAATCTCCAGTCTAGCTTGTGAGCGTGACACTTGACTTGTGAATTGCCCCAGTACATGTATCAAGTTCAGATCTGATTGTTGATGGTGGACAATGATCAGACATAAGAAGGCTGAAATCATTCACCTGGCGACTTCATTCACTGAAAAATCCAGAAATCAATGCTTCATGGTGACTCCACTGCAGGAAGATTAGTAGCTTTAAGATTTTCAAGATGGACCGGATTGCAAGAAGATACACTCCCATGAGCCAAGATCACATCCCAGGTTTTCCAAATAAAATTCCCAAGGTGGATTGCCTTCAGAATTTTCCTATGTTCAGAAATGTGGAAGGTAATGATGCTGCTCTTCATCTGGTGAAATTTCACATCCATGTGAATAAATTAAACATCGATTTTCCTGAAGACTGTTTGATGAAGATGTTTATGGCTACTCTGGAAGATGAAGCCCGATCTTGGTATGAAATTTTTCCACCTGCTTCTATTTATTGTCTAAAATATTTTCATACAATATTCTTTGAAAGGTATAAAGAATCTTGTCCATCCTTAATATTAGTGCAGAATTGTTGTGAACACGTTAGTAGTTTCATTGAAGATCTTGAGAATTTTTATGGAGATAATGAATTGATGGACGGAGAAATCATGGAAGCATTGTATGAAAATTCGTTTCAGCAGCACACATAAATTTTAGAGGATACTTGTCAAGATCAGCAGGTTGAAGATTTCCATATGGTTGAAGATGATGAAAGAAGAAGTTTCATTTCAGATCTGGCTGAAATAAAGGATGATACGCAGGAAAATGATGTTCCAATCTCAGATAGTGATGACGATAAATCAGATCGAGAGATAAATTGTGATGAGGAAAAACATGTTGTTCCAGATCTCATAAAAGAGAGTTGTATTGTTGAGGCTGCCTCAAATGAAGAAAACAGAGTTACAGACCTAAATGCTCTCATCCCACCAGAACTAGATCTTCACGAGGAGGTAGTTCATTCCCTCTATGAAAAACAAGATGAGATCTTCGTTCAAGTAAGTGAAAAAGTTTCCTTGGATGAATCATTGGTAAATGATAGAAATGTCATGTTTGGGTTTCAAGAATCATCTGAAGTTTCTTTTCTCATGATTGATGAATGTAATGAGAAACATGATAATCTGGCTGTCATATTATATGAAGATGACCTACAATATATTCAGACTACAGAAGATCAGAACATTCAGGGCTTCCTTTCAGATTCTTCTTCATATGTCTCATGTTTTGAAATGTTTTTCCAAGAGGAGATCTACTCATCTACTTGTTCAAAATTTTTTGAGGACCAGGAACATACTTTTACTGAAGTACATTATGAAGGAGGATCAGAATCAAAATAAAAATACACCTTGTTTCTTCAGCAGGAGGTAAATCTTCATGTTTTTCAGGATCCACTGGCAAATCTGTTGCAGTCAGCAGTGAAGGTGATTATTGCAGTATTCAGTAATGAAGGAGATCATGGTCAATTATGTTTTAGGATGCCTAGTTACTAGTATTTATTGTTGACTAGAAGATCTGATCAGGAGAATCAATCAAGGAGGCATCTACTTGATTGGTTACATTGGAAAGCACACTACACATGATTGTACATATTCCATCAGCAGGCGGTTGGTTGTCATCATGATTTGAAACCCTCGAATCTTGATGGACTACTGCCATTAAAAATCTTTGTAAGTACTTGTTTTAGTTAAGCCAGTCATGAGTCATTTGTGAGTCAGTTTTCAGTCTTGTTATTAAGTTAGTTTGTGTCGGTTTTGAGTCATGTTTGGTTTATTATGGTTTTCAGTTTAGTCTTGAGTTTGAGTCAGTCTGCATAATGTCATTTTTCATGTTTTGATTCCATTACCCGATGGATTAAGGCACTGTCTGCTTTCCAAAGATCTGCCGTTCTTGGCACCTCCAAGGAGCTACCATCCCCATTGGAGCCAATGTTAGAGTCGGTCTTTACATCCCTCTGTCAGAGATCATTTCTCTTATTGCATTTCATTGTTTAGGTGTCTCATTCCACTCATTCATCTACATTCCGTTAGGGGGCATGCCATTTCCTGACAGAAGGGGTTTGTTCTCTCATTTTCCCTCATGCTTGTACCTGCTGGGTTGGTCAAAATTTATCAAAATTCATCAAAGTTCAGTTCATGTCATTTATAGTCATAGATGCTATTTTGGTCAAAAAAGAGTCATTTTAGTTTCTAGGTCTAGGGTTTGGTCTTCAGTAATGTTAAATAATGCCCGCAGGCCATGAGGATGTTTTCAACAAGTTTCATTTCAAGATTTACATCATCAAATATGCTCGAGGACGTTTCTTCTTCAAAACTCTGTTTTGAAGAAGAAATTGTCGAATTAATTGTTTGTAATAAATATGTATTTTAAAGTTTTTTCACCATGGAGATTTCAAAAAGCAGACTCTGGTCTTCCTTTGCCGAAGTTCAATTCCACCATCCCTGCAAAAATCAAACAAGAAAACATCATTTCAAGATCAGAAAGTCAGTGAGGTAACAAAAAGACAGAAGTTGTATTAAATGCAAAAAGTGCCAAAGTCAATAACATTACAAAATGGGTTTTGAGAAGAAAAAATTAAAACCATCTCTATATGAGATATTTCTCAAAGTCATTCATTCATTTGCATCAATATTTATTGGGAAAATCTAAGGGAGAAGTCAAGTTGGAGTTCAAAGAACAAACTGTGATTTTAGAAGAGGCCGATTATGTGTTTAAACAGAGCGCGACGCATTGGGATAGGCCGCGGCGCATCCACAGAGCGCGGCACATAGAGCCAAAACACACCATGCATTTTCCTAAGGGCACGACGCACCCACACGGCGTGGCGCATTGGGTTTGTGCGCAGCGCACAGAGCCCCAAAGGATGAAACTCATCTTCGCTCCATCAAAACTCAATTCGATTTAGTTTATTTGTTTCCAAGTAAGTGTGCGCCCTTACCATTTGATGTTAACTCCTGTTGGGTGCTATTTGAAAGGAGGAATTCAAGAGGTTAAATGGTGAAACATAAACCCTATACCCATATTAAAATCTGCTCCATAGGGTTTGTAAAGAGGTGTTGAAAGTTGTTTGGTGCTATACTATTGCTATTGACCACTATATTCTCCCTTTTCTCACTGTCACACTATCATACCACAATTTTTTCTCCTATTCCCGCTATCCCATATCCCTTATACCCTTTGTTCCCCATGTTTTAAATCCTCAAACCCTATCATTTTCCATCACTTCATATCATTTCCACAATATTCAAGGACTGCCTCTTTATCCTTGATTCCACTTAACTCAGGAATGTTTTGCCATTTCATTGACTCTTGTTCCTAAAAAACTACCCCCATCACTATCACTCATTCCCATTTCACTATCTCAAATACCCTTGTTCCCTATACTTATCCCTTTCTCCACATCACTTATAAATCCCCAAATCCCTAAGTCCCCCAAATAGTGACTGTCCTCATACTTAAATCTCACTTGGCAGTCCTTTTTTCCCACTGTGATATTTCTCCACAACACCTTATTATATATATGGTACATGTGGCATTAAAGCATACACCAAACTATTGTTTTCACCATACATATATCAGCATATACTTGTCAAACACCTTGTTTTCAGCATCATGTCAGAGACAAATTCATCATATGAGCAGGGATATGAGCAGGACAGTGATTCAACCGCAGAGCTAAATGTACCGAGGAGGTCTCATAAAAGTGGCAGGCACATGAGGGAGGAGCCCACTTCTTTGGCTCAATTGCAGGCTTGCCCGCTTGCAATGACATGCTTTCAGCAACATTCATGTTTTCGGTATTGTGAGATGATATCTCAGATTCAGCACCATCAGGAGTTGGTTCGCTTATTTTTTTTACATTTGTGTGATGGTCATGTAAACCTTGCTGGAGTGAACTTCACTTTGACACTAGAGACTATTTCTGAGGCAACCGGGATACCAAACATAGGTGAAGAGTGGAATAAGAGACAACAGCTGGATAGAGAATATTATGAGCCTTACATCAGACCTGGATATTTGAGGCAGTTGAGCAGGGTATTCCCGTTCCGGTTTCTGAAGGAGTCATATGCGCCATTAATGAAACTCATCATTAGATACTTCAGCTGTGAGGGTAGATTATCACGCC
Source organism: Pinus albicaulis (assembly GCA_034641835.2). NCBI lineage: Eukaryota > Viridiplantae > Streptophyta > Pinopsida > Pinales > Pinaceae > Pinus > Pinus albicaulis. The sequence goes on along the minus strand of CM076579.1, from coordinate 1,082,346,993 downwards.
TTTATGCATACCATATCAGACTTTTGATGCATTTCATGAGGGTACGACCGATGAATATTCCATACTTCATGTGCCGAAACATAGAGTGGATGACTACCCTTGTGCAGAAGAAGATTCCGGAGCAGCAACATAATAGCATTTATCATTATGCGCTCATTAAAATCATTGTAGTACATCAGCTTGGATTGCAGGGCATCACATGTGATGAGTTCATTTCTCGTGACTTCTTTACAACCCCTTAACCTCCTCTAGAGATTGTTCACGATGTAGGTGAGCCTTCGCATCAGTTTGAGTTTCCCAAGACTGAGCCTATTAGTGCTCCAGTGTGTGTGACATATCAGAGCGGCCACAGAGCCCTATTTGCAGCAACACGACGAGTACTATCTCCACCAGGGGTGGAAGGGGTCTCGTTGCCTTCATCAGCAGCGCGAGTACTATCTCCACAGGGCATGGAAGGGGTCTCAAATTCTACATCAGCACAGGTACAGGACAGAGGCAAGAGGCCTATGCATGATGAGGGCCCTTCAGGAGGCCAAGATACTGATTTTATATTGATAGATGTTGATTCGAGCTCTCCCAGCTCAAAGCTGAAAGAAATCATCCAGGAGCAGAAAGATGATATCGACACGCTGACTGAGAAATTGCAGAGAGCTCAGTGGGTTATAGATTACTTGGAGTAGTGGAATAAACAACTGGAGGATCAGCAGACACTCATAGAGTTGCGGAAAATTCGCAAAGACCGGGAATTAGCCCGGAAGAGACCAGGTGACATGACACCATTTGAGCGAGAGACTTGCCTTACAAGAGTTAACATTCATCTGGAGAAGCTCTTAGCGAAGGCCAATAGAGACAAATACATGCTCATACATATGAAAAACCACTATTGGGCCCGCACACACGTTTGCAGAGCCATAATGAAGATCCTGAAGGCGAGGTTGAGAAGAGCACTGAACGTCGGAAAAGGCCTGATCCACTCTGAATCTTGGCCGAAGCTTCCTTGGCTGAGCATGAGACATGATGGGATACCTTCACTCCAAATTTCAGCAAATTTGGAGAAAATTTTGTCATTTTGAAAATTTTGGTTGCAAAACAGATTTTTCCGCCCGACGTGTTGCGCCACCTGACGCGCGCTTACGATTGGGACATCTTCTGGAGGAAAAATTGATATTTTTGGGTTTTTTATGATAAATTATGCATGTTCAGGAATTTCCGAAGAATTTCATCAAATTCTGGGTTGCCTAAAGGGCCAAAAACACCTTGAAAATGGCCTTTCTGCCACTTTTTGCACCAGCAGGAACCAGTCTTGGGAGATTTGATTTTTGACAGGGTAAATGAACTCAAAATTGAAAAACTCTACTTGGGTTGGATAGTAGGCATCTAGGGATTTGCAAAAAGCTATCATGAGCTCAATTTGGACTTCGGGAAGTGCCTCAAAAACAGGCTCAAAGTGGCGCGACGCATTGAGTTTTTTAGCGCGGCGCATAGAGGAATTTTGCCCAAATTTCACTTTTCAGCTCAGAAATTCGGCCAGTTTGACTAGTTTCACTTTTGTATGTAATTATTGATCTATATTGATGTAATTTTGTGGCTATGATGTAAATTTGGCATGTTTTTACTTGTTCTAGAGGATTCATTCACTAAAAAGTGAAAATTAAGTGAATCGATCAGTTTCCTAACATATAGAGGCAGGTTGTTTGGCTGCCTAGATTTCAGTTCCATGTTTAGAATTGGTTGAAATAGCTCCTAGAAGGATGAGCTCGACCCCTAGAGGCATGGGAAGGGGTTAGGATGGTCTATATATTGTCTTTTTTGAGGCATTTTCAGGGTTGGACTGTTGGGAAAAGTTTAGCACCTCATTGTATATCCATTTTCAGATTTTTGGCAAAGGAAAGACCAGAGTTTTGCAGCACTTGTTGGGATCCTTGTGGTTTCTGAGTTTTGATGATGTTCTTCTCATGTTATTGTAAGTTTGATTAATTTTATATGTATGCCATTTCCCTTCTCTTTGCTTCTGAATTAAACAAATGAGTAACTAAGGTAGAATTCATTGATTTGCTGGTGCTCTTCCTTAGACTTTTGTTTAGTTTTATATGTTTTTCATCAGTTTGAAGAGGATCCTTGCACTCTCTTGCCCTCTTCAGCTCCTCAGCAGTCTTTTCAATCCATTTAATTGATCTAAGACATCAAAGCCGCTGCCTACCTCGCCCCAACTTGAACTCTGCAAGAATTTGGCCTCATTCCCAAGCCCGAAATTGTCTTTCCCCCTTTTTCCAGCAAAACCCCTAAAAATCAAAATCAAACCATCCTATTTGTATATCTAGCCTAAGATCAGTTGTTGTTTTAGTCATCTCAAGCCCCTTTGAATATTTTCGTTGAGATTGACCCAGAGAGAGCCCTCTCCTGTCCTCGTAGGGCTAGCTACGAGGCTAAGCGTGGTTTGGTGTTTTCCTTTTTCTGCCTTACTTCAGCCTCAGGTGGATTTGGGAACTAACATACTGAACCAGTCCATAATTAGGTCATTGCAGAAGATTGGACATAACTTTGCCTTGAAGAATCTAAATCAGGTCAGACCTATAGCATTAGAAAGAGGATTCAGATGGCTACCTTAGGGAAAATTTTTAGATATTGAAGATCCAAAATCACAGAGATAATTCAGTTTGAAGACCGAGCTCCTCAAAAGAAAGAAAAAAGTGTGTATTTGGTTTTTAAGATTGCATAACGTTTGTTTGAAAAAGCAGTTTGAAGTGATTCCAAGGGCATATTTTATAATTTTTATCAGTATTGGGTTCTATAATGCCTCCAAAAAATAATTCCATACCCATTAAGCCCTTAAAAAGCTATACTATGACGCATGAAGAAGAAGAATTGCAGTATGAGATATCAAAATTACGGTACCAAATGCAACAAGTTCCAATCTTACGAAGAGCAACCGAAGATGACATATATGGTTTAAAAGTAGAAATGGAGGCTAAGTTGGATGGTTTGAAGGATCAAATAATAGCTAATATGGATGATAAATTAGTGGAAGATCAAATCGAGCATCAACAACAAGTTCTCCAACTCTCAAAGGATAACCTAACTTTGGTGCAGAATCTAATGAAACAACAAGAAGATCAACATCACATCGAAAGAAGTTATGAAGCAGTCACAAAAACAAGAACTCGACAAGTACAATCAATTTCAGAGTATCTTAGCAAGTGGAAGAACTTCCCTGTAAAAGATTCCACATGGGAGGATGAGAATTTTATACAGAAGCATCAAGAAATAATCAAGCATTTAGGACAACACTTGTTTGAAGGAGAGGGGCATGTTAAGTCCCTATATTAATAGTGTAGTCCCTTACTATGTTAGTATATCCCCCCCTTATTGTTATTGTTGTACCCATGTAACCCCCATATTGTGATTATTGTGCCCTTACATTATTATTGTTAGGTCGGATAGGGTTACATTGTGGTCCCACTATGATTACATTGTGGCTCCATGGACTCCTATATATAGAAAGGAGGTTTTTTCATTTGTATCATCCAAGAATTGTTCTTTCATGTAATGTATTGGAGGTTGCCCCCTCGAAGTGGCTTATTTATAAGGTGTTGATATCTCTTTTCTTATATTTTTGGAGATGGTTTCACAACAATGAGACAAATGTACAACCATATTATTAAACATATGAGCCATAATGGGCATAAAATCTTGAGGATCAAGTCCCTCAAACAATACAACACAAGCCTCCCATCAACAAATATGCCAATACATGAAAAATAACTGCTATAAAAATGCCATGAGCCATGAAAACGTTGTTTTGGGGCATAAAATGCTACATAAATATACAAAAATATGGATCTTATTTTATATATCTCAAATAATGTTAGGAATGAAGATATAGACTCCCAAACACTTTTCCAAGACAACCCAGAAAGGGTTTCCGGAAATACCCAAAAGTGAAAAATGCCGGAATGCAGCCCTAGGGATGAATTGTAGCTGCAACTGAATAAATGGATAGATATGGATGAAATTTATATCTAAATGAATATATATACTCCAATATATGCTTGCAATCAAATTATGATCCCTTCACTGAAAAAAAAACACCTCAAATGAGGCACTGAAATCCCCACTACAAATACTCAATAAAATAACGCAATCCTTGAGGGAAACTACATTGTAGGAAGTTGAAATAGGTTGGAATGGTGAAAAAATATGAAATATAGCTCTTGGACCTACCTTTCTGGCCTCCCAATGGAAAGGATTCTTCCTCCACTGAAAACTAGCTTAGAAATTGGCCCTATCAATCCTCCACTGCAACACAACACAACTCTGAACAAAAAATGTGTTGTAGCTGAAGACTGAAGCTTGGCTTGATTCCTGGATGTGGACTATATAACTCAATAATATCTCCTGAGTAGGCATTTGAAGTCCTTCGAGGATGAGTGTGGGATTCCTGCTCAGGAACACCCTTGTACTAAACAGTACAACAGGCCCTGCTAAACAACAAAAGCATGCATAGAAATGTCACCTGAAAAATCCAGATCTAAAAAGATAAAAATAAATAATCATATAACTATGGTTGCCTTGCCATTCTAAATTGCTTTGTGAGCCTTCTCATATCGGGTCCCACACATTAAAGAAACTACTCTCATGGAGACTATCTCCCATTAACTCTGCATTGTTTCACGTTGATGACCCACTCTTTCTATACCAGCGCTGTTGATTTGGTCAACATTGACCTTGTCACATGCTTTTGCCCCTATTCACACATGGAGGTGCTTTATCTAGCTGTCATGATGTTCCCTTTTCACATCAAGAGAGATTTTTTTCCAACTAAATATATTTATTTGTCTCCCTACCCACTTATCCATATATCTAAAAGACAAAATCAAAAATGAATATTCCAATTAGCTGCATGATAATTTAGGAATATTACAGTCCTCCCCTCCCAAATGTTTCTTGTCCTCAAGAAACTACAAGGATAGAACTGAATATCCTCCTCTCCTCCTGTATCATCGTCATATGATAAGTTCCTCCAATGAAAAAGATGATCTCTCATCAATATGTCCCCAAGGTGCTCCTCCCAAATGTAGAAGCTAGCCTTTGGTGAAAAATCCAAATGGCTCTCATCATGTAGTAGAGGGATATCCATGGAGGAAACTATATGCTGTCTATAGGCCTTATTGAGGCATGGAATCTGAAATATATTGGGAACCATCATTCCCATGTGAAGCTCCCATCCCCAAGCTATCATCCACACAAAATGAGTCACCCTCCAAAATGGTAACTCATGGAAAAACTATTCCACCTTTGGCTCCTGCAATGTAGGTGGGCTACATAGCTCAAATTGATAGACCAATTTTTGTATCCCACACTGTCTCTCTCTCCACTTATGATAATTGTAGAGTGGCTGTTGATTTTGGGCTGCAATAATGTTGCCTTCAAGAGTCAAGAAGAAAACTGGATCCTTAATGATCCTCTCTCTAGTGTCTTGAATCATGCTTGCCCAAACCATTCCATATACAATGAATAGGATATCATCACAATATGGAATCTAAATGAGAAAGATACTGAAGTTTTCGTGTATATTTGGAAGGTACCAACAGTTTCCCAAGTGGTTACAACACAATTTTTCTAACTATTGTTTCAAAACATAATATGGCAAGTTATCTCCGAACAATTTTCTAGTTGTGCATGTCATATCATCTACTAGTAAATAGTAAATGGCATTGTGTATCAACTGAGCATACAATAAATAGTACAACACTTGCCCAAAGCCATAAAAGAAATGGATATCTCCATCATAGATGTTGGTCTTAGAAATACCATGAAGCCCAAATAGAATCTTGCTCTCTTGTGCAGCAATGCATTGTATATAAATGGCAAGGGAATGCAAATACTGTGTTAAATGATCAATAAGTGCAAAAACACAACTCTTACCATGTACTAAGAGTATGTTGATAATGATATCCATGGATGATCTCTCCATAGTGGTCTTATATGCTTCCATGAGACCCTTGTGAATGGAAAAGAATGAACCATGTGCTGCATACAAGGCCTTCTTCTTATGCTTGGAGATCCCAGTCAAGAAGATCATATCATGGTAATAGATGTCTCCATCCACCACTCCATTACTCTCATCTCTTACTTGTCCATGAAGTGCACCATATGTGAAGTGATCCTCGGAACACTCCATCAAAAAAACCAAGCTCCCAAGTGACAACGTTGTTGGCCTTGGTAATAAGGCTCCTCTCATCTCATAACTCCTTTCTTTGACATACCCAATGCTAAAGTCACATACCATAATGCTGCTACATATGGGAGACTCCTTCTAAAGTGAAAGTACCTCCTGATTGTCCAAAACTAAGGAGTAGCCCCTTTGCACCATGATTGTGCCACCATCTACTCCTACAACATCATGCAAGGTATGGGAGAAAATCAGCCCATAATCTCCCAAGAGTATCCAAAGCAACAACAAATTTTGTTGCCTCCTCACACCATCACCATATAGACCATGGAGTAACATCATGATGATTGATATGAAAGATATCACATCACCCCGATACACCCAAAATCCTTGTTGCCACATGATACAAGTGTCGTTCCATGTCCCAACCATTAACACACCCTTTGAAAAAGGATATGTTGCATGATGGCCAAACTCTTTCAAGAGTAGCCAGCGCATCCATGCCTCCTGCTGCCTGGTGTCATAGATCTGCAAGTGGCTCACGATCCGAACCCATCCATTCATCCAAATGTGGGTGTCTCCTTCCCATGTTCAAAATTGGTATCCCTCCAATGGAGAATACCATCCTCCCAAATCATATTACTACCTTTGCACTTCATGGGATGTTGAAGTACAACCTCCTAGAAACCTACAAATGAAGACCACTCATAAATGACCAACTTGACCACATAAGGATCCAAATATGTTGTAGGCAAAACTTTTTATTGAGTTGTGAAGTGCTCATCAAGAAGGATCTATCATAATAATGAGATATATCATTCATCATAAGATGTCTTCCATCAATCATCTGCCTATCCAATGCAACACAAGTGGAATGGTCATCAGAATGTCCCAATGATATTTGGGCCCCCAACTCATCACTGCTGCTCAATGAAAGTGTTTCTGATATCCACGATGGCACATCTACTATCTCATGATCATGCAAAATTTTGAACATACAGTTCTGCATTGGATTGACTAGGATAATGCTCTTCCTATCCTCAAAAATCCTACACTCCAACCTAAAGGGTTGTCTGTAGCTCACCAATTAATAACCAGGATGACTATATATCTCCTCCTTGATCATGTCAAGGGTCCTCTGCATAGTGATAGTCTGCTGCTCCATATCAGCAGTGTGTTTTGACCTTAGGACATGCAATGGCATGTCCCCACAACCTTCCATATGATGTGCTGAAATAAGAGAAATTGGAAACATTTTCATACCTTTGTTTAGCTTGGGAACATCTTGTACTGCTACAAGGTTTCCTCCCACCAGTGTGATGAATTCCCCAACTATCGGTGATGATGGCTGCTCCTCTATGGTTTTACCAGCGCTAGTATAAGTCTCCTCCTTCTCATTCATCTCCTGAATAATGCATGGGACTATAAATGTCAAGAGATCAAGACCACTTTGCATAGGTGAAAGTGTTCATTCTCCTGATGCAAGTACTCCTGCAACAAGTCATGGTGGAAGTTTCTTCTCCTCTAACTTCTTCTTTTCAAACTTCTTGATCAACCTCCGAGTAAAATCTACATAAGTGATCACTCTGGCATGACTCAAATGGTTGAACCACCAAATTTTTTCTTAACCCTCAAGGTGAAACGATGCAATCTCAACAACTTCTCTTTATACTACTAGATGTAGTATGAATAATGCATCCAACTCAATTCCCCAAGCCCTTGCTGTGCATATGGGTGACCCATCAAAGGTAGACAATAGAAATCTATTGTTTTTTCTCCTTTTATAGCTGCAAGGTCTCCTTTCTTCTTTGAGCTGAATTAACTGTGGGAGAGTTAGATTCTCCTTGCAAGCCCTTGATTAAGACTTTTACTTTGCAAGATAATCACTTAGAATCTCATGATCTAAGTTTCCTCCATCTCCATGTCTTTCACCTTCCTCTTCAAAGAAAGTGGACATAGTGGATCTCTTTGGAGCTCTATGCAATACCAGTTTCTTCTGCTGCTGATAGGAAGTGCATGGACCTTCCTCATCTTGAAACCCTCTTAATGTCTCATTGCATCTCTCGATTCTCATTTTCTTGACCTCCTTGGAGAGGTCCTTCATAGATTTGAAAAGAGATGAGACAAAACTCATTCCTTCAATTATTGTAGATATATTTTTCTTTTTTGTTTCTTCTTCTTCGTACTCTCTTGATAGCATATTGGATGAAACTGATAGGATGAGCCAATATTATGCTCTGATACCACTGTAATATTCCCAAATGGGGAAAACATCAATATAGAACACAATAATGGAAATAGCAGTGAATTAATCAATACACCGTTATATGAGACAAATGTATAGCCATATTCGTAAAAATATGAGCCATAATGGGAATAAAATCTTGAGGATCAAGTCCCTCAAGCAATACAACACAACCCTCCCATCAACAAATATGCCAATACATGAAAAATAACTGCTATACAAATTCCATGAGCCATGACAACGCAGTTTTAGGGCATAAACTGCTACATAAAGATAAAACAATATGGATATGTTTTTATATAGCTCAAATAATGTTGGGAGTGAATATCTAGACTCCCAAACACTTTTCCAAGACAACCCAGAAAGGGTTTCCAGAAATACCCAAGAGTGAAAAATTCCAGAATGCATCCCTAGGGATGAATTGTAGCTGCAACTGAATAAATGGATGGAGATGGATGAAACTGATATCTAAATGAATAGATATCCTCCAATATATCCTTTCAATGAAAGGCTGATCCCTTCACTGAAAAGAAAACACCTCAAATGAGGCACTGAAACCCCCACTACAAATACTCAATAAAATAACGCAGTCCTTGAGGGAAATTGTGCTGTAGGAGGTGGAAATAGGTTTTCTTGGTGCCAAAATATGAAATATAGCTCCTGGACCTTCCTTGCTGGCCTCCCAATGGAAATTATGCTTCCTCCACTTAAAAATAGCTCAGAAATTGGCCCTATAATTCCTCCACTGCAACACCCTGTAACACAACACAACTCTGAACAGAAATTGCGAAGTAACTGAAGACTGAAGCTTGGCCTAATTCTTGGATGTGGAATGTACAACTCAATAATATCTCCTGAGTAGGAATTCAAATTCCCCCGAGGATGAGTGTGGGATTCCCGCTCGGGAACACCCTTGTACTAAACAGTACAGCAGACCCTGCTAAACAGCAAAATCATGCATACAAATGTCACTTGACAAATCCAGATCTAAAAAGATAAAAATAAATAATCATATAGCATGAATTCTATGGCTACCTTTCCCTTCCTTATATGCTTTGTGAGCCTTCTCATCTTGGGTCCCACTCATTAAATACACTACTCTCATGGAGACTATCTCCCATTAACTCTGCATTTTTTCATATTGATGACCCACTCTCTCTATACCAGCGTTGTTGATTTGCTCAACATTGACCTTGTCCAAAGGATTTTTCCCCTGTTCACACATGGAGGTGCTTTATCCAGCTATCATGATGATCCCTTTTCACATTAAGAGGGATTTTATTCCTACTAAAGAGATTTATGGGTCTCCCTACCCACTTATTCATCTATCTAAAAGACAAAAGAAAAAATGAATATTCCAATTAGTTTCACGCTAATTTAGGAATATTACAATATCATCCACAAGCCAATGGGAAAGTGGAATGTACTAATAATTTACTTGAATAAATTCTAACCAAGATTGTGCATTTACATAGAAGGGATTGGGCAGACATACATTATGGGAATATCGTACCACATGGAGAAATAAAACTGGACATACTTCTTATGAGATTGTCTATGGGAGGCAAGTTTTCTTTCGAATTGAGTTCTAGGTGGATACCTTTAGGACAACAAAAAATTGGGCCTTGATCTATAGGAAGCTCAAAAACAAAGGCTAGCATAATCGAACGAGCTAGATGAGATTCGACAAGATGCTATCAAAGAATCAACATAGTTCAACAACAAAGATCAAGATGGCATGACAAGTTCATCAAAGTTAAAAGGTTCAAGACAAGTGATTGGGGTCTTGTTTTTTACTCTAAATTTAAATATTTCAAAGAAAATTTCAGACTAACTGCCTTGGTCCTTATGAGATAGATATTGTCTTTGATAATGGAGCAGTCAAAATCAAAACCATTGATGATGAAAAAGTTACCTTGTTAATGGTCATAAATTAAGATTATATCATAAACCATTAACAAGAGAATAATTTGTCAAATATATGCAATATAGTTCTGATTTCAGGTTGGTTGATAAAGGATATCTTTCTCCTCAACCTACAACTCAATTGTAATTTTCTTATTTATAAAAGAAATAAAAAAGAAAGAAAGAAAGAAAAGAAAAGAAAATAAATAAATAAATAAAAAATAAATATATATATATATATATATATATATATATATATATATATAAGCATGAAAACCATTGTTGGCATGTCTATACATCAAATTTTAACTGAAAATCAAGGATTATTGGCGGTTTAGCTTTTCGCAACTCCTTATCTCTTTCCCATTTCCTTCTCGACCCTCTTTCTTTTCTAATAATTTTACAGATCGTAAGTAACAAAATTCTTAAATTTCCGTTAAGAAGCAACACCAATAAAGATTCCATTCCATCAAACAACAAAATTTTGAAAAAATGAACAACTACTGAATCACTGACATTCTCCAGCCAATTTTAAATTATTTATTTGATTTCAATTTCTACAGCCAGATTAGTCTATATTGAAAGAATCTTCCAGAACCTTAATCAAAGGAAATTGTAAATATTCTAAGGTATATAGGACGTTATATTACTTTTAATTTAAGAAACATTATATTTTTAAATTTGTTGGATGATCATGATACATATAAAATTGAGCAATAAAAGACCTAATAACATTGCCTACTATTATACCTCTAAATCATAATTGTTATAATTATATGCTATCATAATACTCTGACCTGTCACATCAAATATTTTCATCTCATAAATTTTAACGATCCTAAAAAATCAGATCTTAGAACTGTGGCAATCATGTGAATGAAAAACCAGTCCTATTATGAATTAAGCACCTCGCAAGAACCTTATTTCACCTTCACTCAACCTCTATTCAACATCCTTAACCATCCATCCTTTTCAACCATTCTTCCTATTTTCCTCCACCACCTTTGTCAAAGAGAGACAGTCCAAGAATGCAACTTCTCCCACACCATGGGCTTCATTGTTAGATCAGAGCCCAAAGGAAGAAAATTTCTTCAAGAATATCCACGAGTCAGGGATCAATTGCAACAAGTGGGTTGACTTAATTTTTTTGAGAAATTCGATGGGAAGGAGAAATATGTCACAAAATATTTTTCACAATATTTTTATGGGGTAAAGGTAGAAATTGGCAACATTAAGCTCATACTCATGGAATCCATAGTGGCAGAAGAAAAAAAATTACCCAGAAATAGAGAAAGCTAGTTCAAAAATAAGAAAATCAAGGAAAAATAATGGGAAGCCTTCCTCAGAGACCCAGGTATGGAAGTTTCTATTTTCAAAAAATGGAATCCCCATAAATACACTAAAAATAAAAGGAGGAAACTATTATTAATCATCCAAAAGTTTTTAATTTGTGAAGGGAGGTTTGGTACCATGTTCTGTTGCAATGTTCCACTTCTGATGCATTTAATTGATGGGAATGAATTAAATTTACCTTAATTCCTACTCTGTAGCCTCAAAAGGATGTGCTCCAGTGTGCAACGAGAATTAAAAATGCTCAAAATTTATCTCTACCACCATGGACTTATTAAAATTCTCATTGAAGCACACTTGAGGGCCAAGGGAGATAATTGGAAGAGTTTTATAGTCCGTAATCATTTTATATAAGATCAAGAGAAGGAAACAAATATAAAAATTATAAGGAGTCCACATAAAATACTCTCAAACCCTAACCCTAATGAAGAAGAGTGTTTGGATCTTACTGAAACAAAGGAATTTGAGACCCCAACTAGAGATTCTTGAATATGACTCTCCTCTCTCAGTTTTTGGAAAAGGATTAAATAGAAAAATGAAAAATAAGATGTTAGAATAAATAAATCCAACACAACTGTTAAGACACATGAAGAAAAATAAGTAGAACTAGTGGATAAGGAACAAAGGAAAACAAGAAAAAGAAAAGCCATAGAAGAATCAGAGTTAAAATTGAGGAGAAGCAGACAAATTTCTAAACATTCAAGCATACAGTCACTAAAAGTAGTTGAACTCAAATAAGGAGATCATAGCATCAGTGAAGAGGTCAGAGAATCACCTCGTTATCAAACTCCAAGTCAGACAAAGAAGACACTAGATATTGACCTACTCCAACAACAAATTAATGATTATGTGGAATCACTAGAGGAAAGAGCACCGCAAAAGATAAAATCTTCTTCCCAAAATCAAGATGAATATGCTTTCAATGAAGAAATTCATTTACTTGATGATATTCCTAATTTTTTTCATAGAATTGAAGATGCTTTAAAACAATACATATATGAGCTATAAGTATTGAACAAACATATGAAACAAGTGCACATAGCAATAAATGTACAAAATGAAATCTTGAGGACTCAAAATGATAAAAAAATCTTGCATATGTGCCACTAGTATAAGAAGAAAGAGAAACTCAAGTCTAACAACAGGTTCATTGGAAATAAATTCATAGGGTTACAAGGCAAGATTCTAATGAAGAAACCAAGGGCAGTAATCAATATTAAGAAAATAACAAGGAGCACTAGTTTGAAGGTCTTGGCTTAGGCATCAAATATAGTACACTAAATAAAGGGCCTGGAAAATTTTAAAATTTTGATGCATGAGAAAATGAAAAACCCTCGGTGTGGGGGAATGCTAAAGTCCAAAATTGTCCTCTTTTTGACAACCATTTTTCCTTCCTTTCCATCTTTTTCCATAATAGTTTTGTTGCAATTTCAAGCTTAAAAGTCATTTTAGACATGCTCATACATATAAAAAGGTATCAATCATACAAGATTTATAATATATGAATTCTTTATGAAATTTAATTTAAACATTCATATAGCTACCGAATCGCATTCATTCTACATCTAACCAAGAATTATGTAGCTACCTTCATGGTTAGACAGGTTCTAGTGCATTAGAGAAGTAATGAAAGACATAGGTGGATGGAAAATGATCAACACATGGATATCCTATTGTCTTAGCAATCTCGTCACGTGGTTCAAGACATCTGAAAGTAAAACCAAAAGTCAACTCTAGTTATGACACTCCAATGATGTGTAGACTTTGAAGGTGGTTCGTGGGGTTATTAAGCGAGCATGGAAGTGGCCATGTAGAGTTCAAAGTTGATGTGTCAAATTAAATCTCTCATTATTTTCTCTTTCAGTAGAAAAACATGAGAAGAAATAACTTTAATTCCGATTCATTTCTTACATGTCAAATTAGAAAATTACCTCTTGGATTATGACTCTTAAGACAATTATTTAATAATAGAGTATAAAAGGACTTGAGGCTAAGTAATAGATAATCATTATCCTTGTTAATTTTTGCAATCATTTGTTGTTGAATACGTTGATATTTGATATAAATACTCTTTTCTTTGGTGACCAATGGGTGGCTAAGTGATTTGATATTTAATTGTGTGCTTGCACTCAATAGGAGGCTACCCTAGAGAGTTGTAAGACTATATTAGCTTTTGATTATGTTCATTTCAATTCATTAGATGAATAGCTCTATCTTCAATGTGTTGGAAATACTGAGAGGGGGGGGGGGAGGGGGGCGGGGGGTGAATCAATATTCCTTTCAATTAGAACATTAGTTAATCTTCAATTATTATCAATGTTTGTACAATGATAGCAGAAAATAAGAGGAACACAAATGCACACAGTTTTTAAGGTGGAAACGCACTCTGAGACAAAAACCACATAATGCTTTTCTAATAATTCTTTAATATTCAACTCCATTTGAAAATAAAGCTCCAACTTCCTAGAATCTAGAAAAGCATTCTTCTCCAGCTCCCACTGGATGGATTCTCCAGCGCCCGAGATTCTTCAGTATTCAACTGAACGGATGCCCCAACACCCAATGAGCTACAACTCACCCTAGCACCACCCTACCAACCTGTAGAAGAATAAAAGAAAAATGGACTCCCATACCAAGGAAAATGGTCCACTTTACAATGATATAGAATGATGCAGAAGAATAATATATACTAGACCATAACCCCAACTTTGACACAACCATCTAATGATGATCCTAGACCTCCCAACACTGCCTCTTCAACCCTTGGCAGATAGACACTAGTACAATTTGTACAATAATGTATTTACAATGACTAAGTACAATGATACCTTTACAATGATTGTATGCAATGCTACCCACTTGAAGACTCCATATGATGAAATTATTGCTACTATTATGCACCTTGGTTGCTGCTCTTGTCATCCTACCCTCTACTGCACCTTTCTTTGCTTTGCTGCCGTAGAAAGTCTGGTCCTTTGCAACCCTTGACAACACATGATCTATCTTTTTCGTGCCTTCTAGGAGCTCGATATTGAATCTAGTGTATCTCTGCTATTTCAGATCCTTAATATATGATTTTTGGTCCTATAGTAGTCCTCTGAGTCATATTTCCAATGCCATAGGTCTGACCAAATTTGGATTCTTCAAGAGAGAGTTATACCCAATCTCTCACAATGCCCTAATTATGGATTGTTTCAGTAGAGTGTACTTGTACGGCGTACCACGTGTCACTGTTTCTTCATTTGGCTCTGAAATTGATAGAGAGAAGATTACAGACTATGCATTATCTTCCAATTTTTATGGAATTCCAATCTGATACTCAGAGAGAGAGTTATGACAAATTTACCAAGGTCACTTCTTTGAGATGACTTTCAGGAGCCTGCAAAAACCATGACTTCCACAGATCATATCTCCAAAAATATTGTGCACCTTGATCTGAAATTTTTAAAGTAGCTTCCTCAAGATTTTGGCTTCACCTCGTAAACATTTCAGCTTCTGAACCTTCGTAGAAAAAAATTTAGAGCATGAATTCCACGATGACCTGTTTCAGATGGTGAAATCCCTTGCTTAAGGAGGAAATGAAGATCACAATTTATATAAATGCTTAGGTTGAGAGGAGCTTCAACAAGTGAACGTGGGAGGGATTTTAGGAGATTAAAAAAATATTAATTATGAATTTTCAATGACCCATGCCCCAACCCCATGGGTTTTTAGCCCACTAACTGGGGGTACAAACTTCAAACATGAATATCTCTCAAACCGTGAAGAATTACATAGCGTGCCATATATCAACAGAAACATCTCGACAAGTAGAAACCATTAAAAGAATTATTGACCCAGAATATATTAATTTTGTAGGTTAAAATTCCCATGCAATATTGGGTTAGCCCCTGGTGCTGCTTGGGTTGACATCAATGACAACCACTGATCAACAATATCCCCCTTTGGCATTGATGGAAACACAAGTACTACCCCTGTGATCATGACACCTCTTCCTAACACATTCTCTCCCCATTTGACATCAATGGCAAAGGGTAACTCCCCCTGAAACACAACCATCATGCGGACCTGTACACACTTCCACTCCCCCTAACACACAACCGTCCTGCAGACCTGTAATCTACTTCCACTCCCCCTTTATATTCTGAAAAAGGAAAATCTAATGAGAACTTGGGAGAATCCCAAGCTTCTGGGGAAGATATTCCAATGTTGGCGAATATTTAATATTTGATTCTTTTGGTGCTTATTGGAATATTGCTACTTGTCCAACTTCTTGCATAACATCTGGTCGGGAGGCTATTACATATAGAAGGCTACTAATCATAGATCTGTACAACCTTTGATCCACATCCTTAGATGAGTCATCTATGCTTAATTTGAAATCTATTACCATTGGAGTAAGGATGGGTTTGCAATATTCCATTTTAAGTTTCTTGAGAATTTCCTTGATGTACTTGGCTTGACATGTAAATATTCCTTTCTCTTGCTAAGATATTTGAAGCCCTAAGAAGTATGTCAGCTCACCAAGTAAATACATCTCGAAATCACTTTGCAACTTTGTAGCAAACTTCTTACTTAGTCGATCATCATTACTACCAATTATTGTATCATCCTATTTAGCTATTAGACATGCTTTAGTTGCTTCATCCAGAACATATATGTCGTTTGGAGCTCGACTTGCTGTAGCCACAATTTCACCATACATGCCTTTCCTGATTTCACATTTCATGGAGTTGAATAGTATTGTGTGTCCTTGATCACACATTTGTCCAACACTGAGCAGATTGTGATTCATGTTTTCAACCAATAGAACATTCTTAGCTAGAGCATCTTTGCTTCTGAGAGTGACAGTACCTGATCCTATAACATTTGAAGATCCATCATTTCCAAAGGACACGGTTCCATCCTTCTTCTCTTTCAGAGAGACAAATTTATTTCTATCTCTAGTCATATGCATTGAGCAATCGATATCAACATACCACACATCTTTGTTCTTTTGAGCCTTGAAAGTGAGAGCACGATTATCATTCTTCTTCTTCTTCCATGTTTGTTCGTTCTGTGGCTTCGAAGATTATTCTGGAGGATTTTCAAGTCTGCAGTCTTTGGCTATGTGTCCAAAGTTTCGACATTTGTAACAATCAATATTATTTCTTAAATGTTCAAATCTATTGATGTTTTGCTGAGCCATGGGAGGTTCATATTTGACAGATCTCCTGGAATTTTATTCGTTCCTAGGGTATGTGTGACATTCTACAGCTTTATGACCAAATTCTCCACATGAATAACAGTAGCCATAAAAAATATGTTGGTACCTGGATGGAAATTTTCGTCGAGGAATTGTCTTCCAAGGCTGTTCTTGCGAATCTTGTCCAATGAAGTCTACATGCATGTCAGATCTCATAGGTTCATTGTATTTTGTTGTAGAAGGTCTTGCTTCTTCTTCTTTGTAATTGATGCTAGTTTTGTCGTTGTAATATCGTTGATTGTTGATGAGTTCTTCCAATGCCCTTGAGATGTTGGCATAGTTTTGGATAGTTTTTCCTTTCTTCACTTCCTCACACAGCGAGAGACTACCTTGGCTTCTAATTCTTCCCTTTCTTGGTTGCTTTCTTCCAACTTCTTTGAAGTGACTCTTCAATGCATTTGTGTTCTTCAACTTCAATTTTGAGACCTTGAACTTGTTCTTCAAGAGTATTGGAATGGATATTCTCTACCTTGAGATCTTTTATAAGCTTGATTTCTTCCTCATAAAATTCTTCTATGGTCCATCTTTCTTCTTCGTTGTTTGATACCTCTTGTTTATTGTGTTTGGGTTTATTGTGCTTGGCCATAAACAATACTCTCTCATTGGCTTCTTTTTCACTGTCATTGTCTTCATCAGATGATGAGCTATCTTATTTCGAGAGAAAGTTCCTTTTGGATCCTTTCTTGTTGAATTTCTTAAAGCCTTTCTTTCCTTTTGAGTTTCCATTACTTCTGTTTGGACATTTTGCTGCAAAATGCCCAACCTCATTACGGCTGAAACATATCAATGGAAGTTTACCTTTGAATTGTCCCTTAATAATTTTTAGTTTTCTTGTGAAGTAAGCATATTCTTCATCTGAAAGACCTTCTTCATCATCTCCATTTTCTTCACACTTGCAGGTGCATGTCTTTTCAATTTAAGGTTGTTTATCCTTATTGTTTTTCTTAGATGCAATGAACGCAGTTTCTAGATGCGAAGTACCCTCTTCTTTATCAAGTCTCATTTCATATGCTATGATAACTCCATGTAATTCCTCTTTGCTAAGTTTGTCTAGATTTGCACTGTATTCTAAGACCGATACCTTTGGGTTGAATCTCCATGGTAATGTTCTAAGAATCTTCCATATAATAGTCTTCTCGTCAACTGGCTCTCCCAATCCTTCTAGAGTATTGGTTATTTCATCAACGTATTGGAAGTATGCAGCAATGTTGCAATCTTCTTTCATTCTGAGTTGCTCAAATTTTTCTCTATAGATTTGAAGCTTTGCTTATTTGACATTTGAGTCACCTGCATACATATTCTCAAGCTTGTCCCATACATTTTTGGTAGTTTTACAACCCAACACCTTATGATAAGTAGATTCAATAAGTCCACTGATAATAATATTCTTTTGTTTTGCATTATTTACCAAATTCTTCTTACCTTGTTCATCCGTAGTTGATGTAAATCCATTTTGAACAGTGTCCCATACTTCGTAACCTTGTGCCAAGAGATAGACCTCCATTCTTCCTTTCCAGAGTGCATGATTATTTTCATTGAATAGAGGTACACCATTCTTGGTATGCTCCATGACCTCCTTCCAGCTATTAAACTGCTATTGAAGGAACCAAGCTCTGAAACCAATTGTTGGAAATACTGAGAGAGGGGGGGGGGGGGGTGTGAATCAATATTCCTTTCAATTAGAGCATTAGTTAATCTTCAATTATTATCAATGTTTGTACAATAATACCAGTAAACAAGAGGAACACAAATGCACATATTTTTTAAGGTGGAAACCCACTCTGGGACAAAAACCACCTAATGCTTTTCTAATAATTCTTTAATATTCAACTCCAATTGAAAATAAAGCTCCAACTTCCTAGAATCTAGAAAAGCATTCTTCTCCAGCTCCCATTGGATGGACGCTCCAATGCCCGAGATTCTTCAGTAGTCAACTGAATGGATGCCCCAACACCCAATGAGCTACAACTCACCCTAGCACCACCCTACCACCCTATAGAAGAATAAAAGAAGAATGGACTCCGGTACCAGGGAAAATGGTCCACTTTACAATGATATAGAATGATGTAGAAGAAGAAGATATACTAGACCATAACCCCAACTTTGACACAACCACCTAATGATGATCCTAGACCTCCCAACACTGCCTCTTCAACCCTTGGAAGATAGACACTAGTACAATTTTTACAATAATGTATTTACAATGACTTAGTACAATGATACCTTTACAATGATTGTATGCAGTGCTGCCCACTTGAAGACTTCATATGATGAACTTCTTGTTGCTGTTATGCACCTTGGTTTCTACTCTTGTCATGCTACCTTCTTCTGCACCTTGCTTTACTTTTCTGCCATAGAAATTCTAGTCCTTTGCAACCCTTGACAACACATGATCTAGCTTTTTCTTGCCTTCTAGGAGCTTGATATTGAATCTGGTGTATCTCTGTCATTTCAGATCCTCAATATCTGATTTGTGGTCCTATAGTAGTCCTCTGAGTCATATTTCCAATGCCATAGGTCTGACCCAATTTGGATTCTTAAAGAGAGGGTTATACCCAATCTCTCACAATGCCCTAATTATGGACTGTTTCAGCAGAGCACACTTGTACTATGTGCCACGTGTCACTGTTTTATTCATTTGGCTCTGAAATTGATAGATCAAAAATTACAGACCGTGAAATATCTACCAAATTTTATGAAATTCCAATCCGATACTCAGAGAGAGAGTTATGACAAATTTACCAAGGTCACTTCTTTGAGATGATTTTCAAGAGCCTGCAAAAACCCTGACTTCCACAGATCATATCTCCAAAAATATTGCACACCTTGATCTAAAATTTTTACAGCAGCTTCCTCAAGATTTCGGCTTCACCTCATAGGAATTTCAGCTTCTGAACCTTCGTAGAAAAAAATTTAGAGTGCAAATTCCACGATGACCTGTTTCAGATGGCGAAATCCCTTGCCTAAGGAGGAAATGAAGATCACAATTTATATAAATGCTTAGGTTGAGAGAGGCTTCAACAAGTGAAAGTGGGAGGGATTTTAGGAGCTTAAAAAAATATTAATTATGACTTTTCAATGGCCCATGCCCCAACCCCATGGGGTTTTATCCCACTAACTGGGGGTACAAACTTCAAACATGAATATCTCTCAAACTGTGAAGAATTACATGATGTGCCATATATCAACGGAAACATCTCGATAAGTAGAAACCATAAAAAGGATTATTGACCTAGAATATATTGATTTGGTAGGTCAAAATTCCCATGAAATATTGGGTTAGCCTCTGGTGCTGCTTGGGTTGACATCAATGACAATCGTTGATCAACACAATGCAATTCATTTATGCTTTTATTTAGTATTTTTTCCATCGATTTCCAGTTTAATTCTCAATATTTTGAATAGGCCAAGTGCTCATAAAAATACAAAAACATTTACTTTTCACAGCTCATTTCATTCGGCGTTTTCAATTAGTACTTTGAGTGATTTCATGAATGATGGATAGATAAATTCCAAAGTATAACTGCGCACACTAGTAATCTTTTGAAGTTACAATTTAGTTTTATATTTTGTTGAAGAAGTGTGATTTCAATTTATTTCCTTTTTTCAAGAAGAATATAATTTCAATTTGCAAAAGTATTTAGAATATTTCGATTTCTTTCCATTTGAAGTAAAATTTCCATTCCACAATTAGAATAGATTTTTTAATTCAGTACCAATTAGAGTGAGTTTTAATTCTTGTTGTAGTTCAGTTCAAATAGATTAATTTTGAATTCATGTTGCAATAGATTAAAATCAAATTCAATTTTATAATTAGATTCATTAATTGATTTTGCCTTGAAGTGTGATTTGCTTTGAAAGGAGTAATTTTAATGGAAAGAACATGTGTGTAGGAATATTTTGGGTTAACCTAATTTCATTGATCTTTAATTCAATTTCATCTTTCAAAATCAAAAGTATAACTCCTATCATATGTTGTGCATATTAAATTCATAAGTACACAAACCTTGGTTGGCAGTTAATGAAGTAATTTAACCAACAATTAAATTACCCAAAACTCCTCGTGAAACCTCGCCTCTCCTTTGGCTTCAACTTTCCCATTGAAACACTTGGTAACTTCATAGTCACAAACAACCTGCATGCATTAATACATTAAATAAAATTCATTAATATAAATTCAAATCAAAATAAATGAATCCTTGGTAGCTTTAATTGAATGGTCATACGGGCATTGAGATTTATAGTTTTCCATAAAGCATTGATCTAAGTTGGTACTCTCACATTCCATAATGGATTTCCTCAAGCCTTTAAACAGGCTTCATCATTACAAATACCATATACAAATACCATGAGAAAAACCATTACAAATACCATAGACAAATACCATGAGAAAAGCCATGCGTTGTCAAAACATTGAGCCAAAAAACCACCAATGGTAAAGTATTAATTTTTTATTTTATTTTTATTTTACTTTCTTTTCTTAATTTGATCGAGCCAAAATGTTTACATAACATAGCATGACATGAAATTACAACATCTCTTCCATCGTGGGTTGGAATGTGCCTCTCCACCCAATAATTAGCTATGGAAAAAAATAAAATTCTCTATTGTTAGTTATGGAAAAAAATTTCATTAAAACTACTTTTTATTTTATAGAAAAATAAAAAATCTTTGTTACTTTATGGAGAAATCAAAATTGTGTGTGTGTGTAGTCTAAGTAATAGATGAAATGACTTTTTGGCCAAAAACTGGCAATACATTTTCTAGCAATATTGTAATTTATTGTTGTTTAAAATACGCTTTTGAATGCATAAATGGATTCGAAACCTTGAAAAACCCCCGAGGCACTTGATCCTTGCAAATTAAACAACTTAAACTTATGATTTTTAAAAATATGTACATGATTTTGAACCAAATTGATCAAAAAATTACTCAGAAAAGGGTCATATTGTCTATTAATTAGACTATATGTATACAAGTATATTTTTATTATACGCATAAAATTGACATTTTTTTTTTACAATAATGAGTAATTCTTCCATTAAATATGCATCTGGTCGCAAAATAATACCTGTGAAGTTTTACATTGAAATCCTAAGACTAGTTTCTTGATAAGGGGACAAAATAGAATAACCAAGATATTCTACAAATATACTACTTCTGACATACATATAGAAAACAAAGTGGAAACTATAAATATGACAAAAGTAACCACAAAGAAGTACAATTTTGCAGAATGAGATCATGGAATAGGGGGAGAGTCTACAGATATTTTCTCAAACTAATCCTCTTAAGAACTACTTGCAGAGTTGTGATGATTTTTTTTGTTTCTAGGAGTTTGCAACTCGACCAATTGGTTGTGGAGAGTGCCAATATCATTACTCTAACAATTCACTTGGGATTAAATTCCTTGCATTTCCTCGATCAGGTGTAGAATCATATTGGATTGTTGGAGAATTTTCCCTTGGAGATCATTGTTGTCCACATGAGAATTAATAGGGGGATGCGGGCTAAGGTTTCAAAAACCATAACCACGAGAATCCTCCAAGTTCTCTGGTTTATAGTTTCTCCTTCCATTGTGGTCTAGAGAAATAATTTAGATATTTTAGTCAAACACTGAATTATCCAAATAAGGTAATCCTAGAATCTAGGGGAAGGAACCATTGATAACGAGAGAGGGTTGAAATTGTAGCACCTCCTTACAGATTTGTCCATTTTTACAATCGTTCTAGGGTAAACATGAGCTGAGTGCTACTATGACATGACCCTACCTCCAAGTTCTGGTAATGGAAGTGGGTTCTATAACTGAAAAAAATACTACCATCCCTTAGGGACAATACATTACTCAATAACTTGAAAACCACCTCTAGTGATCAACCCCTTAGATGGAACTCATTATTTACAAGTTGGACACCCCAACCACACCGATAAAACATTGTGCATGTTGTTATGAGGCTCTTACTACACCCATAAGACTTCTTGGAAATGGTTATGACCAAAATCTCCCTATTTTGTGCATGCAGCGGCAATATCTATGCCACTTTTTCAGGGATAGTCTTCAAACCACTGACCAAAAGTCCCCAAAAGTTTCTAGAATGCAATCAATGATGATAAAAATTATGTGCAATAAAAAATGAAGCTGGGTCTTTCTCAAAACATGCTAGTCTCAGGATAAAAATTTCGTCAAACATATGATAAACATAGAAGCTACGGGTCATGAATGCATATCTGATGATACAATGTTTTACTTCATCAAAGAATCATTAGGAATATCCAATGCCCTCTCAAGTAGCTGCAGTGACACTTCTTATCCCTTGCATTCATAAATCATTCAATGAATTATCATATCATGAACGATATCTAAAGTAAGAGCACACCATATAACCAACGTATACATATAATATAATCTAGGAAAATCAACCATAAAATAAACACAATGATCAGTATAAGTGTTCATAGGTCATAATAGGAAAATTTATCATATTAACATATGCAAAAGCAAAGAAATTCAGGGACTTCCACTTACCACCCGAGCATAGATTGGCTGAACCAAAATATCTCTTTCAGTAAGTCAACCCCATGCCATATTGCAAGCATGAATGTGGGATCATATGGGTTAAAACAAATATAACCAACTAGGGCTTCCAGAGGCCATACCACCTCAACCCTCAATCACAATTATTTCACCTAACCTATCCATAAATCACTAATACCAACCAGATTTTTCTTTTCCAAAGATGCCCAAGGCTCAAAGGATTCTATCTCAACCCACAACCTCCTAGGAACCCAAGCTATTATAGGGATACAAGTATCTCCCATACAAACCCACAACCTCTAGGGAACCCAAGTTGTTCCAGGGCTCCATAGATTCTTTCTCAACCCATAACCATAGGGAACCCGAAAACGAATAAGAAATCCATATGGGGAACCCACTACATCATGGCTATCCTAGAAATGGTAAGGCAAGGTTGAAACTACTGTCATTCTAGGAAAATATTCATGCCAATGAAAACAAATAAAAAAAGAATCAAATGCATGTATCATGCATCCTAATATCAAAATAAATCCACACATGAAACTTGTTACTTGCAATGAAATCATCTTGTAGTTGCTGATCTAACTTTCTCTCTGCACTCCCTTACTTTCCTTTGCTTACTTCTCTCCAAATCCAAGCAAATTCTAGAATTCTCTAAGTGTGTGAAAGTATAAGAGAGCTAGAATGAATAAGTTTTGAGTCAAACATGTAAAAAAATATCAATTATTTCTCTGATGTATTTTTATCATTGATGTCTCCCTTTTCTTTCATTTTCCTTCATTTTCTCTCTAATTCCCCTTGTATGCATATTTATGTCTCTTAATATTCCTTTTCTCCTATTTTCCGTTATTTCCTTAATTAAATTCCAACTATTACCTCTTTTCCTTTGCCAATTTCCATAGCCATTAATAAACCACAAGTGATTCCCACTATAATGTTTGCACACCATTCAACTTGGAATATGTGTCTCATGACTGTGTTCTTATTTTATTTACATGGAAAATAAACCAAGAGTTGTTAAAAAACATTCCCCCTTGGGTGAACATCGTCTTTAGTGTGTTATGACGCTTATGAACAACAAAATATATTGCATATGGAGCTTTATAACACAACTCATTGTATTATTTAGAATATACCAAACAACGTAAAACATGATCACCATATTGCTGGTTGGCGCTTTAAAAGACAACTTGATGCAATATTTACAACATACTAATTATTGGAGCTTTATAACACAACTCATTGCAGTATTTACAATACATATATACACATATAAATATAAACCAAAACACATATGCTCAACCAAAAAATAAATAAGGATAAAAATATCACATCTGATCAACCATCTCCCATGCATCTTCATTGGGCCCAAATTTCTTCCATTGCACTTTATCCTACTCTATTTCTCAGTTCCAGAGCATGATTTTTTTTTCTCTACAAAATGCACTGTACCTCTGTCTGGAATTATCCCTTTAGTTCCACTAGGAGTATAGACCAATCAATCACATGATCAACATTCTGAACATATCTCTTAAGCACTGAAACATGGAAAACATCATGGAATTTCACTGTTGGTGTCAGTGCAAGTCTATAGGCCACTGATCCAATCCTCTCAAGGATCTCAAAAGTCCCACAATAATGAGGTGTAAGCTTGGCACATGACCCAATCCTCAAGAAGCTCCTCTTGCGCTTGATGCAAAAGTACACATCCTCTCCCACATGAAACTCCTTGAATGCTCTATGCTAATCCACATAAATCTTCTACTTGTATTGTACTACCTTCAAATTCCTTCTAATAACCTGCATCTCCTACTCCATCTTAGCCAACATATCAGGTCCAATTAACACCCTGCTCACTGGATCACTCCAATTGATAGGAATATTACAACTCCACCAATAAAGAGCCTCGAATGGAATCATCCTCAAGGACTCTTGGTACCTATTTTTATATACAAACTCTACCAGTGGAATATACTCCTCCTACTTTCTCAACTGATGCATGATATGCATTCTAAACATATCCTCAAGAATCCTATTATTCCTCTATGTCTATCCATCTATTTGCGGATGGTAAGTTGTATTGAAATATAACTTTGTCCCAAAGCCTACAAACTACTCCTTCCAAAAATTGTAAGTGAATTTTGCATCTATGTCTAATGTAATATTCTTGGGAATACCATGCAACCTCACTATATCCTTGATGAATATCCAAGCTACCTCACTAGATGAATTAGTAGACTTTACTGCAATTAAGTGAACTACCTTTCTTAACCTATCAACCACAACCATGATGGAATCATGTTTCTTTGATGTCCTTAGCACTTTTGTAATAAATTCCATGGAAATGACTCCTCATTTCCATTCTAAAATCAGAATAGGCTGCAATAGACCACCTGAATGCTTACATTCTTCTTTCACTTGTTGACAGTTGAAACATCTTGCAACAAAATCAACCGCCTCTTTATTCAATTTTCACCAATGATAGAACTTCTTAACAATATAAAAGTCTTCTAATATCTTGGGTGGCTTGAATATGGATTGACATGAAATTCCATCAATATAATATTTTTCAACTCACTTCTATCTGGTACATAAATCTTGTTCCTGAATCTAGCCAAGCCATCTACAAAGAGATGATAATCCTCATCTATATCACCTTCACCTTGCTGTTGTAATATATTCTTCAGCTAATGGTACTTCTAATCATGTTTCCCTGCATGTAATATCCACTCCTACACATCTACCCCATAAGAGCTCACAACTAAAATATGATTTACCAGCACTCTCCTACTAAGAGAATCTACAACCATCTTCTCCTTGCCCTTAATGTACCTGATCTGAATATAAAACTCATTGAGGGTAGATAACAATATTTCTTGCCTGACATTCAAATTGGGTTGGTCAAACAAGTATCTTAGTCCACTATGATTGCTCATTAGAAAAAACCTCCTGCCAAGGAGACGATGTCTCCACATCTTCAATGGATGAATGATAACTTCCAACTCAAGATCATGAGTCACATATTTCTTCTCATATTAATTCAAATTCCTTTATTCATAACAAACCGCCTGTCCTTCTTGCATCAAGATTCCACCAAGTCCTTCCTTACATGCATTTGTAAAAACCACAAACCCCTTATCAAGATCTGCAATATTCAAAACTTAATAAGTTGTATGCAAATGATTCAACTGCTCAAAAGTAGTTGCACACTCCTCAATCCATTCAAACTTCTTTCCTTTCCTCTACAATGACGTGATAGGGTAGCCAATCTTTGATAAGTTCTTGATGAACCTCATGTAATAACCTATTAGTACCATGAATGAACTAACCTGATCCACATTCCTATGATTTGGCCACTCCTTGATAAATTTGATATTTTATGGGTCTATTACTATCCCATCCTTGGAGAAAACATGTCCCAAGTAATGAATGTGAGTCTAAGATAAATTTCACTTGCTAAGCTTGGCATACAACTTATGCTCTCTCAACAATCTCAACATTTATGCCAAATTCTCTACATGCTCTTCCTCTTTCTTGGAATACACCAATATACCATCAATGAATACTATCACAAACTTGTCCAGATAAGGATGCAATATGTTGTTCATCAAACACATGAAAGTGGCTGGAGCATTAGTAAGACCAAAAGGAACCACCATAAAATCACAATTCCCATATGTTGTGAAACCAGCTCCAAAAATAGAAGAAAAGAGACATCAACACCTTAGAAATAAGCCACTTTGAGGGGGAAACCTCCAATACATTACATGAATGAATAATTCTTGGATTATAAAAATGACCAAAACCTCCTTCTATATATAGGAGTCCATGGGGCCACAATATAATCCTAGTGGGGCCAGAATGTAATCCTAGTTGACTTAACAGTAATAATGTAAGGGCACAATAATAAAAATATGGGGGTTACAGGGGTAAAACAATAACAATAAGGGGGGCTACACTAACATAATAAGGGACTACATTATTAATATAGGGACTTAACATTCCCCTCTCCTTCAAACAAGTGTTGTCCTCAACGCTTTATTATTTCTTGATGCTTCTGTATAAAATTATCATCCTCCCATGTGGAATATTCTACAGGAAAATTCTTCCACTTGCTAAGATACTTTGAAATTAATCATACTTGTCAAGTTATTGTTTCTGTGACTGCTTCAGAACTTCTTTTGATGTGATGTTGATCTTCCAATTGTTTCATTAGATTCTGCACCAAAGTTGGGTTATCCTTTGAGAGTTGGAGAACTTGTTGTTGATGTTCGATGTGATATTCCACTAATTTATCATCCATATTAGCTATTATTTGATCCTTCAAACCATCCAAATTAGCCTCCATTTCTGCTTTTAAAACACCTATGTCATCTTCGGTTTCTCTTCGTAAGATCGAATTTTTTTTCACTTTGTACCGTAATTTTGATATCTCATACTGCAATTCTTCCTTTTCATGCATCATAGTATAGCTTTTTGAGGGCTTAATGGGTATGGAATTATTTTTTGGAGGCATTTTAGAACCCAGTACTGATAAAAATTCTAAAATATGCCCTTGGAATCACTTCAAACTTCTTTTTCAAACAAACTTTATGCAATTTCAAAAACTAGATACACACCCTTTTCTTGGTTTTGAGGAGCTCGATATTGAAACTGAATTATATATATGATTTTAGATCTTAAATATCTAAAAAAATTCACTGAGGTAGCCCTCTGAATTCTCTTTAGAATGCCACAGGCCTTACCTGATTTGGATTCTTCAAGGCAAAGTTATGTCCAATCTCCCACAATGACCCATTTATGGACTGGTTCAGTAGAGCGAACTTGTACAAATTTCCATGTGTCACTTTTTCCTCCTTCGGCTCTGAAATTGCTAGAGAGGAAAATAAAGTCCGTGTACTTGCATCCAATTTTTACAGTATTCCAATCCGATGCTCAGAGAGAGAGTTATGAATATTTTCCCACGATCACCTCTTTGAGATGAAATTTGGGAGCCTGAAAAAGACCTAACTTCCACAGATCATATCTCTGAAAATATTGCGAACCAAGCTTTGGAATTTTTCAATGATGTTCCTCAAGATGTTGGCTTAGATCTCTAAATGTTTCATCATCAGAATCTACATAGAAAAAAATTCATAACACAAATTCCGCGATGACCTGTTTAGGTTAAATTTAGGAGCCTGCAACAAGCCCTAGCTTCCATAGATCATATCTCTGAAAATATTATGAACCAAGCTCTGAAATTTTTTGAAGATGTGCCTCAGGATTTTAGCTTCGCACTCTAAAACTTTTAGCTTTTGAACCTTTGTAGAAACAAAGTTATAGAAAAAAATCCATGATGACCATTTTGGAGCAGCAAAAACCCTAGAATCCAAAGCTTTGATACCAAATGTTGTGAAACTAGCTCCAAAAATAGAAGAAAAGAGATATCAACACCTTAGAAATAAGCCAATTTGAGGGGGGAACCTCCAATAAATTACATAAATGAACAATTCTTGGATTATAAAAATGACCAAAACCTCCTTCTATATATATGAGTCCATGGGGCCACAATATAATCCTAGTGGGGCCACAATGTAATCCTAGCCGACCTAATAATAATAATGTAAGGGCACAATAATAAAAATATGTGGGTTACAAGGGTACAACAATAACAATAAGGGGGGATACACTAACATAATAAGGGACTACACTATTAATATAGGGACTTAACACCATACCTCATGCTAAATGTTGTATTGTAAATGTCTTCTTCTTTGATGCACACTAGATGATACCCTGATCTTAGACAAATCTTTGAAAACACTTTTGTTCCCTTTAACTAATCGAACAAGTCATCAATCTGTGACAATGGATGCTTGCTCTTGATGGTCACCTTGTTCAACTTCCTGTAATCAATGCATAATATGACAGTACCATCCTTCTTCCTTACAAACAACACTGGTGTACCCCAAGGAGATACACTTGGCCTTATATATCCATTATCAAGAATCTCCTAAAGCTGCAACTTCAGTTACAAAAAATCCATAGTAATCATCTTGTACAATGCCTTAGATGCTGGTGTTTCTCCTAGAATCAACTCAATAGAAAATTCCACTTCCCTATGAGGTGGTAAATCTAGGGGTAGAAAATCCACATAGATTCCACTAATCTTGTAATATGATAAAACAAAATACTTGAATCTATTCAAAAAATTGTGGAAACCAATGACGATTGCACAATCACATGAAAAATAAAGAGAAATAATTTCAATCGCACAACAAAAATATTTATCTGTGGAAATCGTCCACTAAAAACCTCGCTATCTGTATATTGCATAAGTGAAGAATAAGAAACAATACAATGCTTATCTTAGGCTTGAGATCTCTCTGCACTATCTCTAACTATCTCACTCTGATCCAAGCAAGTTTGGTCCAATACTTAACCAATTTATTTCCTCTGTATGATCAGCATTTCTCAAGCAATACCTAAGGAAATTGAGCCCCTATTGGTTAGGAAATTCCCGATAATTGATTGCGCAATACATCCAAGGCATCTTGCTGACCTCATGCATGACCTATACAATTTTCTAATTATACAATTGATAGTATACTTCCCTTTAACTCCAGTCTCAAGCAAGTCCTCCTCTGAACTTACATGAAAAAAGTATTCATACTGAATAATCAGTTACCTGACTGATCATTGCATGTGAATTAAATCATATTTAATTCATTGGACCTCTCACTAGTTCCTCCATTAGTTAAAACTAGTTAAACTAATTTTAACTCAAATAATTAAGTTAAATAATTACAACTCAAAATAAACTGTAACTGGACCCCCTAAAACTTAGAATGAACTCTACATGCCTCTATTTTGACCCCAAACTTGAATTGACTGAGCTAACTTAGTTCGCCCAACTCAGTTAACTCATACAAGTTTTCATGTGATGTGGGATTACAATTTCCTTCTAATTTAATTAAAGTAAAATTTAATTATAAGCTTCTTTTGATGTCGTTTTCAATATTTTATGTTGAAAATTTCAACACTCCCTCTCAACAAGAAATGAATTCAACTCTATCCCGATCTAGTGCCTTTCGAATGTTCTACATGCAACACTTCTCTATAGTGTTGTTGCTACTACAAATTCTGAAACTAAAAGCATCCAAACTTAATCAAATGTGATCAGTATGATGCATTTGTCACTACAGTCTCTAACTTCTACTAGCTACTGCACTTGTCTACTGAAAACTATGTGTTGTTGTTGAATCTACATTGTACCATCTGCAGTGCTTCCAACTCTGATTTGTGCTCCCTTGTATCTGAATGATGCTAGTCTATTCATCTGTCACTCTATCATATTATTACATCACTGCCACTCATCCATCCTACTACTATGTATTGTTGGCCCCCGTAGCAAGGTAATGATCCATGAGACAAAACATCTCAATGGACCATGCCCAAATTTCTGCACTCTTGGGACTATTTCTTCACATCATCCCACCTCTCACCTAGAGGTATGGCTGCATTTTCTCCCTATGCCCACTTGGATTGAAATTATCCATACTGGAAGTCTCTACTTGAGTGGACGCCTCCACTCGGTCTCCTATCTACTTCTCTAATTGTGGTTGCTCCATAGTTTATTGAGGCTTCTTCTGAGGATGCATGTTGAGTGGTAATTCATGCTACCTCTCAACCACCAAGTCTCTACCCTTTGCCTTGCTCCTCAAAGCTTTGCATACGTCTTTTACCTCCAGAGTATACAAGTTCTTGACTCACACACTGATCTCTTTCACCTATCCCATGGCGATGTGCCTAAGGAAAACATTTCCTTTTCTAAATATCACATCATAGCCACAGTCTTCCAATACCGCTATGGAAACAAGATTCTTCTTTGGTCCTGGAACAAAAAATACATCTATGAGTCTAAGAGAGGAGGCAGACTCCCTCTGAAATGTAACAATACCAATAGTGGTCACGCTATACCTCCCATCATCTCCAAACTCTATGTTATTCTTGAGGTTTTTCTCCTCCAAGTCACTGAAGAGATATTTATTCCCCATCATATGGAATGAGGCATCGTTGTCGAGATACCACATGCATCTAATTATAGTGATTTCCATGCATGAAATGAGAGTGAAATCAAGTGCGAATTGTGAAGCTAGAGATTCACTTGTTGCTGCTACTACAAGCTCCTTATTGCTTGCCTTCTTCTGTGGACATTTCGTGGCATAGTGTATGAACTCGTGACAGTGAAAACACTTAATGTTGGAGAAGTATTTCTTGCCCTCTTTGCCTTGGGACTTATTTTCCTTGTATTTATTTCCTTTTCTAACAAATTCAAAGACTTCTTCTATTTCTTTGGAAGAAGCCCTCTCTCTTGTGTTCCTCCTAATCTCTTCCTGCACCAAGTCAAACCATAATCCCTCCCACTCTCGTAGCTTCTCCCATTATACCAGCTCTTGGGAAGGCCTAGAAGTGCTAGGTTCATTAGATCATCCTCTAAAATGGTAACACCAACACTTTCAAGCTCATCCCAACATTGGATGAACTTGGTCAATCACTTTGGTATTGTGTCACCCTCCTCCATCTTGAATTTTCTGAGCTTGTACTTTAGCGCCAACTTCCTCTGGCCGCCATTTTTCTGAAAAAAATATGTTAAGGCCTTCCACATAGCATATGGATTTTCCTTTCCATGGAGGTTTGAGACAATATGATCGCAAAATCTTTCTAACAGAATCCTTCTCACCTTTTCTACAGTCTTCTTCCATGCATTAATATTTTGAGCATTTGTTGCTACGAGCCTGGAAATATCACTATCTATGAATTTCTTTAGTATTTTTTCCTCCAACACCACCTCCATCCTATCCTTCCAAGTTATTTATTTCGAACTACCCTCAAGGGCATATTCGGGTCTCAATCTAGAGAAAGACATCCTTATCTGTTGTTGCTCCTGAAGAATAAATATGCAAATTTGATTCACCTGTTCAAAACAAGCTCATATTATTCTCTTCTATAGTGATTCCTTCTCTAATACCATGTAGAAAATACACATAGATTCAACTAATTTTGTAATATGATAAAAAAATACTTGAATAGATTCTACAAATTATGGAAACCAATTACAATCATACAATTACATGAACAATAAAGAGAAATAATTTCAATCGCACAACACAAAGGTTTATCAGGGGAAATCCTCAGCTAAAAACACCACTATATATATGTTGCATAACTCAAGAATATGAAACAATAAAATTTTTCTCTCAAGCTTTAGAGCTCTCTGCACTATCTTTGACTGCCTCACTTTAATCCAAGGAAATTTGGTTTAATACTTAACCAATATCTTGCCTTTGGATTCTCAGCCTTGATTACGCAATCCCTAGGGAAATTGAACCCCTATTAATTAAGAAATTCCCAATAATTGATTGCGCAATACATCCAATGCAACTTGTTGACCTCAAGCATGACCTGCACAATTTTCTAATTATACAACTGATAGTATATTACTTCCCTTCAACTCCAATCTCAACTTGGTCTCCCTCAGAATTAACATGCAACAATTATTTATAGAGAATTATTAGTTATATGATTGATCATAGCATGTGAATTAAATCATATTTAATTCACTGGACCTCTCACTAGTTCCTCCATCAGTTAGAACTAGTTAAACTGATTTTAATTCAAATAATTAAGTTAAACAATTAAAACTCAAAATAAATTGCAACTGGACCCCTTAAAACTTAGAGTTAACTCTACATGCCTCTATTTTGACCCCCAACTCGAATTGACTGAGCTAACTAATAATTCCCAACTCATTTAACTCGTACATGTTGTCATGTGATGTGGAATTAAAATTTACTTCTAATTTAATTAAAGGAAATTTAATTTAGAAGCCTCTTTTGATGCTATTTTCAATATTTATTGTTGCAAATTTCAAAATTGGGATCTTTGCATGAAACAAATCCTAAAACTACTACAAAAAAGATAAATTTTCATGACTTCCTCATCCTTAACATCATTCCCTTTATCATGTGAAACATGAACTACAAACATTAAGCATGCTTTCCTACTATTGCTCTTTGCTTGCATAATTGTAACCATTCTTACTGATGTAGGCTTCTTCTTTCCTTACAAGATTTTTTTCCCCATCGTCATCTAGGCACTCAATATCCTTGTCATAGAATTCCACCTTAGTCTTGTGAATTAATAGCCAGTCCATTCCAAAAATCCTACTATATGAACCCAAAGGAAGCACATTTAGATTTTTTTACATAGGAATACCATTAATATCAAATGCACAAGATATCATTCAATGCTGAACTCTTCCCTTGGTCCCCATAACCAACTGCACCAACCAAGATTATACATGCACTTCTTTATTCAAGAAACAATTATCCACTAGATCAAGACTGATATAAATATAATTTGACCGAGGATCAATCAAAATAGAAACAAACTAATCACAAATATTACCTTACATCTCAATAATGGATTCTTCATGATCTGCCTTGTTATCCACTGCTACATAAATCTGAGGAATACTCTGACCAACATCTCCAACTATATGTGCCTCCTGAACACTATAAATATGAGGCTTACCACCCTGGTGCGATGGGAATTCACTCTCGCAATGCTCTTCACCATAGGTCAAACTAGGGATAATTTTAAGGATGGAAAATTATCTTGAAGTTTAAAAAATTGGTGAATCTCACCAGTCCCTAATATGCAAACTATAAAATGTTTATTGATGTATTCATAAAACTATTCAAATTTATAATGATATTATACATATTGTCTATATAATGTTGGCGATTTTTAACGTAAAATAATTTTATATTGTAAAATTTGGGCGAATCATTTTTATAAAAAAATGGAAATTGGCGAATCTTTTTTTTGGAAAAACCATGGAAAATTAGCCCACCTGCGAATATTAGCCCCTAAAATTTTCCATGGGTCAAACACCTCAAACAATTTCTGCCACCACCCTTATTCCTCTCTTCAGGTTGAGACCCATGTCCTTTCTGAACTGCATTTAAATTCTTATAAGGCACTACAATTTCCTTGTCACGTGCATCTTAAGGTATTCCTTGCTTCTGAGGGCACTTTCCTTTAGTCTTATCATTTCCTTTCCAATCCTGCTTGAACTTAGACTTGCACTTTGACTGCTCATAAAAATTATTCAGCTTTCTAATGGATTCCTACAGTGACTGAGGCACATCAAACTCAATGCAGTCCTTGAATGCTACTGACAACCCATTGATGAACCTTTTAATATTTTCTTTCTTATCCTTAAGATAAGACACATACCTGAATAACTCAAGGAATCTGTTACTATACTCATTATCTGTCATAGAACCCATATTCAACTCATATAATTCCTTAGCCCTATCATCATAATATCTTTCAGGTAGGTACTTCTTCTTGAAGAGTTTCTCAAAATAATCCAAAATCAACTCTTCTTCTCTAATTATTTTGAAATTCTTCACATCTTCCCACCATATATCTAAATTCCCTTTAAGACTGAAGGAAACTATGTTAGCTTTCATGTTCTCCGAGTAATCATGCAATCTGAAAAAATTATTTATCCCAAGCATCCATGTTTTTTCATCTTTTTCTTTCTTCATCTCTCCATCAAATGTAAGAGGCTTGGATTTCCTTAACACATTTGGAAAATATACCTTCTCACTCCTCATATAAGGGTGTTGT
Source organism: Pinus albicaulis (assembly GCA_034641835.2). Lineage (NCBI taxonomy): Eukaryota > Viridiplantae > Streptophyta > Pinopsida > Pinales > Pinaceae > Pinus > Pinus albicaulis. The sequence goes on along the minus strand of CM076579.1, from coordinate 1,082,311,856 downwards.
TGATGATGACGATGGTGTCTCTTGGAACCAAAACTAGAATAAAACCCATAAGCACCACCCATCTTGTCAGGTGTATCTAAGGATCAAACACCTCTGGCTGTATCATCTTTGTCCAACTAGTATCTTTTTCGAGACCTGCTACAATAAGCCTCATTAGTCTTCTCCTCCAGCCTATCCCTATGACCAATCCACATATGTATTTTCTTTTGTAAGTCTGAAAGGATTTTAAGAATCACTGCATTGACGACTTCAAAATAAATTATATCACGAACTTTTTCATGCGTTGTGTGACCTAGCCCCCCAGAGCTTCTGTGTTGCGCACATCTGCTACAGAGCAGCTGCGGCCTTCCTGGCAGCCATGTCCAGCGATGGGGGTTCGGAACCCCCCCCCCCCCTCTCCCTCCTGAAGTCCTCGACTTCCAAAAAATGGTGGATGCATGCAGCAAACATCCCCCCTCTGCACAACAACAAAAATTTGTCAAGAAAAAAGACTGCATTCCCACGGTGGCCCTCCCTGTGGAAGAAACTTGTCGCTCTTCATTGAATCTAGCTGATAGAGGGCTCATTGGGCAGTTTACCGGCCTCTGGACATCGCCCAAATCAGTAGAAGATTAGATCAAGAGAAACTGGTCCCCTCTGATCAACGAAGGAATCAAATCATATTTTGTAGGTAAAGGCTTCTTTGTATTCGTGTTTGAATCTGCAGAATATTGGAGTCTCATCTTCAGGAACGGGCCCTATTTCATGGGGCCGCAGGGGTTATATTTAAATAAATGGTCCCCAGATTTTGATCCGACCCAGGATGTACCTACTGCAGTTCCAGTATGGGTGCGGCTTCCCCATCTTCCCCTGCACTGCTGGAGCCAGAAATCTCTCCAAATCATCGGCAACTCCCTTGGTAAATACATTGATCAGGCTGTAAGGAAAGATCAGTACTCCTGTGCCCGAATATGCGTGGAAGTAGATCTGGAAGAAGGATTACCTGAAGCAATAAAAATCACGGTTGCTGGATGGTCCCATATTCAAGAGCTGGATTACGAGCAGATCCCCTTTAAATGCAGACACTACCATGGCTATGGACACTTTGCAAAATACTGCAAGAAAAAAGCTGAAGAGCAGAGTTACGAACCCAAGGGAGATCAATGGACCTCAGTCCAGAAAAATGGCCATGTAAAAGCAGCCGGGAAAGGATCCACAAAGGGGAATAACCAAGAAGAACCTGGTAATGATAATAGAACCCCTTAGGACCTGGATGAGATCCCAAACCCCAAAGGAACCTCTCCATCAGATCCCCCAGAAACTGATCTGACTACTCCAGCACAAGTCGAAGATCCACAAGCAAATAAAGATGGAGGCAGAGATGCCTTGTCTGGCTCTCCTCAGGGCAGCCCCTCCATGCCTTCGTATGCAGAAATAACAAAGAAGAAAAAAGTGCCAGAGCCCTCAGACTCCTCAGAGGATGAGACCTATGAGAGGCCCTCGAAGAAAGCAGGCAGGAAGACCCACAAAGTAGTCAGGAAAGAGGAGGTAGAACGCCTAAAAATGTAAGGTAGCCAGTCCACAATAGAGATGACTATCGGTAGAAATACAAGAGGAATATCCACCAAGGGAGGAATCCCAAACCCCTCGCCAGGTAAATAATGCGTATAGTCTCTTGGAATTGCAGAGGCCTGGGGACCCAACCAAAAATTGAAGCGGTCAAAGATCTGATGAAAATAGAGCCCTCAGATATCCTCTTGTTCCAAGAGACCAAAATCGAAGGGCAAGCCCTTATGGATATCATCAAGTCTAATTGGAAGAAGAACGAAGGTATAGCAGTCAGCTCAAGGAGAACTTCAGGAGGCGTAGCAACTCTCTGGTCTGAAGACCAGTTCCATCTGTTTAACTCCCACGAGACCCAACACTGGATCTACATTGAGCTCAAGCATCTTGAAAGTAAGTTAACAATAGCCTTATTCAATCTCTATGTTCCTGTCATTTATGTTTAAAAAAGAGAATGCTGGAATACTCTCTCTGATTTCTTAGATCTCCATTCCCTAAACAACATCATCCTGGGAGGAGACCTCAATTTAGTCATGAAGCCAAAGGAAAAAAGGGGGGGAAACAGTAGCAGAGATCAACTGTTGCCTTTGGTTGATGAATTAATGCAGCAGAGGGACCTGCTATATTTTGCCCCGGTGAGAGGCAAATATACTTGGACCAATAACAGAATGGGGTCTGATCACATTGCTGCCCGGTTGGATAGATTCTTGATCCAAAGCTCCCTGCTGCTGGAAAACCTCCTTATTTCAACAAAAATTCTCCCCAAACTCTCCTCGGACCATAAGCCAATTCAACTCATTATGGCCCTTGAGGAAGATCTTAGCCCAATACCCTTTAAATTCAGTCCCCTCTGGATTGAAAAAGTAGTTTTTCTAGACACTATCCAATCAGCTTGGGATATCCCCATCAATGGATCCCCAAGATATGTGTGGGAGCAAAAATTAAAAGCCACCAAAAAAGCCTTAAAAGACTGGCTAAGAAATCTCCCCAATCCCCCTTCTCAGCAGAGAAAAGATGAAGTTCAGTAGTTGGAAACTTTGCAAATTGGAATGGAAGGTCTCCACATTACCCCTGAAATATTAAACAAAGAGGCAGCTTATCAAAGAAATACCCATCAAGCATTCAGACGGGAAGAAGAGTACTGGAGGCTCAAATCTCGCAGTCTATGGCTCAAGGCAGGAGATCAAAACACTTCATTCTTCCATCGCCAGTATAAAGCCCGCTATCTCGAAACCACATCACCGAGATCAAGAATGAAGAAGGACAGATATGCAACAAAATTGACCAAATTAAAACAGCAGCTGAAAATCATTTCAAAAATCTCTATGGTCCAGGGAATGAAGGCAGCATAGAAGACACCGAATATCTCCTCTCCAATATCCCCCACCTTGTCACCCATGAGGACAATCAGGCATTATTGAAACCTTTATCTGAAGAAGAAATCATCAAGTTCATGTGGGCAATGGAATCAGATAAGGCTCCTGGGCCAGACGGATTCACAATCCACTTCTACAAAGTCTGTTGGGACATCATCAAAACATATCTGCTGAAAATGATACAAGGTTTTTTTGGAAAATCCAAGGTTGGGGGAGGCATCAACTCCACCTTTCTTGCTTTAATTCCAAAAGAGGCTAACCCGGAAACTTTCGGTAGGTTCAGGCCCATCTCTCTATGTAACGCCTCTTACAAAATCTTGTCCAAAATCATTGCAAACAGAATCAAACCCCTGCTTGAAAAACTAATATCCAGTTCCCAAGGGGGGTTCGTCAAAGGCAGACATATCTTGGATAACGTCATTCAAGTGCAGGAAGCTATCCACTCTAGTAAACAGAGGAAAGAGAAGGGGATGCTGATCAAGCTCGACATGGCTAATGCCTTCGATAGAGTCAACCACTCCTTCCTTCTCCAAGTTCTTCGATCCTTAGGCTTCCCTAATCAGTTTATCAATCTCATTAAAGCATGCATCTCAAACCCTTGGATAGCTCCCATCGTTAATGGCTGCCAAACATCCTTCTTCCAGGCCCATCGTGGACTAAGGCAAGGTTGTCTGCTCTCGCCATTTCTGTATATACTCATGGCAGATTCTCTCAGCAGGAAGTTGGCTGCAGAAATGAACACTGGTGGACCCCCAGGAATTCAAACTGCAAATGCTCTTAAGCCTATAAATCATGCTCTCTTTGCAGACGACTCCCTACTTCTAGGCGGAGCCTCTATTAGAATAGCAGCTAATTTTGACTTTGTTCTAAAAATTTATTGCAGAGCCTCAGGAGCTGTGATAAATGATAGAAAGAGTTCGATCTATGGATGGAATGTAAGCCAACACAATCTCAACACCATAGCTCAGATTCTTGGTTTTGAGTGCTTTTCCCATTGGGACTGCATTAAATACCTCGGCTTACCTCTCACATCTGGAGTCAATAACAGATCTCTGTGGCATGGCATCATCAGCAAAATTAAAGCCAATATCACCTCCTGGGGAGGTTACTGGCTCACCAAGGGAGGGAAAATTATCTTACTTAAATCGGTTTTATCTGCTCTCCCCATTTATCAAGCCTCTTTCCTCCTTGCTTCGAAACACATAATGGAGCAGATCTCTTGTCTCCTGAGAGATTTTCTCTGGAAAGGAGGCAAAGGCGATCACAGTAAATTTCATTTGGCAAACTGGGATCTTGTCAATCGGCCAACATTGGATGGAGGTCTACAGATTAGAGAACCTGCTTTATCTAACCTGGCACTTGGATGCAAGCTCCTTTGGAAAATCTACGCAGACCCCTCACATCCTGTCGGCGAAACGCTCACCTCCAAATATGCGCAGGGTATCTCTCTCAGGCATCTATCAGAGAACAATACTCCCATAGGCACACAAACTTGGAATCTCTGTAGAAAATGTATCAGCAGCTTCAGGAAACATTTGTATCACATACCTGGTAACGAGGAAAATTTTTTACTATGGAAAGACCGCATTATGAACAACCCCCCCCTTAATTCCCATGAAGAAATTCACGAGCTAAGAGAATGGCTCCACAGTGCAAGTTTACGGAAGTTGAATGACATCTCCGTGTGGGACAGTAAAGGGAACTGGGTTGACTGGGAATTCCCTCTCGTGCCGGCGCAGCTACACTACCAACTTGCACTGCTCAAAATGCTGCTCTCAAACGCAGCGCCAGTCCATCGCAACAGCACAGACAGATGCGGGTGGGGTGACTCCGGATCTTATTCTTCAGCATCAGGTTACATTTCCCTGCAGCCCAAAAAAGACAGACTTCGAACACCAACCATATGGAAACAAGTTTGGAACACCAATGGGTTACCCAAATTCAACTTCTTTTTTTGGATTCTTATGCAGAATAAAAAACTCACAGGGGACAATCTATTAAAAAGAATTATTGCTGGGCCACACAGATGCACAATGTGCAGAAACTCTGGTGAAACAGCCTCTCATCTGTTCATTGAATGTGATTTTGCCAAAGAAGTCTAGAAATTAACTCTACTTGGATTGCAGGCCTCCCCTCCCTAGCACAGTTCCGTGGCAGATCTCTTTTCTGACTGGTTTCAAAGTTATCCTCATAATATCCCCAACAATTCACTCTAGTTCCACATTTGGATTTCCATCCCCAAATTTGTATGTTGGGAAATCTGGCTTGCCTGGAATGACTCGATCTTCAACAACTCTACTCGCTCTCCTGCAAAATCTGCCTCTATTGCAAAAGCTCTTCTTCTTGAATCTGTCCTCCTGCATTCTCAAAAACCAGACTCCTCCCTCCTCCCCATCAAAAAGGCATGTTTGAATCTTCATAGCCCTCACCCCAAAAGCAAAGCCCATTCCCTCCCCCTTCCCCTCCCCAATCCATCTTGGAAAATTAGAGAACCTGAAGCTTCCTTTCAAGCTTGGTGGAAGACCCAAAACACAACTTCAATATTTTTCGATGGTGCCTCCAAGGGAAACCCTGGGGTTGAGGGAGCTGGTGGAGTCATCTACTTCTCAAAAAAATCCAGAAAAGTCCGCTTCTACTGGGGGCTTGGTATTCGTACAAACAACCAGGCAGAGCTCCTTGGTCTCACAAAAGCCTGCCAAATTGTCCGTGATAAAGGCATCAAAGAATGCCAAGCATTCGAAGATTCTGAAATCCTCATTAAGAATATCACCTCGGATGACCAATTCAACAACGCCATTCTCAACAAGACTCTGAAAAGGCTAAAGATCATTCTGCAGGATTTCACTTCCTTCAAAATATATCACATTCTCAGAAGTTTGAATAGTGAGGCGGATGAAATGGTGAAAAAAGGATGTCTCTTAGCATCGGGAGTTCTCAACATCAATGATAAAAGCTCTATCCCATATTGTATTCCTTAACGCAAGCGAAAAATTGAACAAGAAGCATTTAGATGCAAGGAAAAGCTGTGTAATGATGGTTGATTAGGCTTCGGCCCAACCATACTCCAAATAATAAATTATACCCGTTACAGTTAAAAAAAAAAAAAGAATCACTGCATTGACAACAACTTTCTTTTCTTGGGCCCTTGCAAGTCTCAATCTACCTGTTATTGTCTTCCTTGCAACTTCTAATTTCTTCCCTTAGGCTCATCAATGTATTTTATATATCTAGAGAATACCATTCTCCTTTTTGTTCAACCAAACTTTCCCATTCCATATAATTCACATCAGGCTTAAAGGGGAGTCATGTGACTCTATTATCGACCATTATACTCTTTGTCTATGATGTGCCATTTCCTGCAAAAAAGCCATATTAGATAACAAAATAGAATGCATAATCAAAATCATACCTTAGTGTAACTTACGAGAGGTTATCATATCTACACAAATAAATTCAAACTATATATATATATAATGACATCATCATACCAACATCATGCACGTTAACATAAAACTGTAATTCTAACTACCTACATGATAACCACAACCATAACAATATCAATGCATGCATAGGAAACACATATACGAATGGCATGCATGCATAATATTCACTTCTGCCCTGAGGTCCAATTTCGCAACCCCGTTTTGATAAAAATTGAAACACTGGTATCATAGGAAAGGTTGCGGGGAAAAAAACTTGCTCTGATACAAACCTATAATGCCTCCCCCCACGTTACTCACTTTTACAAGATCTCTAGCATAAACATGAGATGAGTGATACTATCTCATGTTCCGACCTCCAAGTTCTAGTTATAGAAGTGGGGCCTCCAATTTAAACACATAGTATGACCTCTCAGGGAAAATATATCACTCAACAACTTGACATCCACCTCTGGTGATTAACCCTTGAGTTGGAACTCATTGCTTAGAAGCTTGACACCCCAATCGCACCCATAACACACTATGCATGTGGTTATGACCAAAATTTCCATGTTTTGTGCATGCGGTGGTGGGATCTATGCCACTTTTACAAGGTAGTCTTCAAACTATTTCCCAAAAATGCCCAAAAGTTTCTATAATGTAATAAATGAAGATAACAGGTCCATGAAATAAAAAATAAAGCTAGGTCTTGCTCAAAACATGTTAGTCTTAGCATAAAATTTTTGTCAAACATAAGATAAACATAGAAGCTAGAGGTCATGAATACATATATGATCTTATATTTTGTACTTCATCATAGAATCATCAAGAAGGTCCAATTCCCTCTCAACTAGTTGCACCAACACTTGTTAGCCCATGCATTCATCAATCATTCAATAACTTATCAAATCATGAGCGAGATCCATAGTAAGATTACATCATATAACCAAGCATATAACCAAAATATAACCAAAATAGAACCCATGACAATCAACCATAAAATAAACACGATGGTTAGTACAAGTACTTAATAAAATATCTCATATTAACATATGCAAAATCCAACCAAGTAAGGGACTTCCACGTACCACCCGACCATAGATTGGTTGAACCAAAAAATCTCTTTAAACCAATCACCCCAATGCCTAATTCTAAGCATGAATGTGGGATCATAAGGTTTAAACCAAATAGAACCAACAAGGGCTTCTAGAGGCCATACCACATCAACCCACAACCATAGTGATTTCACCTAACCGGTCTATAAATCACAAATACCGAACAAATTAGTCTCTTACCAAGCTCTCTAGGGCTCCAGGGATTCTATCTCAACCCACAACCTGTAGGGAACCGAAGCTGTTACAGGGCTCCAAATATCTCCCATCTCAACCCACAACCTCTAGGGAACCCAAGTTGTTCTAGGAATCTAGAGATTCTATCCCAACCCACAACCATAGTGAACTTGAGAAGCAATAAAAAATCAAAATAACGAACCCAATATAACATGTTATTCAAAAAAATGCAAGGAAAGGTTAAAACCACTGTCAATCGAGTCAAATCTCCATGCCAATGACAAAAAATAATCAGAAAACCACATGCATGTATCATGAATCCAAATTTCAACAAGAAATCCGCACATGAAACTTGTTCCCTGTAATGAAATCCTATTGTAGTTGCTGATCAAAATTTCTCCTTTCAGTCCCTCAATTTCCTTTGATTACTTCTCTCCAAATCCAAGTGAATGCTAGAATGTTCCAAGAATGCTCTAAGTGTGTAAGAGTGTAGGATATATAGAATGAACAAGTGCTAAGCCAAAACTATCAAAAAGTTATCAACGGTTTCTCTGATGCCCTTTTATCATTGATTCCTCCTTTTTATTTAATTTTCATTTATTTTATCTCTAATTTACCTTCCACACATATTTGTGTCTCTTCATCTTCCTTCTCTCATGTTTTCCTTTATTTCCTTAAATTCCAATTATTGCATAGTTTCCTTTTCCAATGCCTTTACAATTTCCATATCCATTAATAAACTGCAAGTGATGCCCACTATTATGTTTTCCCACTGTTTAACTTGTAATATGTGTCCCATGACCTTGGTATTATTTTATTTACATGGAAAATAAACTAGGGGTTCTTATAGAAATTTACGAAGTTTTGAGAACTCCTCAGACAAAAAAGAGAGAAGGAACTAGGCCAATAAATAAAATCAAACTAAACACATATGATAAAAATAATCAATTTGAGAAGAGTGTGGAATTTAAGAACCTTCCTTTCCTCGATATACCTGAATTGGCATGTAAAATTTCCCACAAAAACTTCCTTTAGATAACTCCTGCAATATCCCAAAGGAGAATGATAAGCAGTGTGCAAGGTGGTAGAGAGACTTGTATTCCCTTTGCCTAAAGAGCCACCAACAGACCAAATGGAAAAAATACCTAGTTCCAAACAAAGTAGCAGAGAGACTCCTTGAAAAATTTGGGCAAAGGAAACACCAAGAATGAGTGCCAGAGAGAGCCGAAATAAGAATTATTCAAGATAGGAATTAGGAAACCCTCGCCATTTTTGAAATTCACTAGACCTTGAGAAATATTGAAGATAGTAGAGGAGCCTTGATGTTCAACAAGAGAGACTGAGCTTCCAAACTGACACCAGAGTCTTATTTGTTGCACATTCAACTTATGTCCATCCTCCATGAATATAATGATGGAAAAAGGGGACACACACACTAAAAATATCCAATCAAACTTATGATTCATTAACTCTTGCATTCCTAAAGCCACGAGTGATCTAGGTACAAGGGTATGCAAACAAATGTAAAGAGTGATCAACTACAGATTTCACCTTAGGGAAGGAGTGTGGAGGCATGTGGAATTTTTTATTGTATATGAGTCACCATGATCAAATGTACCCTTTTCATATGATTGATAGGGTCATTAGGTCAATCTTTTATATTTTCAAATAAACTTTTCAAATAAAATTTGACATGTCTTTTTGTTGTCAAATGGTCATTGTTCAGTGTATAGGTATTATTACTACTCCCTCCATTTTCAAGGTCATAAAATGTCATCATGGTCATGTCGTCATTCCTTGTGAGAGGTCATAAAACGAGTGTCTTAGTCATCATTTTGTTCATCAAATCATAACATGCATACTTTAAGGGTTCAAAGTTCCAAATCATGGTTTCACATATGCATTTGGTGTCATCATTAGGTCAGGTCATCATAAGTCATGTAGGGATTCATGCCATCACCTTAGTTACCATTATGGGAGTTAGTAATTAGGGAATAATTGTTCAAAAATATTCCAAAGTTACATTTACCCTTCATGGAGATGTAACCTTGCAAATAAATTTATAAAGTTGTAGTACACTACCTCATCACATCATTTCTAAAAAATGACATCTGATGTCATACCATCATCAAAAGAAAAATTTTACTTTCAATCTATAAAGAGACCATCCAAGAATTCAAACACTTCATTTCATATTCCTAGAGGTCTCCTCCACCATTAAGTTTCACCTCAGCCTTCAAAAGTCTGATTTTTCCATCATCAATCCCTTGCCAGCAAGCATGCTACGCTTTTGGCCAACATACTACGTTTTTGAGTTTCGAGCTTAGAGGAAGACACAAAAGGGTTCATTTAGAAATATACGGGTTAAAAATACTTTCAACATGTAATTATAGACTCACATCAATCCTCATGCAGTGATTTTCCTTTAGCAAATGATGAAATCCCTCTCCTAGCTAGGGTTTTCACTGCGCTTTTGGTTTTCTTGGTGTTTGCTTCAGTTCAGAGATAATACCCTATTTTTCCTACCCTAACACCCTTTTACACAATTCTTAAACCTCCCCAAACCATTTACCATACTCATATCCTTCATATCCATCATTTTCCCCAAAAACCCTAGCCCACGCTGCACATTTTCTAAATTTCTGGGTTAGGACAATGTTTTTGGTTTTTTCCCTTCTTTCCCTCACTCATTTCAAAATATTCCACTTCCCATGTGTCCCTAACATCTACCTCTACCCCTTGGAATTTTCCTACAAATTTCCCTAATCCCTATTCCCTCCATTTCCTTCCTTAAACTCGCTGCCCTTTTCCCCCTATTTTCCCAATCCTACCTTACCCTTCACTCCTATCAAACTAGGGTTTTTATTATACAAGCCAACACCAGGGATAGTGAAAAGAAAAAGTATAAAAAAGGAGGTAATATATCCATATATGAGCCAACTCATATGTAGGAGATCAATTCCTCATCATTCATCAAGAAGTCATTTGAAGATGTGGGTTGCCGAGGGTTTTGTGAGAAGATACAAGAGGTGGGTTGCCATGATAAATTGACCAGTCTTTTTGCCACCAATTTCAAGAGGTACAAGACCACCATAGCATGGATGCACTTAATAATATTAGAATATGTCATAGATTTAGCTACAGGTATCCCTAACCAAGGAGAAATTTGGTTTAAGGGGGTGGATTTGGATATTGAAAACTACAAAGTCTTCCTGAAATCACACTACAAAGATGCTCCCACTCATATCTTTCCTTTCAAGAAATTGTTCGACAAATATTCTCCTATGATGAAGATGATAATGGAGTATTTTACTTGTGAAGGGATTTTTTATAGGTTTTATCAGTATCACATCATGTTGTTGATGCTTTTTACTTCCATAAAACCTTTAAACCTACCCCATTACTTATTCAGGAGCTTATTCAAGATGACTGAGAAAGTGCAAAGCAAAGGGAGAGATCACCAAACAAGTTTATTTCATCATGGTTTGGTCAAAATCATATTTCTTGATCATCTTTAACATATTAACATACGATGGGAGACATTCATGCAGGAAACTGCTCTTAGGCGTGCAACTATTCAACCTAACAGTCAAAGAATTCCATTAGCACCATCTAGGCCACCTGAGGTTGTCTCATCAAGTAAATCATCAGTGACAAAGACACCTAGGGTAGAGATTAAAAATACTTATAGCATAGGTAAAAGACTGGTGTTTTCCCATGAGATAATTGAGATGCCTAAACCTGGAACTAGGGCTCAAGCTAAGATGTTGCCCTTGAAGACTATTAGTGAAGAAAGAGTTCAGCCTAGCACTATGAGACAAGAGATATCAGGAGGTGAAGATGATGCACCATTGCATAATGAAGAGTAGGGACCCATTTATTTTGACATGGATGACCTAGAAGATAATAATGAAGACAAATCAGCTGAATAAATAATCAAACAAAGCGAGGCAGAGATCAGAGAGCTTAGATATGACCTTTCCAAGGAAAAATTCATAGTATCCTTCATGAAATAAGAGAATAGGAAACTCAAAGTGAATCAACTGTTGCTAATAAAACATAAAGGGGATCATCCCTCATCCAGAAAGGCAGATTTGGTGGCAGAGAAGGATAAGGGAAAGGCTATCATAGAGGTGGAACAACTTCAAGACAAGAATGGTCATGTGCAACCAAGGAGGCCAAAGACAAGAGCAGTAACAAGAAAGGAAGGACGGGAAAACCATTCATCTTCTCCTCTTGTACACCAAAACCTGGATGACACTATAGAAGCAAAGATTGAGAAGGAAAAAGAGTTTTGACTTGGGACAATCAATGAACAACTAGGGAAGCTTCTAAAGAAGGCCGATGGAGATACAAACCTTCAGAGGCACATGACAAGACATTATTACACCAGGAACTTAATTTGCAAAATTAGGGTTAGGAACATGAAAAGAAGGCTTAAGAAAACCCCAATCAAACTTAAAATGAGATATAATATTGATCTAATTATTGATGCATCTCTAGTTGACAACTAGGCCATGAATAAAAAATGAAGAAGAAAAAAAATTTGACAAGTTTTGGTCATTTTTGAATTTGTCTGCTAATTTTGGAAATTTTGTTGCACAGACACTATGCTTCTTATAAGAGAATACAAATGACAAATGACATACATATCCAGGTTGCTTTTGATCTCTACATTATAGATATGTTCTTGGTATTTCATATCAGCTCTAAGGTTTGAAGAAAAAGGGAAAAAAACTAGCAATTTTACATGTTTCTACCACTATTCTCGACCCTGGGCTGTGCTTCTGGAGTAGTCTTGGGAGATTGGATTTTTAGGTGCCTTGGAGGTGGATTTTTGCAAGCTTGAAGCTTCAATATTCTTCTAAATATCCTTTTTTATCTTCACCAACCATAATTTCATCTCATATATCAATAAAAGTCATCTAAAAATCACTCCTCAAAGACCACGCTACGCTTCTGCTGGACCATGCAGTGCTTCCGTGGGAAAGCCAAATTTCGAGTTTCTCTTGGTCAAAGTCAAATTATTTTGGTGTAATTTGTCTTCCAAGGATTTTAGTTGATGTAATGAAGTGGAACAGGGATGGTAACTGTCAATTTCATGTCAATTCCACTGTAATCAATGCTTGTAGAGTCAACTAAGTCAGTTAAGTCTAAACATGGAATTTGTTTCTAACCTCCTTAGGTCTTGACGTGGTTAGAGTGAATCTTGTAATCATTTCCTATGATTATGGATTCAACCCCTGAGAGGGTAAATGTGGTTTCTCATCTATATTTAGCCTAATTGAAGTCAAATCAAAGGTTGGATACTTAAGAGTCAAAGGTTTGGAACTAGTGTACACCATTCTGTGCAGTAATATAACAGGAAGTTGCAGCTATTATCCTGGGATTCCCGTGGTATGTTTATTGATAGTGTTTTTCCTATGTTTTATTATCAAATTGAATATATACTTCTTCTTACTACCATTTTCATGCTTTCATATGATCATATCATTAGTTTTAAAGCAAAATTCATAGTTTTATTCTCTGTTTACATGAGATTTTCATGTTTGTGATCCATATATTATGATAAATGAATTCGTAGTCTTCTGCCTATTTTGATATTTATTACTCAACCCTATACCACAATGACAACCCAAATGTGTCAATAATAATACCTACATTTCCCCATATTATCCCTGCAACTGATCATTTGAAACCCTGACCTAGTTCCTAGACCTATGATCCCAATCCAGCAAAAACCTGAAATCAAACCCTAGTGAGCTGAATATCTAGCCTAAGATCTATTTTTCTCTCTAGTCACTTCATTGGTTGTGAGATTGTAGAGAGGCACCTCTCTGATTTGGTAGGGCTAGCTACCAAATCCAAAGTTGGTCTGAGGTTGCCTCCTTTGGTATCCTTTCTCAACCTTAGGAAACTGAGGAGAGATAACAAAATGCATAACCACATCCTACCACCTCCATTTTGGTGATAAAATTATACTGCATAATTAATAAAATAGAATTACACTTGCATAGGAAGGCATATAATGTATGAGAACAAGTCTTAGTGATTCACCTAAAATGTATTATTTTGACCCTAATATTAAGAATGGATAAGTAGATTATATGATTAGGGATCTGCATTGAGTTCCTCAAGGGATTATTTTCCATCTAATATTGCCACTAACCTCACTTTTTTTTGCCTCCAATATACAAGCTTAATTTTCTTGTTCACCAACATCCTTGTTTTGATTTTGCAAGATGTTGAAGAATGCATTGCTACAGAAATAATTGAAGATGCTCAAGATTCTTCGAAGAATAAGACTCAGGTGGTTATTCATTGGAAGAGAATAGTTGTGAAAATGATGGACAATGATAAGGGAATCTCCCAAAATTATGATCATGGAGAGTCCCATGTCTTTATCTAATTGAAGGTACTCCTCGGGATTCAAGAGAATCCCTCCCCCTCCTGTCACCCCTTTGCTTAAAAAATTTATTAACTGTCATTCATAACACGTATATTTAAAAAACTCTAGTAAATGACAGAAAAATGAGTGAAAAATGAGTAAATATCCATCAAATTTAATCACTGAGTGGGACAAGTTAGAGGTGGAAATGTGTTTCTAATAAACACTCTCCTTTAAAAATGATTTTTTTTTCTTTAACTATTGTGTTTTTTTTCTAGTTAGTTTTTTAAATTTTAAATGTATTATTATTATTATTTTAAGATTCAATATGTTTTTAAAGCTTTGTATTTAACCCTTCTTATTTTATTTTTTTAAATTTTGTTTTGCGATTATTTTTTCCCTTTTTAAATTTTATATGTTTTAATTTATTTTTAACTTCTGTTATGTCCCTATATTACTAGTATAGTCCCTTATTGTTGTTAGTGTAACCCCCTTATTGTTATTATTGTACCCCTGTAACCCCTATATTGTTATTATTGTTCCCTTAAATTATTATTGTTAGGACGGCTAGGATTACATTGTGGCTCCACTAGGATTACATTGTGGCCCCATGGACTCCTATATATAGAAAGGAGGTTTTGTAATTTGTATCATCCAAGAATTTTTCATTCATGTAATGTATTGGAGGTTTCCCCTTCGAAGTGGCTTATTTCTAAGGTGTTGATATCTCTTTTCTTCTATTTTTGGAGTTAGTTTCACAACATTTGGTATTAGAGCTTTGGATTCTAGGTTTTTCGCTGCTCCAAACCGGTCATCATGGAATTTTCACTATAACGTTTTTTCTACAAAGGTTCAGAAGCTGAAATTTTTAGAGTGCAAAGCCAAAATCAAAATGAACATCGTCACAAAATTTTATAACTTTGTTCGCAATAATTTCGGAGATATGATCTGTGAAAGTTAGGGCTTTTTGCAGGCTCATGAATTTAACCTAAACAGGTCATCGTGGAATTTGTGCTACAACTATTTTTATATGAATTTTCAGAAGCTGAAATTTTTAAAGAGCGAATCTGAAACCCTGAGGAACATCATCGCAAAATTGCAAAGCTTGGTTCGCAATATTTTCGGAGATATGATTAGTGGAAATTAGGTCCTTTTCAGGTTCCCGAATTTCATCTCAAAGAGGTTATCATGGAAAAATATTCATAACTCTCTCTCTGAGCATCAGATTAGAATGTTGTAAAAAGTGGCCACAATTACATAGAATGTAGTTTCTTTTCTACAAATTTCAGAGCGAAAGGAGGAAACAGTGACACGTGGCAAGTCGTACAAGTTTTATTTACTGAACTAGTCCATAATTGGGTTATTGTGGGAGATTGGACATAACTTTTCCTTGAAGAATCCAAATTAAGTCAAACCTGTGAAATTTGAAAGAATCTTCAGAGGGATAATACAAGGTTGAATTTCAGACACTGGGGATCTAAAATTATAGAGATAATTCAATTTCAATATAGAGCTCCTCAAAAGCAAGTAAAAGGTGTGTATATTTTTTTTCCCGAATTGCATAAGTCTTGTTTGAAGAATCAAGTTGAATTGATTCCAATGGCATATTGTAGAATATATATCAGTATTAGAATCTAAAATGGCCCCTAAAAATAATTCAACACCCATTAAGCCTTTAGAAGGCTCTACCATGACTCATGAAGATGAAGAATGGCAACATGACTTATCAAATTTACAAGAGCAAGTGCAACAAATTTTTCTCTCGCAAAGAGCAACAAAAAATGACGTGGAAGTTATGAATAAAGGCATGGAAACTAAGATGAATGGTTTGAAGAAAGGCGTGGTATCTACGATGGATGGTTTGAAGAATGGCATTGAAGCTAAGATAGATGGCATGGAAGCTGGCATGGAATCTAAGATGGATGACATGGAAGCTAAGATCAATGAAAAAATGGAAAACATGAAGAATGATCTAAAAGTAGGCATGGAAGGTTTGACAAAGTTGATACAACAAATGTTTCCTAATGGTGAAAAGATAGTAGAGGAAACTCATGATGAGAACAAAATAAATGCTAATTGTGATTTCATAAACTCTAATGTTGGCAGGAAGAACCACCATATTCCAAAAATGGATATGAGGAAGTTTAATGGAAAGGATCCTGTAACATGGATACTACAGATGGAGAAATATTTTGATCTCAATAATGTGAAAAACATACAAAAGGTACGCATTGCAACTTTACATTTAGAACAAAATACATTTGTATGGTATCGATGGCTTTGCTCCCATAAAAAAATTGTCACTTGGTCAATTTTTACGGAGGAAATGATAGCACATTATGAGGATACAAAGAGCAACACTTTCTTTAGCCAATTGATAAATCTCAAACAAAAGTGTTCAGTGGGGGAGCACATTGAGGACTTCCAAAATTGAATATAAGGGTAACTGATATTCCAGAGGAACACAGGATTGATCTCTTCATAGGTACTTTAAAGGATAACATCCAACATGAAGTTCGCATTTTGGAACCTGATTCATTGGAGAAGGCATTCAGGTTGGCAAGAAAAATTGAATGTAAAATTATGGCGACAAGGAAGCCTACCACTCACTTCTATAAAGAGGAAAGTGTTGCTACTCCTAGATTTCCACAACCTACAAGGTTGACACCACAACAATTGGAAGAAAAAAGAGCAAAAGGGCTTTGCTACAGTTGTGATAGAAAATACACTAAAGGTCATAAGTGTGCTGAGAAGAAATTATTTTACATAGATTGTGAAGAGGAAGAAGAAAATGAACAAGAAGAGGATATACACGAGGAACCAACCCTAGAAGAGGAAGAAATGAGTCTGACCATATCGTGTAATGCATTGGTAGGAATTACCACTCCTCAAACTCTCAAGATAGAAGGACATATCAAGAAGAAAAAGGTAATAGTGTTGATTGATTCAGGTGGTACCCATAATTTTATTCATTGTAAGGTAGCCAAGGAATTGAATTGTTTCCTATACCCAGCACCAGAATGTCAAGTGATGGTTGCAAATGGAGGAACTATAAATTGCTCTGGAAAATGCCATAATATCAAGCTAACCATGGGGGAATATGTAATGAATAGTCCAATGCTTTCCATTCCTATGGGAGGTGTTGATGTTGTACTAGGAGTACAATGGTTACAATCTTTGGGGACGGTAGCTTTTAATTTTCAAGAACTTTTCTTGAAATTTTTTTCAGAAGGAAAGAAAGTCGAATTACGGGGTATTGAAGGGAAGCCAGGAAGGATAATAAGCTCTAATGTCATGACAAAGCTTCTAAAGAAAGAACAACGAGGCGTAATTGCACAATTATGCTCACTAGAAGTTCCGACATCAAAATCATCTATTTCTGCAGATCTCCAAAAGTCTTGGACAATCATTCCAAGGTGTTTGAAACTCCCAAAGGACTCCCACCTATTCGTGATCATGATCATGCTATTCATTTGATTCCAGGAAGTGTTCCTCCAAACATCAGGCCTTATAGATATCGTTATGTCCAAAAGAGCGAAATTGAACGTATGATTGCAGAAATGTTAGAGGCAGGTATAATTCAACCTAGTCAAAGTTCTTTCTCTGCTCCTGTAGTATTGGTACACAAGAGGGATGGATCATGGCGAATGTGTCCAGATTATAGGGAGCTCAATAAGCTCACCATTAAAGAAAAATTCCCCATTCCTGTGATTGATGAATTATTGGATGAATTACATGGAGCAATTTATTTTACCAAGTTGGATCTTCGTTCGAGATATCATCAAATTAGAATGAAGACTGAAGATTGAAGATATTCCAAAAACAGCATTTCGAACTCATGAGGGTCATTATGAATTTTTGGTCATGCCTTTTGGCCTTACCAATGCACCTTCTACATTTCAAGGGTTGATGAATTCCATTTTCAAACCCTTCCTTAGAAAATTTGTGCTAGTATTTTTTGATGATATACTAATCTATAGCAGGTATTGGAAGGATCATGTTCAACATGTTGACAGGGTGCTCAAACTATTGCAGGAGAAACAATTATATGCAAAAACATCCAAATGTTTCTTTGGAGTACAAGAGGTGGAATATCTGGGTCATATTGTATCTCACGAAGGTGTTAAGGTAGACCCTAACAAAATTAAAGCCATTAAGGAATGGAAAGTCCCCACAACCATAAAGCAGTTGCGAGGATTTCTCGGGTTAACAGGGTATTATCGCAAGTTTGTTAAGAATTATGGGAGAATAGCAGCACCTCTAACAACATTCTTGAAGAAAGATGCATTTTCATGGACTCCTGAAGCAACTAAGGCCTTTGAACATCTTAAAGAGGCAATGTGCCTAGCACCGGTCTTAGCTACGCCAGACTTCACAAAAACCTTTATTGTGGAATGTGATGCCTCGAGAAATGGAATTGGTGCAGTTTTAATGCAGGAAGGAAGACCCATTGCTTTTGAAAGTCGTCCAATCAAAGGAAAGTATTTACAGAAACCTATTTATGAGAAGGAAACGTTAGCAATACTGCATGCACTAAAGAAATGGCGAACTTACCTAATGGGAAGACACTTCAAGGTAAAAACTGATCATGATAGTCTTAAACACTTTTTGGAACAAAGACTATCTTCAGAAGAGCAGCAAAAATGAGTCACAAAGATGTTGGGTTATGACTTTGAAATAATCTACAAAAAAGGAAAGCTTAATGTTGTTGTAGATGCACTCTCAAGAAAGAATGAAGAGGTGGAAGCATTGCTTTGTGCCATTTCTATTATCCAACCAGATTGGATAACCGAAGCAAGAGATGAATGGAAGAAGGACGAAGAAGTGTGGACACTCATTCAAAATTTGCAGCAAGATACTAGAACATCTGATACATTTAGTTGGAAAAATGATTCCTTATGGTACAAAGATCGCTTATATCTTTGTAATAATTCCCAACTAAAACAAAATATTCTTTTGGAATTGCACACTTCTCCTTTACGAGGACACTCAATGTTTTTAAAAACTTACCACAGGGTGAAGAAAGAATTTTTTTGGGATGGCCTTAAATCTGATATTCAAAATTTTGTGGCGGAATGTTTGGTTTTCCAGCAGAATAAAGTTGAAACAATTAAGACCCCAGGACTTCTACAACCTTTATCCATTCCAAGTCAACGTTGGGAGGAGATTTCAATGGATTTTATCACAGGTTTACCTAAGTCCGAAGGAAAGAGTGTCATCATGGTAGTAGTTGATAGACTTACCAAGTATGCACACTTTTGTGCATTATCTCATCCATTTAAAGCAAGTACAGTTGCTACTACATTTATGGACAGAATTCAAAAGCTACATGGAAGCCCAAGGGTTATTGTGAGCGACAGAGATCCCATTTTTACTGGAAATTTTTGGAAGAAGTTATTTTCTTGTTTGGGTACTCAATTAGCTCATAGCTCATCTTATCATCCTCAATCTGATGGTCAAACTGAGATAGTAAATAAATGTTTGGAAGGATATCTTCGTTGTTTTGTATCTGATAAACAAACACAATGGGTCAAGTGGTTACCTCTTGTGGAATGGTGGTATAACACTTCCTTCCATACTGCAGCAAAAATGACCCCATTTATGGCACTTTATGGATATCATCCACCATCCATCACATCATCTTTAAGGGAAAATTCGAAGGTTCAAGCAGTGGAAGATCACATCGAGCATCAGCAAGAAGTTCTCCAACTCTTAAAGGATAACCTGAATTTCGCACAAAATCGAATGAAACAACAGGCAGATCAACATCATAGTGAGAGAAGTTTTGATGTAGGAGATTGGGTATTTTTACGGCTACAACCATACAAACAAATGTCCCTCAAGCAAGCTAAGAAGGATAATAAATTATCACCAAAGTACTATGGTCCTTACAAGGTGTTGCAAAAGATTGGTACTATGGCATACAAATTGGAGCTTCCTGCTTCTTCACGAGTGCATCCAATTTTCCATGTTTCATGCTTAAAGAAGGTTATAGGTGAAAATATTCCTGTTCAAACAATATTTCCAGAAATTGATGAGGAAGGAAAAATCATATTGGAACCTGAAGCATTCACGGAAACCAGAACTTGACAGCTACGGAATCGATCAATTTCAGAGTATCTCATCAAGTGGAAGAACTTACCCACTGAAGATTCTACATGGGAGGATGAGAGTTTTATATAGAAGTACCCAGAGCTGCTCAAGCATTGAAGACAACACTTTTTTGAAGGAGAGGGGCATGTTAGGTCCCTATATTACTAGTATAGTCCCTTATTGTTGTTAGTGTAACCCCCTTATTGTTATTATTGTACCCTTGTAACCCCCATGTTGTTATTATTGTGCCCTTAAATTATTATTGTTAGGTAGGCTAGGATTACATTGTGGCCCCATGGACTCCTATATATAGAAAGGAGGTTTTGTGATTTGTATCATCCAAGAATTTTTCATTCATGTAATGTATTGGAGGTTTCCCGCTCAAAGTGGCTTATTTCTAAGGCGTTGATATCTCTTTTCTTCTATTTTTGGAGCTGGTTTCACAACAACTTCCTCCCATTTTAATGTTCTATATTTTTAAACAATGTTTCAAAAATATGTTATGGATATTTTAGAAGTATTTTTCTATAAAAAAAGGTATATGAAGCTTTTTTTTGCAATTTATTTATATTTAAATGTAAAAATAAAGTTAATTAATAAAATTATTTTCAAGTAATGATTTATGAGTCAATTTTGAATTTTATTTGAGACTATAGATCATCTAACCAAGCAGATAACCAAAATACAATCCATGAAAATCAACCATAAAATCAACACAATGGTTAGTACAAGTGCTCAGGACAATATCTCATATTAACATATGCAAAAGCCAACCAAGAAAGGGACTTCCACGTACCACTCGACCATAGATTGGTTGAACCACAATATCTCTTTAAACCAATCACCCCAAAGCCTAATTCTAAGCATCAATGTGGGATAATAAGGGTTAAACAAAATAGAACCAACTAGGGCTTATAGAGGCCATACCACATCAACCCACAACCACAGTGATTTCACCTAACCGGTCCACAAATCACTAATAACAAAAATATTGGTCTCTTCCCAACCTATCCAAGGCTCCAAATATCTAGCATCTCAACCCACAACCTTTAGGGAACCCAAGTTGTTTTGGGGCTCTATAGGTTCTATCCTAACCCACAAACATAGGGAATCCACTATAACATGTTATCCAGGAAATGGAAAAGAAAGGTTGAAACCACTATCAATCTAGACAAATCTTGATGTAAGTGACAAAAAATAATAGAAAAACCACTTGCATGTATCATGAATCCAAATTTAAACAAGAAATCCACGCATGAAACTTGTTACCTACAATGAAATCCTATTTTAGTTTTTGATCAAAATTTCTCCTTCCGCCCCCTTTCTTTCCTTTGATTACCTCTCTCCAAATCCAAGTGAATGGTAGAATTCTCCAAGAATATTCTAAGTGTGTAAGAGTGTAGGAGAGCTAGAATGAACAAGTGCTAAGCCAAAATTGTAAAAAAGCTATCAATGGTTTCTTTGATTCCTTTTTATCATTGATGCCTCCTTTTTCTTTAATTTTCCTTCATTTTATCTATAATTTACCTTTGATTCATATTTTTGTCTCTACATATTCCTTTTCTCCTATTTTCCTATATTTCCTTAATTAAATGCCAATTATTTCATCTTTTCCTTTTCCAATTCCTTTTCTAATTTCCATTTCTATTAATAAACTGAAACTAATGCCCACTATTATTTTTCCCACCATTCAACTTGGAATATGTGTTACATGACCTTGGTCTTATTTTATTTAGATGGAAAATCAACCAGGGGTTTTTATAGAAATTTATGAAGTTCTGAGAACCCCTCGTACAAAAAAAAGAGCAGTAACTAGCCCAATAAATAAAATCAAAGTAAACACAGATGATAACGATAATAAATTTGACAGAAGTAGTAGAATTTAAGTAACTTCCTTTCCTCGACATACCTGAATTGGCATGTAAAATTACCCATGTCAAATTCCTTTCGATAACTCCTCCACTATCCCAAGGAGAATGATAAGGCGTGTGCAATGTGGTAGAGAGAATTGTATTACCTTCGCCTAAAGAACCACCAACAAACCAAATGGAAGCAATACCTAGTTCCAAACCAAGTAGCAGAGAGACTCCTTTGAAAAATCGGGCAAAGGAAACACCAAGAATGAGATACAGAGAGAGCCGAAATAAGAATTATTCAAGATAAGAATTAGGAATCTCCCACCATTTATGAAATTCATTATACCTTCAGAAATATTGAAGATAATAGAGGAGCCCCAACGTTCAACAAGAGAGACTGAGCTTCCAAACTGACACCAGAGGCTCATTTGTTTCATATTAAACTTATGGACATCCTCCATTAACATAATTATGGAACTAGGGGACACACATGCTACAAATATCGAATCGAATTTATGATTCATTAACTCTTGCATTCCTAAAGCAATGAGTGAAATAGGTACAAGGGTATGCAAATAAATTTAAAGAGTGATAAACTTGAGATTTCACCTTAAGGAAGGAGTGTGGAGGCACGTGGGATGCATTCCCACGTCTTGCCACCTCAATTTTGGTGATAAACTTGTACCACATCATTAAAAAACTCAAATTCCACTTGCATAGGAGGGCATAGAATGTATGAGAATGAGTCTTAGTGCTTCCACCAAAATGTATTATTTTGTCCCTAATATTAAGAATGGAAAATTAGATGATGTGATTAGATACTTGCATTGAGTTCCTCAAGGAATAGTTTTCCATCTAAGCTTGCAATTAACCTCACTTTGTGTTACCTCCAATCTACAAGCTTGATTGGCTTGTTCGCAAGCCTCGTTTTGATTTCACAAGATGTGGAAGAAAGAATTGCTAGAGAAATAATTCAAGATGCTCAATATTATTTGAAGAAGAAGACTCAGGTGGTTATTCATTGGAAGTGAATCGTTGTGAAAATGCTGGATAATGATAAGTGAATCTCCCAAATTACAATCATGGAGAGTTCCCTATCCTTAGCTAATTAAATACCGAACAAAATATTGTACATTTATACCATGTTATTCATTCTTATGTGAAGACCCCAAGAATACTTTCTTACTTGGTGCTCCTTTGGATTCAAGAGAATCCCTCCCCATCCTACCACTCTTCGCATAAAAACATTATTAACTGTCATCAATAACATGTATATTTTAAAAATTCTAGTAAATGACAGTTAAATGAGTGAAAAATGAGTAAATACCCATCAAATTTAATCACTGAGTGGGACAAGTTAAAGGTGGAAATGTGCTTCTCTTAAACACTCTCGTTTAAAAATGATTTTTTTGTTTCTTTAACTATTGTATTTTTTTTCTAGTTTGTTTTTTAAATGTTTAATTTATTATTATTATTATTTTAAGATTCAATATGTTTTTAAAGCTTTGTATTTTAATCTTTTTTATTTTATTTTTTAAAATTTTGTTTTGCAATAATGTTTTCCTTTTCAAATTTGATATAATTTAAGTTATTTTTAACTTTCCCCCATTTTAATGCTCTATATTTTTAAACAATGTTTCAAAAATCGGTTATGGATTTTTTAGAAGTATTTTTCAAAAAAAAAAAAATTAAAGCTTTTGTTTTACAATTTATTTATATTTAAATGTAAAAATAAAGCTAATTAATAAAATTATTTTCAAGTAATGATTTAAGAGCCAATTTTGAATTTTATTTGAGACTAAACATCATTTAACCAAGCATATAACCAACATATAACTAAAATATAATCCATGAAAATCAACCATAAAATCAACACAATGGTTAGTAAAAGTGCTCAGGAAAATATCTCATATTAACATATGCAAAATCCAACCAAGTAAAGGACTTCCACATACCACCCGATCATAGATTGGATGAACCAAAAGATATCTTTAAACCAATCACCCCAAAGCCTAATTCCAAGCATTAATGTGGGATCATAAGGTTTAAACCAAATAGAACCAACAAGGGCTTCTAGAGGCCATACCACCTCAACCCACAACCATAGTGATTTCACCTAACCGGTCCAGAAAAAACCAATACCAAATAGGTTGGTCTCTTCCTAAGTTATCCAGGGATCTAGGGATTATATCTCAACCAAATAACTATAGGGAACCCAAGTTATTACGAGGCTCCAAATATCTCTCGTCTCAACCCATAGCTTCTAGGGAACCCAAGTTGTTCCAGGGCTCTACAGATTCTATCCCAACTCACAATGATAGGGAACCTAAGAACTAATCAAAAATCAAAATGGGGAACCCGCTACAACTTGTTATCTAGGAAATGAAAAGGAAGGGTTGAAACCATTGTCAATCCAGACAAATTTCCATGCCAATGAAAAAAAATAATTAGAAAACCAAATGCGTGTATCATGAATCCAAATTTCAACGGGAAAGCCACGCATGCAACTTGTTGCCATCAATGAAATCCTATTGTAGTTGTTGATGAAAATTTCTCCTTCCACTCCCTTGCTTTCCTTTGATTACTTCTCTCCAAATCCAAGTGAATGCTAGAATGCTCCAAGAATTCTCTAAGTGTGTAAGAGTGTAAGAGAGCTATAATGAACAAGTGCTAAACCAAAATTGTCAAAAATATATCAACGGTTTCTTTGATGCATTTATATCATTGAGGCCTCATTTTTCTTTAATTTTCCTTCATTTTCTCTCTAATTTTACTTCCTTGCATATTTGTGTCTCTTAATCTTCCTTTTCTCTTATTTTCCTTTATTTCCTTAATTAAATGCTAATTATTGTCTCTTTTCATTTGTCAATACCTTTTCCAATTTCCATATCAATTAATAAACTATAAGTGATGCCCACTATTATGTTTTCCCACCATTCAAATTGGAGTAATTATCCCATGACCTTGGTCTTATTTTATTTACATGGAAAATCAACCCAGGGTTCTTACAGACATTTACAAAGTTTTAAGAACTCCCGAGACAAAAAAAGGAGTAGGAACTAGCCCAATAAATAAACTCAAACTAAACACAGATGATAACGATAATCAATTTGACAGGAGCAGTGGAGTTAAAGTACCTTCCTTTCCTCGACATACCTGAATTGGAATGTAAAATTACCCACGACAACTTCCTTTAGATAACTCCTCCACTGTCCCAAAGGAGAATGATAAGGGGTGTGCAAGGTTGTAAAGAGATGTGTATTACCTTCATTTGAAGATCCACCAACCGATCAAATGGAAGGAATACCCAGTTCCAAACCAGGTAGCAGAGAGACTCCATAGAAAAATTGAGCAAAGGAAACACCAAGAGTGAGAGCTAGAGAGAGCCAAAATAAGCATTATTCAAGATATGAATTAGGAAACCCCCGCCATTTCTGAAATTCACTAGACCTTTAGAAATATTGAAGACAATAGAGGAGCCTCGACATTCAACAAGAGAGACTGATATTCCAAACCTACACCAAAGGCTTATTTGTTGAATATCAACTTATGGCCATCCTCCATAAATATAATTATGGAACCAGGGGACACACATGCTACACAGATCAAATCAAACTTATGATTCATTAACCCTTTCATTCCTAAAGCCAAGAGTGAACTTGGTACAAGTGTATGCAAATAAATGTAAATAGTGATCAACTACATATTTCACCTTAGGGAAGGAGTGTGGAGGCATGTGGAATGCATGTCAACATCCTGCCGCCTCAAGTTTGGTGATAAAATTGTACCACATCATTAATAAACTCAAATTCCACTTGCATAGGAGGGCATATAATGTATGAAAATGAGTCTTTGTGCTTTGCCCCAAATATATTATTTCGGCCCTAAAATTAAGAATGGACAAGTAGATGATATGATTAGGGACCTGCATTGAGTTCCTCAAGGGATAGTTTTCCATCTAAGCTTCCCATTAACCTCACTTTGTGTTGCCTCCAATATACAAGCTTGATTTTCTTGTTCAACAACCTCCTTGTTTTTATTTTGAAAGATGTGGAAGAAAACATTACTAGAGGAATAATTTAAGATGCTCAAGATTCTTTGAAGAAGAAAACTCAGGTGGTTATTCATTGGAAGAGAACCGTTGTGAAAATGATGGATAGTGATAAGGGAATCTCCGAAAATTATGATCATGGAGAGTTCCCTGTCCTTAGATAATTGAAGACTGAACAAAATATTGTACATTTATACCATGTTTTTTGTTCCTCTACGAAGACCCCAAGAATACTTTATTACTTGGTGTTGCTTGGGATTCAAGAGACTCCCTCCCACTCCTGCCACCCATTTTCTTAAAAACATTATTACCTATCATTAATAACATGTATATTTTAAAAATGCTAATAAATGATAGTTAAATGAGTGAAAAATGAGTAAATACCCATCAAATTTAATCACTGAGTGGGACAAGTTAGAGGTGGAAATGTGCTTCTAATAAATACTCTCCTTTAAAAATATATTTTTTTTGTTTCTTTAGCTATTGTCTTTTTTTCTAGTTTGATTTTAAAAATTTTAATTTATTATTATTATTATTTTAAGATTCAATAGGTTTTTAAATCTTTGTATTTTAATCTTTTTTTATTTTATCTTTAAAAAAAAAATTGCGATTATTTTTTTTTCTTTTCAAATTTTATGTATTTTAAGTTTTTTTTTTTTAACTTTTCCCCCTTTTATTGTTCTATATTTTTAAACAATGTTTCAAAAATAGGCTATGGATTTTTTAGAAGTATTTAAAAATAAAATAAAATTAGTAAGCCTTTTTTTTGCAATTTATTTATATTTAAATGTAAAAATAAAGTTAATTAATAAAATTATTTTCAAATCATGATTTAGGAGTCAATTTTGAATTTTATTTGAGACTAAACTAGTTGTTAAAGCTATCATCAACAACACCATTTTTTTTATATTCTACGGTAAAAATAACCACTAAATGCAACATCTAAAAAAATGAGAACTCTCTATAGCTCTCATTAAGTTGGTAATTTTTTTTACTCCATGGGTGGAGGTTAGTGGTTGAAGAAAAAATTAACTCATTAATAATAGTGGAAGACTCTAGTGAATTATCAAGTTGATGCACAAGAAAGCCCTTCTAGCTAATTCTAAACTTACCTTTGTCCTAGTTTGTTTTCTATTGCTACTCAGAAACTCGATGAAGGAAATGTCATATCTTATCTCCTTAGTGGCCTTGCCTCTTCACTTTAAGATTATAGAAAATCCCTAAAATATAAGAGTGTATATTCTTCATGCATTTTGGAATTTTTTGGGGGCATATAGTATGTCAGCAAGGATTGATGGTAGATCTAGCTAATATTGTGGCTATCATCAACTTAGAATTCCCTACTAATGAGAAATAGTTGTGCTCCATCCTAGGACATACTAGTTATTACAGGAATTTTATCAAAGGGTGTGATTTGATCACTGTGCCATTGGAGAAGTTTCTAAAAAAGGATGTAACAGTTTTTTTGGGATGACGAATGTCAGAAGAGATTTGAGCTGCTAAAGGAGAAAATGGTCACTACACATATCTAGATATTCCCCGACTGGTGTAAGGTTTTTCTTGTACATGTGAATGCATCTGGTATAGCAGTTGGGCTTGCTTTAGCGTAAACAAGAGAAGGAGACATTGATCACCCAGTCGCTTTTTCCATAAGGAAGCTCTCACGCGCAGAGCGAAACTACTCAACTACAGAAAGGGAAGGAATAACTATGGTATATGTGCTACAAAATACAGACACTATCTGTTAGGAGGGAATTTCAAAATGTTCACGGATCATTCTTCTTTGAAACACCTAGTCAATAAGCTTGTGTTGGGGGGGCGGGGGGGGGAGATCTGACGATGGTAGTTATTTTTTCAAGAATATGACTTTGAGATTATTTGGAAGCCTGGAAGACTAATTTTGGGCCCAATCATCTGTCACGAATTGAGAACAGGGAAGAACCAACCAGTCTGGAGGAAGGGTTACTTGATGCATAATTCTTCCATATCAAGGTGGTGGATGAGCACTTTGTTGATACTATTCATCTTCTGACAATAGGAACAACGCCTGCGGAATATTCAATCCAGCAAAAGAAGGATTTGGTTGTGCACACAATTGATTTTACCCTGATTGTAGGTCAGTTGTATAAATTAGGAGCAGATGAAGTATTAAGGAGATACCTGTTGGAACATGAAAGACAAGATATATTGACTGAGGCTTATGGAGGAGTGGCAGGAGGCCACTATGCTTGGAAATCCACTACACAGAAGGTGTTGTGTGCTGGGTTATGGTGGCCCACGCTACACAGTGGTGCACAGATGTACTGTCAGGCATGTGATGCATGTCAGAGAACAGGGAAGCCTTCATGCAGAGATGAAATTCCCCTGCAACCGCAAATGGCCTTGCATGCATTTGATGAATGGGTTATAGATTTTTTTATACCAATTAACCCTCCTGGAAAGAAGACTGGAGTTCATTATATCATTATTGCAACTGATTATGTCACCCGATGGGCAGAAGAAATGGCAGTTAAGGACTGTAGAGAAAATACTACTGCGCACTTCATCTTTGAGCACATTTTGACCAGGTTTGGATGCCCAAATATTTTTATGAGTGATATAGGTACGCACTTTGTTAACGAAAAAATTGAAGCTTTGACAGAGGAATTCCAGATCCATCATAAGAAGAGTGCCCCTTATCACGCAAAATAAAATGGTACAGTAGAAGCTTTCAACAAGATCTCGGAGAACACACTCACAAAGATACGTAATGCCAACCGAGATGATTGGGATGTGCACATTCCTTCTATCTTATGGGCTTATAAAACAACATGCAAAAATTTGATGGGAAAAACATCTTTTAGGATGGTCTATGGGCAGGTAGCCATCATGCCAATGGATTATATTGTCCCAAGCCCGCGCATCACAAATTTTACGAATATGGCCGAGCCTGACATTATGGAGGAACAGCTGGTGCAACTCGTTTCCTTAGAAGAAGATCAGTTCATTGCTAACTTCCACTAGCAAGTGTAGAAGGTATGTGAAAAATCCAGGCATGATAGGTACATCAGGAAGAAGGTGTTCAAGGAGTAAGACTTGGTCTTGCTATATGATAGTCAATTTGCACGTCACCTAGGGAAGTTTATAAAGCATTGGTTGGGGCCATATATTGTAAATGATATCACTGATGGCGATGCGGTGTGCTTGGCCACACTGCGCGAATAGAACCTTCCTGAGTACTTCAATGGAAGTTGTCTGAAGCCAGATAGAGACAATCTGGTGCCGACAAAATGACTATATGGTTGGAGCATCTGAATCAAAGGGTATGCATGCAGCATAGAGGAAGGGTGCAGGCAGGTGTGATAGAAGCACAGGGGTGTCGTGCAGGAAAGGAAACTAGCCGTTGGAATAGTGAAACTGGGTGGAAAGGTGAAATTACCATTGGATGGCACCGATTTCTCGAATTTAATGAGGTGATCTTGGAGTATTTTTTACCGTTTTCTTGAAGGTAAGTGGAAATTAATGATTATCCGACTGTTTTTACCACGGATGGCATATAAAAAGGCGGGCATGGGTCTTAGTTGATTCCTTTTCTATTTGAATATTTGGCACCCTGTGATTATCTATAATTTCATCTACCCTGATGTCTATGAGTTATGTATGTCTGGCCACAAATATCCATATGAAATCAGTAATCCCGAATCATATTCCACCTGAGAATGACGATGAACAACCCTGCGAAGGAGTATTCTGCGCCCCTCACTACCTCTACAGAGATGGGATCATATGAGGTCAGAGAAGTCATCCCGAAGGTAGAAGAAGTCGTGTCCACGCTGGCTAAAGAAAATGGAAATGGAAAGATGTTGAAATGAGCTACCTCTAAGCCACGCACTTCTCCACAGAATGTAATGTCCCTGCGACAAGCCACTAAGGATCAATATCCCAATCGTGATCCGTCAAAGCACCCGCTGAGTGCCAGACAAGAAGCTATGTTTTTTGAACCAATCTCATGGCAGTCGTCCTATGTCAAGCTGCGGAAGCCCTCTTCCCGCAAGCCGCAGAACATCGATATTGTTCAAGAATACCTGAATATTCCTTTGATCCCTCAGGATGTCCCTCTGGTGGGGAGAATTTTTGGCTAGATTCCATAGATAAAGTTTGATGATCACGACTTAGCCAGTGAATCAACGTTCCTTGAGCTCGCGCTAGAAAATTACTTGGAACGGGTGTTGTATGATGATGTGTCAAAGGTTGAGCCAATGCCTTGGGTGCATGGGTTGCAAAATGCAAGAGTCCTCAACCTGCTAAGGATTTCCACATTTTGGAAGGTACCTGTTGGGTGCTAGTTCTGTACATTTTTCCTACACTTATCTTCCTTATTTTGCCTCATAACCATAACCAATGGGAGTATATTTACCCCTTCTTCCTACCTTTATACTCTAACTTGTGATGTTTCACCTTTCTTTCGTTAATTTTCCATTTCACAAATTATTATTATATATCATACCTTTTTATGACTAATTGATGGTGATTGTTTAGAGAAGATCGATGGTCTTTGTGTTGTCTTTTCAGTTGTCATTTACAGCACCAAAGGTTTCAAGCACAAAGTTCACAGGAGCAGTTAAGAGGGTGTTGTAATAGAAAAGTGATGTTGTTACACCTTGCTGTTACAGACCCACCAGAAAAATATTGTTACACTCTGCTATTACAGACTCATTGGCGAACTGCTGATACAGTTGTACTGTTGACTGATCTCGTCAGCAATTGTTGCTGACATTAAGGAAATTTTGAGGTCTAAAATGGGCCTCCTAAGAAAAATGTACAACCAAAATAAACTTTATAAGAACCAATAGGATTCAAGATGATGATGCCAACCATGGGGGATGATTCACCATTTGATAAGTAAAAGGGTAAAAATATTAAAAAATAATAGAACTACTTTTTCAACTCATATTTTCAACTTATCTCCCAAATTTTTTACTCAAATTTTGAGCAGGATTACTCATTGGATGCAAAATTTAATTCCTCATCTAAGGAGTATCCTTGTTGCATACTTTCGATGGACCCTGCTATGCAAAAAATGATAATTACATGAAAAACGTGATTGCAATCACACTTTTCATGTATTTCTCACTTTTCATGTAGTAGGTTCCATCGAAAGTGTGCAAAATGGGTATTCCTTGGATGAGGAATTAAATTTTTCATCCAACGAGTACTCCCGCTCAAAATTTGAGTAAAAACATTGGGAGATAAGTTGAAAATACGAGTTGAAAAACAATTTTTTCTTTTTTCCCTCTAAAATTTGAAGATGTAATCAAATATTATTTTATTGTTTCCACTATTATTTTATAATTTCCTTAGGAGGCCCATTTTAGACCTCAAAATTCCCCTAATGTCTGTCCTCTGGCTGTTACACTACAGCTGTGATTCCATTACTATAGTTGTAGAAGTTGTTTAACATTGTATTTTTGGGATAACAACCTAAGGGCAGTTTTGATTGTAATATTTTATTTTCTAGTCAGAAATTTATTAGGAAGTGGTTATAACTATATGTGTTCTATTTATATCAGCATGAGAATCGTAAGATTCTCATGACTGATCTATCCCTGGATTTTCTTAGGTAACCAGTATATAGTTCTCGACCCTAGAGGTCGAGAGGTTAGCGGAGAACAACATTATTTTGGCTTTGTAATTGTGTTCAGATTAATACAAATTATCCTGTTATTGCTGTTACATGCATCATTCTATTTAGTTTTTGTTAAAATTTATTTCTCTACCTGCACCCTACTCGAGGGCCCTCCTCTTTAGCGGGGATTGCAGCGATTAAAGTAGTTGTGTATGTGTAATTGTATTTCAATTTATGTATCAATAGAGTGATGTTGCTGCTATTCAGTTGAGAATATATTTGCTTCGATTTCAATACTTTATATGTTGTTACACATATGATACTAGAAACACCAACTGGGTACTTGTTGTGTGGTGAGCTAGACAGATCAATTTAAGTGCGATTCCAATCTTGTAGATCCTTTTATTTCTACATGAGTGATTTATTTCCAGCATTTACTTCAGCAAAGATTTCCTCTCTTTGGAATTGCTTCGGGTTGGTGTATCGGCACAAACAGTGCAACTTTCATTGGAATAAACAGAAGTCCTTGGATTGATAATTAAATGTGAGTTGTTCAATCATTTAATAATGATTTATATAGCCCAAAATTTTGGTGCTGTTGTCGGGGATGGAAGTGACGATCCAATCAATCAGAGTTGTTTCTTATAAGTGCAATTTCCGTGTGTTTTCATAGAATGTCTCCAACAACACAATTGTTGGGTAGTAAGACGAGAGGTAAGAACCTGTGCAGTGCTCTAACATACTTGAGTGGACTCACCAATGTCTTGCTGGGACACTTAAGAGGTTGAATTTCTGAGCATTTTGTTTTTTTTTAGAGTGTCCCTAATGACACAATTTTCGGGCGGTAAGACAAGAGGTAATAACCTACACATTGCTCTAAAAAACCTGAGCAGGCTCACCAATGTCTTGCTGGGACACTTAGGAATTGAATTTTGGGTGGTTTTTTAGGGTGCCTTCAGCTATATAGTCGTTGGGCGGTAAGAAGAGAGGTAAGAACCTGTGAATCACTCTAACAAACTTGGGCGGGCTCACTGTTGTAGAAACTGAAGCACTTATAGGATGAATTGATACGCATAGGGCCCATGTGTGCCGGTAGGACAACATCAACATCAACAAACACCCCCCACTCTTTTGATTATAGGAAATACGGGTCATAAGAAGGAAAAGAAGATCGCATATTTGGGAAGGAAAACATTCTTTGGAGATCTGATTTCAAGAGAAGAAAAGGAAAAATCCATGTGATATAGAGATAATAGGAAGACAGGACCACATAAAGCAGCTACCATATCAAGGCTTGGACCATCGATGTCTTCCATGTCTGGACCTCACCATCCTTCGAACATCATATCCACTCCTGATATCAAAACTCCAGATTCAAAACAACAGTGGAGAATTATTGATCGAGAATTGAGAATTGAAGGACACTGAGAGACTAGTGGGGATCATTAGGGACCTAAGAAACAACGGTCAGTTGATCATCAATTGGATGCTAGTAGTGTTGTTAAATAGTTGATCCTGGAGTAGCCTAATCCTTCTATTTGTCAATCTCCAGTGCATTCTAAGGCCAATTCATCCCATCAGGAAGAATCAGCCATGGGGGACGAGAATGTCAAGACAGATAGCTTTGTTACTTTTTAATTCCCAATAGTAGTAACATGGGATGAGGCTCCTATGAAGAATATCCCTTTTTCATCCCTACCATCCTTTCAGGAGATGGCTGTTGAAGATCCTGATAACTTTCTGTTCGAATTCGATGTGTTGTGTAGAGGTTATGACTACACTTCATATGCCTAGAAGCTAAAATTATTCCCTGCTATTATGAAAGGAGCAGCATTAAAATGGTTCATGAGATTGGGTGCTGGCACGATTTGAACATGGAATGACATGAGAGAGGTCTTCCTCTTTAAGTATCAGGACTACTCCCGAACCAGGGATTTGAAGGACGAAATTTTCAAAATTGCACAGAAGGAGGAGGAAATCTTGGAAGACTATCAGGAGCGACTCCACTACAATTTACAGAGGTCTAAGTTTAGTAACTTAGATCCATAAATTCTAAAGAAAATATTCTTAATAGGTTTAAGAGATGATTGTCTGAAGCATCTGAACATAATAGGAAAACGAGACATATCGCAAGAAATGTTTGATGAGATAATGAAGCTTCGCCTACGTAGCTCAAGAGGATCAATCAAGGGGAGAGTTTCAGTTTGAGACCCTTCACTTTGGATAAAAAATTCCTCAAGTGGAGGAGTAACTAGAGCAGAGATCAGGAACTTATTTGAGGATTTTAAAACCAACATCCTTAGCACTCTCTCTGCCTAGATCACTATGGTACAAGTCAAGAAGGCACAAGCAGAAGATGAAGCAGCCTTAACAATATTCTATCCCCGATGCAAAAATAAACATTTGGAAAGAGAATGTGGATTGAATAGTGTCACCCTATGCAACATCTATGAGCTGGCGCACTCTACGAATCAGTGTCCTGAGTTGCCCAGACTGAAGGTGGTACTTCAAGAATCAAGCGAGGATGTTCAATCTTCTTATTTTATCAGATCAAAGAGACCATGGCAGCTGCAACCTACAGGTATGCCTTCACATTTTTATTCTTTTTATCCTTGGAATAATGTTTATAATAGTCAAAAATACCCATGGAAATATCCTACTCCTTCCTTAACACAATTTCCTTCACCATGGAACCAATGGCCATCTCCTCCACCAATGAAATATCCTTGATCGCAACCCAATCCTTGGGGTCAGAACTGGAGAGGCAATGGCCAAGGTCTAGTACCCCCTCCAATACCAATGCAACAACAATAGTTACAACTGCCTTCTCTTCAAAATCCTACACCTTCTGTCTGACCCCAATTACCCATGCAACCTAACCCCAATCCAAATAATAACGCAGCCCAGATCATGGATGCTCCGGTTACCCTCCAGACTTATCTTACTACTCCTATCGGACTTAATGAGGTTCATATTCAATCAGGGAAAGTAATTAGATCTGAACATACTCCTATTATTATCGAATAAAGTGAATAACCTAGGAAGGATATCGATGATTCTGAGGCAGTTGTTACACATGTAACAAATGATACAGCACCTATTTTTACATCTATAGCAGCCAGCTCAGGAGGATCTGTTGTTCTTACAACATCCAATCCAAGTAATTTTGGTACATATGTGGTAGCTGACTCAGCTGTTAGCATTCAAAATTCCCCATACCCTCAATGATTAACTGAAACTGGGTTGGTCTCATAACCTGAATTTGAATTCCTCAAGGAGATACAAAATTTGTATGTGTAGATTCCGCTGTTACAAGCACTTAAAGAAGTGCCTATCTATACTAAAACATTGAGGGATATATGTGTCAAAAGACCTTGGAGGAAACCTAAAAACCCTGCTACTATCCATGTCATGGGAAAATTGTCCAATATTATGATTGATCAACCTTTGTTGACTAAATATAATGACCCAGAGAACCCCACAGTGAATGTCCATATTAACAATCATCTCATAACCAATACCTTTATTGATCTAGGGGAAGCTACTAATGTCATGACTAAGGACCTCTTCATATCTTTGGGACTTCATGGACTTAGAACTACACCTACAATGCTTGAACTAGAAGATAGGTCCCCTGTTAAACCCAAGGGAATGATTGAAGATGTGGTTATCACAGTGGATTCCTGGAACTATCTGGCTAAATTTCTCATTTTACAAACCAAATCCAACCTGGGGGGTCATCCTTTAATCTTGGGAAGACTGTGGCTAGCCACTACAGACACATATATCAGATGTATGTCTGGATCTATGGTGATCTTAGATGGATAGGCCACTCAGAACCTAAATATTTATCCCCCAGAAAAACCTCATATGGATTCGAGTAGTCCATGGTGGGATGAATTTTCACCTGAATCTGATCTTTCCCTAACTCTTATCATGCTTGGAAAAAAACAATACTTTAAGGATGAAACAAAGGACGATATCATTAATGGTTTTATCAATAATTCACTCCTTGTTGCCTCCATTAGAGATTTGGGAGAATAATATGAGGAAGATGATGTAATTATTGAACATTTGAAAACAACTCCACTTACTATCAGCAGTCCCGTTGAAATTGAACCTGGAAAATACTTAACATCAATCCTAACCTAACTGCTGGACAAAACAGATTATTGATACAGCTGTTACAGAAATAAAAAAATGCATTTGCATGGCACTATACCAATATGAAAGGAATTCATCCTACCCTATGCCTCACCACATTTACCTTAAAGAAGATTACAAACCTGTCAGACAACCTCAGCGCCGAATGAACCCCGCACCCAAGGAGATAGTAAAAGAAGAATTGCAGAAACTCCTTAATGCTAATTTCATCTACCTCATTTCTGACAGTCAATGGGTGTCTCCACTTGTCATCGTTCCGAAGAAGAATGGAAAATGGATAGTCTGTGTCGACTATAAAGAACTTAACAAGGCCACTCAAAAAGACCATTTTCCTTTACCATTCATTGATCAGATCTTAGACACTCTTTCTGGAAAAAAAATATTTTCATTTCTAGATGGTTTTAGTGCTTATAATCAAATACAGATTGCTCCAGAAAACCAAGACATGACAACCTTTACTTGTTCATGGGGTACTTTTGCATACATAGTCCTTCCCTTTGGTCTCTGCAATGCACCAACAACCTTTCAAAGGGAAATACTAGGTATTTTTTTATGATATTTTGAATGATTGTCTTGAAATATTTATGGATGATTTTACACCCTACAGGGATGAATTTGAAACAACATTAGCTAACTTGGAAAAAGAGTTGGAACGTTGTGAACAAACTAATGTTGCTCTGAGCACAAAAAAAAAGCCACATGATGATGACCTACGGAATTGTGCTGGGACATTTCATTTCCACAGATGGAATCAAGGTAGATCCTGCAAAAATTGAGGTAATCTCGAAAATCCTAACCCTTAAGCCTCCAAAAGAGGTACGTAGTTTTTTGGGACATCCAGGATACTATAGGAGGTTTATAGAGAATTTTTCAAAGGTTGCATCTCCTCTATTTTCATCACTTATGAAAGATGTGGAATTTGTGTGGATAGGGAAGTGTGAGTAGGCATTTTTATAGTTGAAGAACTGTGTAACAGCAACACCTATTTTATGAGGACAAAACTGGGAATTATCGTTTCATATTTCTACAGGTGCATCTGAAATGGCTGTGGGTGCTGTTTTGGGGCAGCTAGAGGATAATAAACCTTATGCCATTTATTATATTAGCAAGAACTTAACTCCAAAAAAAATCAACTACACTGTTACTGAAAAGGAATTCCTCGCAGTAGTGCATGCTATCAACAAATTCTGACACTACATCACCGGGTACCAAGTATTGTACACATTGACCATGCTGCAATTCGATTTTTAATGAATAAGACTGTTAATAATGGTAAAGTTACACGATGGTTATTACTATTACAATAATTTGATATTAATATTTTAGATAAACCCGAAAAAGAGAATGTAGTTGTTGATTTCCTTTCTAGATTAACTATAAGTGATGACTGCACTGCTAATGAGGATTATTTTCCAGATGAGTATATTTTTTCCATCTCTACTCACTCACCATGGTATGCAGATATAGCCAATTACCTTGCTGCAGGAAAATTCCCACACCAATTGTCTTCCAAGGAAATAAGGAGGATTATACAGCAGAGTGCTACCTACTCCTAGATAGAAGGAAATCTCTATCACACCAAGCCAGATTTTCAGATTAGGTGATGAGTTAGAGAAGATGAGATATTTGAGATCCTAAAGGCTTGTCATGAGGAACCTTGTGGAGGACACTTCGCTAACAAGAGGACATGACATAAATTACTCTCAACAGGGTACTATTTGCCAACTGTATTCTAGGATGCCAAGAATTTTGTGAAAGGTTGTGATAGTTGTCAAAGGATGGGCCAGCATCTGAAATCAGATGAGATGTCATTACAACCTCAGATAGTAATATAACCATTCGATAAATGGGCCCTAGACTTTGTGGGGCCAATTAATCCTTCATCACAGCAAAAAGCATACATATTGGTTTGCACTGATTATGTCACAAAATGGGTCAAAGAAAAGGCACTAACTAGAGCAACAGAGCAGGTTGTTTCAGACTTCCTGTTTCAAGATATTTTTGTTCACTTTGGGATACCCAGAGAGATAGTGACAGATGGGGGTCCTCAGTGCACATCTCATTTGATAAAGAAGTTGGTTGAAAAGTATGGAATCCATCACAGAATCACCACACCATATCATCCACAAGAAAATGGTCAAGTAGAAAGCACCAATAAATTCATTGAGGGAATCTTAACAAAGACAGTAGCCAACCATCGAAGAAATTGGGCCGAGAAACTTCCAGAGGTCTTGTGGGCTTATAGGAAAACATGGAGGAATACTACATGCTTCTCACCATATGAACTAGTGTATGGTAA
Source organism: Pinus albicaulis (assembly GCA_034641835.2). Lineage (NCBI taxonomy): Eukaryota > Viridiplantae > Streptophyta > Pinopsida > Pinales > Pinaceae > Pinus > Pinus albicaulis. The sequence goes on along the minus strand of CM076579.1, from coordinate 1,082,273,774 downwards.
GAATCCCTTATTCCCCATAGAATTTGAAATAAAGACATTGAGAACAACATTGCAAGTCAATCTGAATTTGTGTACAACAAAAACTCAAAGATTGAACCAGCTCAATGATTTGGAAGAGAAACGACTGGCTGCTATTCAGTAGACAAAGATCATTCAGCAGCAAAGAGCCAGATTGCATGATGGTTTTATTAAGAAGAAAAATATTCCAGAAAGGAGATTGGTCTCTTTTGTACGATTCAAGGTTCAAAGATTTCAAAGGCAAGCTCTTCACCAGATGGCTAGGTCCTTAAGAAGTGGATATGGTATTTGACAATGGGACTGTACAATTGGTGACCATTGAAAGTGATAAGATGTCGTTACTGGTTAATGGGCACCGTCTAAAGTTATGTCACCAAACCGCTTCGAAGGAATCATTTTTCAACATTGTCACAGACTCTGATCTTCATGTTACGACAGTAGGGGAACATTCTCCCATGTAGCCTTAAAAATTGAAATTCCAATAAGTGCAGCAGTTGAAAACCACCTTTGTGGTAGCTGTTACACCTATTTATAATTAAAAATAAAATTAAAATTAAAAAATAATAAATAAATAAATAACCAAATAACAAAATAAAAGAAAAAAATAAAATAAATCTAACTGTGAAAACCCCTTTCCGGGGTGCAGTCAGACAGCCAATAACAGTTGAAAACCACTCTTATGGCAGTTGTTACACCCATGTTTTTATTCCTGTAATATCATATTCCCTTTCTAACCTATTTCATAGGATGATGGTATTCATTTAATTTCCTTTTATGTATCAATTTCTTCTGATTATTATGTTTTTTTGAGAATAATTTAAAAGTTGTCTTGGTTGTTACACATGTAACAACCAACAACCACGAATACTGTTCTTTATTATTCATTCCATAAACATAAATAACCATGCCAGCCAAACACAACAACATGAGTTCTCCAATAAGGACACTATCAATTCAAATTCTTCCTCCACGTCACCTCAGGTATGTCATTAAAAAGGTAAATGTTGTCATTGATGATTCAGTGATTAATTGGCAAAGTAATGATTCTCCTGTGACACCCATGGGCAGCCATCACCATTAAAGTGGGGGAGGGGATATGACTTGAAATAATTTCAAAAAGGCCATAATCATAAATATCTATTAAATCCACATGCACCTAATCAATAACAGAATTGCTAATGATGACCGAATCCGGTTGGAAAAGATTGTGTGTATGAAATCCCATTACTTTCCATAATGAGCCATTTATGAATAGTAGTGTAAGGTACGATTTGGTAAATCCATAAAATCCTTCACCTCCCATCAACCTCCTCGACTAAAACCTTGCATTCTAATTATAAACTCTTCGATTGGGATAAGCAGAGGTGTTAAGAAGCAGCTAGTTCAGAGACACGGTGATGTTACAACAGAACTGAACAACAAAGAAGTGAATTCAGAAACTCAGTGATATTACAGTGTGGCTGAACGGTAAGAAGAAAATTTAGAGATAAACAATAGAGATGGGTGGAGTAGCAGTCAGGAATGAGCCAGATTCCATGGACGCCCTGCAGAATTGTCCAAAAGCTTACCATATATTCAGAGATGTTGGATGGGTTGTGTTTTTCCAGAATCTTGAAGGCTCAAGCGAGGCAGTGGCAATTTAATTTTCTCAAAACTTGAACAATATTCAAACCCGAGTAAGGGGCATGCAAGTGGAGGTGACTGAAGAGGTAATTTCCCACGTAAATTCATTACCAGCAGAGAGGTGAAGGTGGTTTAACATAAAAATCAATGACCCCTCCTTGAAAGAAGAATTCCTAGTAGGGGAAGAAAGACTAGAGAAGAAAGGAAGAGGAATTGACATATTGTCACTTCCTCATCCTTGGGAAGATGTTGCCCTGGGCTTGATAAAATATATCACTTGTGAAGGAAGATCCACGATAGTGTTCAACTATCAATTTCCTCTGCTTAATCACCTTTGGCACCAACAAAGAATTAATATTCCATTCTATTTGCTAGGGAACATCAAGCATATGGCGGCAGTATTGAAAACAGCAGCACACACAGAGGCATGTGTGACTAATCAAGGACTCATTAAGCTAATCATGCTAGATGTCTTAGGCCAGCAAGGAAAAATTTGGGAAGAATTCAAGAGAAAAAGGCCAAAGAAAATCTGGGGGAAATAGACCACGACTTCAGGAGGAAGTCGGGCAGAGGTGGAGACCCAGAATCGGCCTGCTGGAGTTAGGATTGGGAAGAAGCCTATTGATGAACCAATTGGGGACATAAGACCGAAACTAAGAGTGAATGTCAACATACCTTCATAACCTTTGCCTACGGCCGAGAAGCAGACAAAAGTAGAAGTTTTAGAAGAAGAAAGGAAACCCTCTTCATCAGGTAAGGATGAAACCAATGCCTTATTTTTAGAAATTGAAAATATAAGAAGGGAAAATGAGGAATTGAAGCGGAAATTATCTAAGTGGAAGGAAATCCTGGTGTCTGTATGCATGACATGTTTTCAAGACTTAACAGCAACGGGATATAAGGCCCGTAGAGAATATATTAGCCCAATGGAAACAAAAACAGAACAGTAGGACGTTGTTACACAAGAACCTACTGATGATACTGCTGTTACACAAGAACCAACAGTTAAAGCAGAGCCTCCTATAATAATTGACCTAGAAGCCAACCCACAAAAACTTGTGGAGGCCAATCCTATTGTATAATAAATAGCAATGGACACAAAGGCTACTCTAGGTAAAAACAAAGGGGCTAACACACAAGAACCCACCAAAGAGGCTTCTATTACACAAGAACCAACAACAGAGGTGGAAAAACCTCATGTAGCAAAGGTTGGTACACCCATTGTTGATGAAGATACTGAATAAAGGAGAATACCAAGTCCCATCTCAGGATGGAGCTCTTAGAAACTCCTATTAATTTCTAACTTACAAAAGTGGAAACAAGAAGCAATATCCCTTCGGGATGAGACAATTTCGCTAAAAGAACATCAGAAAGAAATAGACACTTTACATGAAATATGGATGTAAGCAGAGTTGAAGAAATGGTGGGAGAATTACAAGAAGAAGGAAGCTATGAAGAAACAAGAAGAATAGTTTATGTTGTTACAACAGCTGGTTCAGGACCTCACCATAGACAAGCAAAAACTTCATGACCTCGCCCTCAACTTGGTGGGTTGTAGGCGGCCTTCTCCATCCTATCCTATTTTTCTGTGGGAATGTTACTTCTTGTTTCAATTGAAGGCCATTATGGAGGATAAACCTTATTTATGTTCTTCTACTCGTACGTTTCTTGATGTTTTCCGTGCCTCTGATTTTGATGAGCAAAGCTTGCTGTGTGATTTATTCTTACACAATATTATTTGTGAACATGTGAGTATGCAGATGGTTGGGAGATCTTCAATTAAGGGCTTTTGTGTCCTTCATGAAGAATTTGATTGAATGGCATCTGGCCATTAAATGTACGAAGACTAATGAGGAGAAGACAACATTATGGGTTCGAGTAGAACCAGGATGGGCTACCGAGTTGAGACGATAATTCAGGAGAATGTTGAGTACCCCTAGGATTAAAGAACCAACTACCACTTATAGAAGAAGAATTGTGAACTTCTGCCTCAATCAGTTCTCAATGTTGAAGATTTGAGCTTTGACAGGGTGCTTACAATGCACGGAAGCCAGCAGTGCTGAGCTATTAAAGGGGGATCCATTCTCATTCCAGAATTTTGTGGTGGTTGTTACACATGTACCAGCCTACACACATATTATACAATCCCTTGGTACTTTGTCGCTGGGATTGAGGTTCAAGTTTCCTTTGATCTAGTTTCCCATTGGGGATTACCAGATCAATTATGAATTGAGTAAGTATGAGTCAGAATCCTAGGTATGGTAGTTAATGGCCAATCAGGGATACAGGTCTACAAACGAAGACACAACTGGTGCTTATGATCTCACTGACCTGCACCAAATATTTTCCCATGAGAGATGAGTTTTCATGAGGACATGCAAGTATTTCAGTTTGGAGGAGATGTTGGGTGCTAGTTTTGTACATTTTTCCTACACTTATCTTCCTTATTTTTCCTCATAACCATAACCAATGGGAGTATCTTTACCCATTTTTCCTACCTGTTTACTCTAACTTGTGTTGTTTCACCTTGCTTTCGTTACTTTTCCAATTCACCAATTATTATGATATATCATACCTTTTTATGAATAATTGATGGTGAATGTTTGGAGAAGATTGATGGTATTTGTGTTGACTTTTCAAATGTCATTTATAGCACCAAAGGTCCCAAGCACGAATTTCATAGGAGCAGTTAAGAGGGTGCTGTTATAGCAAAGTGATGTTGTTACACCTTGCTGTCATAGACCCACTGGAAAACTGCTATTACAAACTTGTTGGAGAACTGCTGATACAGTTGTACGATTGACTGATCTCATCAACAATTATTGTTGATCTATCCTCTGGTTGTTACACTATAGCTATGATTCCATTACGATAGTTGTAGAAGTTGTTTAGCATTGTATTTTTGGGATAACAGCCTAAGGGCGGTTTTGATTGTAATCTTTTATTTTCTAGTTAGAAATTTATTAGGAAGTGGTTATAACTATATGTGTTCTATTTCGATCAACATGAGAATCATAAGATTCTCATGACTGATCTATCCCTGGATTTTATGATGTAACCACTATATAGTTCTCGGCCTTAGAGGTCAGGAGGTTAGCAAAGAACATAATTATTTTGGCTCTGTAATTGTGTTCAAATTAATAAAAGTTATCCTGCTATTGTTTTTACATGCGTCTTTATATTTAGTTTTCGTTAAAATTTCTTTCTCTGCCTACACCTTGCTAGGGAGGAAGGGCCCTCCTCTTTAGCAGGGATTGCAGCGATTAAAGTAGTTGTGTGTGTAATTATATTTCAGTCTATGTATCAATAGAGTGTTGTTCCTGCTAGTCAGCTGTGAATATATCTACTTCAATTTCAATACTTTATATGCTATTACACATATGATACTAGAAACACTAGCTGGGTACTTGTTGTGTGGCAAGCTAGACAGATCAATTGAAGTTTGATTCCAATATTGTAGGTCCTTTTATTTCTGCATGAGTGATTTATTTCCAGCATTTACTTTAGCAACAATTTCTTTTCTTTGGAATTTCTTCTGGTTGGTGTATCGGCATAGACAGTGCAACTGTCATTGGAATAAACAGACGTCCCTGGATTGATAATAAATTGTGTGATGTTATGTCATTTAACAATGATTTATATAGATGCACTAAGGATGGAAGGGAAAAATGGAGAGCGCTGGCGTTTTTTCCCTTTCCCTAGGGTTTCAGTCCCCAAACGTTGCCGCCGCTAGCTGGATCGTGCCGACCTGGTGGTGCTGCCATGGATTTGAACGCAGAAAGGCATCTGCGAGTAGAAGGAATGGTTATCTTCTCATTCTCAGCCATGTGAAGGATGAGATGGTACCTGGGGCTTGGGGGCGATTTCCCGCGGGGGAATTTACTTGGGCCCCCTGCAGACCTGCCGAACGAACGGACTGTGCGAGACGCTACCCATTATTTTTTGACTGTGTGCCATTGCAGGAATGGTGGGTGATGCGGAGAATGCGGGAAGGGTTCCTAGGCACAATGGCTCCTAGGGTGTCTGCATACAGTCTATGGGCTACCGCCTCTCCACAGTTGCTCCTGTCCAACTCTGCAAGATTCGGAACCTTGGCTCTATTGTTCCAATGGCAGCATCCTCTTGATACATAGGGTATGTTTCTCGACGGTTTCTTAAGCCCCATTGTAATCTTTTTTTCAGCAACAGACCTCAACGCAATATGCTGCGATTTACAGCATGCGACAGTCACAGCCGCCATGGCTCTATGGCCGTCAAACTGTGTGGTGGCTCGATGGTGCGATCTAGCCTTTACTTCATTTGGATGCCGGCTCATTTTTCTCTACGCCTTTGCCCACAGACTCCTACCCTTGGCTACTTCCGCACTGTGCTGCCATATGCAGAAGCAGTATCGTTTGGATCTGGAGCTAGCTCTGAAGCCCTGCGAAATCACTAAATCAACTTCGATTCCTCACTCTGGCAGCCGGGATCCCTCTCATCTCCAGCAAACGACTTTCCAGATTCAATTAATTCTTATGACGGGAAAAACCCTACTCCTTGAGGTCTAGCCCTCTTTTACAGTGCGCCATCTCTCAAAGATCCTCGAACAGAGGCTGGGGATCCCTTCCTCCCTTTTGCGGCTCCTCTTTGCAGGTAAGCAGCTTGAAAATAATCTTCCTCTTTCCTTTTACAATATTGAAAGAAATGCAACAGTGATCCTATCACTTCGGCTAAGGGGAGGCATCGTTGGGAAATCCTCCACCTCTAAAGGTTTTTCCTATAAAGATGCGGTTCATGCACAACCTGCCAAGAAGTCTGCCTAAACAGCTGAGGCTCCCAAACCTTTCTTGGTGGAAAAAATGGAGGAAACCCCTGCCATTGAAATTACTCATCCATCTCTGGATGATCAATACCAGACATTTGCAGAAACAACCATCATTTGCAGATTTAATGGACTATGGCCCCGTACTGCCGATCTATACCAGTGGATCCACTCCAATTGGACCAACAACAGCAAAGTCTTCTTATGCTCAAAAGGCTTTTTTATTGTAGCCTTTTCCTTCAACGAAGATTACCAGAAAGCCTTAACAAGAGGCCCCTGGTTCTGGGGATCAGCTGGACTTTTCCTCACCCCCTGGTTCCTAGACTTCGACCCCTCTACCGATGTCATCACCAAGCTTTCTATCTGGGTTAGGCTTCTAAATATCCCTGCGCATCTATGGCATTTTGCTGTCTTTCAAGCAATTGGGGACGCTTAGGCCGCTTCCTAGCAACAGATACCTCAAGGGGGGAGAAAGGAATATATACCTTTGGCAGAATTTGCGCAGAAATAGACATTAGCAAAGGGCTGCTAGATCAGATCATCCTCAAAATTGGGGACTTCCATTGGACGAAAAATTTGAACTATGAGAACACAGCCTTCAGGTGTCGCCATTGCCATCAGACGGGGCATCTCCACAACACATGTGCAAATTTCCTCGACAAAAAGAAGAATATCAATCGCAAATCCAAATCCAAAAGCTGGAAACCTTATGATACACCCCCTATGGATGACATAGAGTCCTCTTGCTCTGATGAGGAGGATAATGAAGTGGAAGAGGAGAATTTGGAGCCTCCAAAGGACTCGCCCTCAGCCCGCCCCGAGGATCCTTCTGCGCTTCTGATCTCGTAGAAATTCTCTCATGAGTCTTCTTCTTCCGATTCAGACAAGGAGACTCCTCCTTTAGCACAGAACAGTCTGCAAGTGGTTCTGGTCCAGCCAGATCAGAATGGTTGGGTCAAATTCAGTAAAAAGAAAGGGAAAAAATGTCGATTGGGAGACTCCGCCCATGCTGGGTAGACTCCTTATTCTAGCTTGTTCTTTTCTGTTCTCTTTGTTATATTTTTGCTTATGCCATGGTTGCTCTATGGGACCGAGGTTGATTCTATATCATTTCCGGCTCCCTTGCTCTTTAGCTTCGCTTCTCTACAAGCTCTGATTGTACCATATGTCTTTTCTTAATAGAATTAGACTTATTCAGAAAAAAAAAAAAAAAATATATATATATATATATATATATTTGCACTAGTTGTTGGCCTTAGTTCACGAGGTCTCCCTGTGGATTCAGGGGAGAATTCCTATATACGTCGCGTTGATCCATCAGATCATCGGCCTGCCCAAGAAGGGGCCCCATCCGATGAAGGGATTTGGGAAGAGCAATGAGTTAAAGGTGGTGATTGATGTAAAGACAAAAATTCAAGGTGGAAAGGGACAAGTGGGGATTTCTAGTCCAGACCATCGCTAACCCGGCGGTGCACCTAGGCACCCTAGTCCTCGATTGCAAGCTAATGGGTGTAATATCCCAAAAGGGGAATGCAACAATATAATGCACTAAAAATGCATTTTTTAGAAATATATGAAATAATAGTTAAATGCAGCCCATGGATCCATTCATTTATACATAATAGCAGCCAAATACAAAAGGAGATCTGAAACAAATCATGGTAGCTTAGTTAAACAAGCCTCCCAAATCATAATAGCCCAAAATTCATGCAAAAAGAGGGGCTGCAACCATGATTAAAAGCTGGAACACCCTGAAAGTGTTATTTTATTACTTCTGCAATAGTAGTAGATTGTAAATTATATCTAGAGCCATGATGTGCATAAAAATTTAGACCTATATCAGATCCATGCACTATCTCCTCTAATGAACCCCTTTGGGGTTTTCAGCAAAACACCAAGCACAATGTGTAGATATGAGATCTAAGTCTGCAGATCTACTAAAAATTATAGATCTGGAAAGTGTGGCTGATCTGATATATGAAATAGAATATTTTCTCCAATAGATCTCCAAAGTGAAGGGCAGATCCCCAACACTCAGAAAATCAACTCTCCAAATGGTGCATTGAACCACCCTGCAACTGCTCCTTCAGAAATTACGCAGATCTAGATCTATTCTACATTGTAGGGGTCAAAATATAGTTGTCTTTATGCCAAGATCTAAAAATGAGGCTCAATTCCTTCAATACTTTCCTCCCAATGGAGTAGAAACCTTCTCCACTGAAAATGAGCACTGAAATGGCCTAAATCTAGAGATCTAGCTTCCACTTGCTGTAGCTTACTGAAACAACCAAACACTCAATGGGATCTACATTGTAAAAGAAAGGTTAAGCCTGGCCTTAAGCCAGATAGTGGAAAATATGGTGCAAGACTCCTCCAAGAGCTCCTTAATGGAAGAGGTGGGATTCCCGATCAGGAACACCCAATGCTAAACAACATTCAATCTCAGCTAAACAGCCAGATAAAGTTATATGTCTAAATAGACCATATATTTAGAAAATCATAATCATAATCTAACCTCATATGGCTTCCATCCTCTTCCTTATAAACAATGTGAACCTTCTCATCTTGGGTCCCACTCATTAGGGTTTCCACCTTCATGCAGTTAATATCCCTCCAAAACTGTGTTGTCCCATCATCAATGCCACTCCTCCATAACAACGCTGTTGGATTTGTTCAAAATTGACTTATTCTCCATGCAATTCCTCCTTCCATACTCAAGGTGGATTTATTCTAACTATTTAGACTGATCCATATTCCCCCTGGGTTATCGCCATCAATGTTCCACTTCCTCCATACTAGCTTTGTTGACTTGGTCAAATTTGACCTTGTCCACATGCATTAGCCTTTGTTCACACATGAAGGTACTTTATCCAATTATGAATATGATCCCTTTTCCCATTAAGAGGGATTTTATTGCTGCTAAAAATATTTATGGACCTCCCTACCCATTTATTTATCTAACTATGTGTTACAATGAGGAAATTTCGACCAAAAACAGTCCCCGTGCACATCATTGCCTTAGCATGGAAATGTGAAAAGGGGGTCCTATTTAACTAGTCACATTTTTTGTGCGAAGAGTTTCTGGAAAATGTGCGTGAGGCACAATAACTGGGGAAGCAGTTCTTCTACTCGTGGCTGCTATTGTTGATTGCTTTGGTGGCATGGGAGACCCTAGTAGATGCAGTCCTCCCTGAGATCGATGCATGCATATACGAATGGGAGTGCTACATGAACTTATGGGACTCATCAAACCCCTGGCGAGTTGAAGAGAATAAAATTTTCTAGGTACTTTTTGAAGGCGTGTTGGCTCAGGCCATACATTCCAGACTTGGACTCTCACTGAAAGTGCATGATAAGTATAAAAGCGTCGCATAATTCCAAGTGACCATGCACAACATGTAGATTAAAGTGCGCAAGGACTCAAACTGGTACACTTTTCCCTATATGGTCACAGAAGCGAAAGTTGACCAGGTCGTGGCGACCTGGCCAAATGAATGGAAGATCGGGCTTTGCTCCACCTAGCCCATTACATCGTCCACTTTAGGTAAAGATACCACTCCAAAAGATACAACAGAGCCACACACGGAGACAGGTTCTAAGAAGACCAATGGGAAAGATACTATGGCTGAAGAAAAGAAGGAGTTGGACACAGAAAAGGACAAAGATCAGGAGTTGGAAGGAGACCAAGAGAAGGTGAAACTTGGAGGCCTGGATGGGCTCAATGGGGATGGTGTTGAATCTCCGCGGAGCACCAAGTGAGGAAGAAAAACATCTAAACCATCACTAAAGAAGAAGAAAGGGTCAAAGGTAGGAGGATAGGAAGAGGCTACTCTGACAGAAGAGGACCTCGACAAAATTGCAGATGCAGTTAATTTACCATTAGAGGACCACTGGAATGCGATGGAGACACAGTATAAGGCCACCGCGGAAGCCTTGAAATCAAGTATGCAGGTTATACAACTAAATATAGATACCTTAAAAGCGAGCATAGATCAAGTGAGGCTAGTGAAAGTGAGCCTGCCATTGACTTTGATCATCGTGACAACTAAAAGAAGATATGCCCCTTCCTGGGTGTAGCAGTGTCTATGGAACAATCAGAGTTGTGCGCGTAGATCAAAACCTGCCCCAAGGTTGGCATGGGCCTTGAGAAGCTGCCAAGTGGGAAGCTACACACTCTCCACATCTTCATTTCAGTCAAACTGCAAATCAAAGAGGCTCGTGGATAGCAGCAGCTTAGTGAGGCCGAGCAGGTTGCAGAAACAAAGACGACAGATTCTATCCAAACTTAAATAGTGTAGCAAGGAGTAATATCTTAGCATATGAAGCTAGAACACGTCATTGACATATTATGTGGTGATATCCCCGACGTAGTCATCCCTGCCTTCGCCGCACTACAAGAAAAAATTGAGAGCCTGGTCACAACACTCAAAGATTCCAGGTCTAAAATTCAGTCAGCTAAACCAGATTTTGAGCAGCAGATTTCTACACTGCAAACTAAGCTATAGCCTGAGACCCCTCTGGAGGTGTGCATGAAATGGGCTGCCCTAGTGAAAATAGCATTCACCAACATCTCCACCAATTTTGATAAGGGTTCAGAGCTTCTAGAGACTGCCATTGGATTGTGGACCTTTGTGCAAACATATCCACTAGTCAAGAAAATTACCCACGAGTTGCGTGCTAAAGAGCATGAGTTCGAAGATTTGCAGGAGCCTTTGCCTACATTCATCCCTGCCAAGCGAATGATACGCATTCATACCAGCTAGGCATTGTGTGCCGAGGTTGAGGAGCTTCGCTGCAAGAAACAAATTGTTAGCGATTGTTGGAACAGGGTCTCCTAAAAGTTGTGAAACTAGTCCAATTTTGAATAATTTTGATTATATTTAGTCTAGCACAAGGGTTTTGGGGTGGGTCAAAGCCCCAAAAGAATTTTAATAGGAAAAAGGGTAAACCATGGGTCCAAAAACCATGGTTTGCGGACCATAGGAAAGTTTAGGCTAGATTATTATAAATAGAGGAACATTTTGAATTGTAAGGTAGGCAATGAGGAGCTATTGATGCAAACTGTGATTTAAAATATCTGTTTGGGTGTTTGTGTTTTCAGAAAGGACTCCTGCTAGCTGTGTGCGTGGAGATCTAGAGTCCAGCTGTGTGCGCAACCTGCTGTTGTGTGCACAGGCTGGGATGGGTATTGTAAGAAGGAATTGATTAATTGATTAATTTATTGAGAACTGAATCTATGTGTACTGTTTGTGCGAATCGTTGGTAATTACTGTATTATGCACATTCTGTATTCAAGCTGCGAAATATCTGTTTAAGTGTGTTTGTTGTATCTGGATTTGTTTTGTTCTATTTTATGCAATATTGTGTTATTATCATAGAAGTATATAATTATAGATCTAGCGCACGTGGATGTGAAAAGAGACCTATCAAACCTGCATAGAAAGAGGTGATATGGGTATCACAGGGCCGAATGCAACTCTACTTGCCTTACCTATCCTTTCTTAGGGTGCAAAAACCTAGTTCCAGCACCCACTCACACTACTGCGGTGAGACTTTGACCTGCGCAAGAAGGTCACTGCCGAAAGGGCCAGTAGTATAGGGGTTTGTTGGAAAACCTTGAAATCCAAACCTGGGTTAGGACCCCTCGTGCCAAAAAATGGTTTCGTTGCTGGGACCTGAAGCATTTTGAGAAAGGGATCGAGTAATGACAGGAGAGTATTGGAAACCTGAAAGGAAGGAAATTGAGGAGTGGTTTGAAAATCAGATCCAAGAATTTGTGGTAAAATAAAATCACAGCGAGAAGCTAACGGCGAAAAGGTGGAAAAATAGGTACATTCTTACTAAAAGCTACGAAATATTATTTGTAACATTTGCAATTGAGCTTCATGAGTGGCTGGCTAGGCTCGTATAATTCTAGAAGTGTTGGAAGGACGAGCGAGTCACTCAGTGGACCCAAAAACTGATCCAGCAGCTAGATAGGACTGATAATACTAGTACATGCATAGTAGATCATTGGGTGGACAGTGTGCTAGGAGGATTTGTGATAGAATTTGCTATTGATCAGTTTGTCTCCTACTCTGATGCCGAACGAAGATTCTTTAAAGTGTTCCGAGACAAATTTATGAAGACATTACCGTTGTTGATTAAGATATTACTGTGTGAAAAGAGCATTCTATGTAGTCATACCGACTAAATGACCTCAGATCTAGACGAGAGCGCGACGCGTAGTGGTAAATACTATCAGACCGACTTCGACGGGGGGAGATCCGCCTATAACCTTTTGCAAGAATCAGCTATGCAAGACCCCCCGGCTACACCACCGCCCAGGCCACACAAAGGTAAGAACTCACCCATACCATCACCCCCACCGGACAGTGACATGGTTGTGCACCTGAGACTACCTACCTTCAAGGGGGTAGGGGATGAGGATATGGACCAATTTTGGTTTTTTGCAGACTCTGTCTGGACTATGCAAAATGTGACAAACAATACGGTGAAGAGGGTGCAGTTTTCCTTGGCATTCGAGGACAGAGCATTGGACTAGTATATGTGATACATTTCCCAGAACGGGAGTGCATCTATTCAAGATATCAAAGATGCTTTGAAGCAACAGTTACAGAAGAAAAAATATTACTCTCAGTTGGTAGAAGAAGGAAAGGACTTCAAGCAAGGTGCATCTGAATCTGTGTGGGAGGCTGATCGGTGATTAAAGAAAGAAATCAGGGAAGGAGGGTTTGAGTATGATGATAGACAACAAATGGAATGGTTCATCGCTATGATGTTATCCCACCTACGTATGCCAATGAGTCACCAAACCTTTGAGTCGCAGAAAAAAGTTGTGGAAGTCGCTATGAAACTAGAAGCTGCACTCAGAGAAGATACTTCAATAGGGATACAACAAATTCAGGAGCAGCTTGGAGCTATGCATATGGAAATTCAGAACCTGCAAAAGGAGCGAGGAAAAGAAGCCCGCGCAGACCTATGGTGCATACGATGTCGGGTATCTGTCCATACGAAGGATCAGTGCCCTCTATCTGCAGATTACATGCAGGTAGGAGGACCTAGCCCGATACACCCAGGAGCAAGTGGGGAACCCATCCTGTCATGACCAGGCTCGAGCGGACCTGCGCTGTGGTGCAACGACTGCCATGTGGCGGGACTTCATCATACGAACCATTGCCCTCGGCTAGGTGCGTATGTCCTAGAACTAAAGCAACAGTTGTGCAGGTTCTGCTAGTTAGTGGGACACGATGAGCAAAATTATCGAACTTATGACTTGATGATAGATCGTGGGAACTTGTATAGGGTAAAATCAGACCCTGAATTGCCAAGAACTTCTGCGAGCTTCAGAGGCTCTCCAACAAGGGGTAGGGGAGGTCGGGGAGGAAGTGCATGATGAGGACGTGGATAGTTAATCTGTTATAACTGCGGGGAGCTAGGACACTTTGCCAAGGACTACCCAAATCCCACCAGGAAATCGTGCAAATATTATAGACAGCTGGACCATGTGGTTGAAGATTGCCCAATTTTAATAGCCAAGATGCAGGAAAAACAACCCACCCCTACGCAGAATGTGCAAAGAGTTAAAGCCGAGCTAAGGAGCATAGACCCAAGAGTGAAAGTCATAACACGCAGTGGGATGGTCACCCAGGGAGAAAAGGAAGTGCCTACCAAGGATCCTACGACCTCTCAGGAAGGATCGAACATCAGCAAGGGACAAGAAATGATAGCAGCTACTGTACAGATGCCGACACACCTCAGGATAGAGGAGGGGGTTGAGCCCTTTCTGCAGGCATGTATGAAGCTTCTACGTAACCCACAGGCTGTAGAGAACCTTCAAGCATTAATGCATAGCTGTGCATCTTGGCCTGATCCAAATCCTGGGATCAAGGATGTACACAAGCTATACAGATATAAAAAATGCACTAGAAGAAAAATGCGGTTGACTGCACAGATTGGTGACTACGAGATGGATCAAGTTATTTTAGATCTTGGATCAGAAGCGAACGTATTACCAAAGAAAACCTGGCAACGAATGGGAGAGCCTAAATTGGAATGGTCCACCATCTAGCTGCGCATGGAAAATCAAAAAAATATTATCCCTCTGGGGAGGCTGCCAAAAGTCATGGTAGACATTGCAGGGGTCAAAGTCCTGGTTGACTTTGAAGTAATAGAAATCCCTACCCTGCACTCCTAAGACTAGACTAGGCTATAGATATGGGGGGTGTCATCAATTTCAAAAATCACAACATGGTGTTTGAAAATAATGGTACGTGTGTAATAGTACCACTGGATCCCGCAGAAGGTGCGCGGTATACAAAGCCAACACGCGATGAGGAAGAAATAGATCACATTTACAAATTGAATACATAGGACGAAGACTGGATTAACCCCACAGGGAAAGGAGTGCTCTGCTGGGAAAAGGACAGTGAATGATTTTTCGACTCTGATGAGGAACCGGAGAATTGGCAAGGCCGGTTGCATGAGGTTTCGGTGCTATGATGTCTTCGGGTCACAAGGAACTTTTGCTGCATCTCTACCGAGGTAAGAGACCTTCCCTACCTTGAGGACACGGGTGACCTTAAGGAGTTTTTACGTGAAATTGAAGCCGAAGTCCCCAAGGAACGCAGGCTATGGGTACTTCTGCTAGCCCTGCACGGAGGGCCTATGCGTTGGTGGGATACACATGGGCTGGTATTCCGCACTTGGGGGGAGTGTCGGGATATGATGATCCTGCGATTTGGAGCCCCAGCTGGAAGACGATCCAGAGGTTCCTTGGGTCAAAGGACCCACGCATATATTTTTTGGCATGGGAAACACAATGGTGCGATAGGACCCCAAACGAACAAGTTCACTCGGTTATCCATGACCTAGGCTTGTGTCCGACTGCATGGTGTTTAGATGCGGAGCTGCACCAGTACATGCGCGATTGGGAGAATTTGTGGGCTGATTTTCTGCGAGCAATTAAGGTGGTATATGGCACAAGGACGCTCGACGCAGCTCTTTCACACATGGACGCCCTGACCAAGGGAAAAGCATGCCTATCAAGAGGTACGGTGGCCAAGTTGCTAGAGTGGTACTTGGACCGCATTACAAATCACCTGACACCAGCTTTAATTCGAGGTACGCAAGCAGCACGCAAGCGTCATCCAAAATCTATAAATCCATGGGAAAGCCCTCAAGTATGAATGACGACTGTCAGACCATTGCACTTTGCTGAGAAGGGAACCTTCCCATTAAAAAAAATGGGTGGCCGACCATCAATACGACAGTTTATGGTGAGTTTGTTTTGGACGATTGATGGTAAGTTTCAAGTGAGGTGTTCTCTACCATTGGATAGCCTCGAATAGTATAAGGTCAACAAGATAGCTTCACTCAAGGCTCCATATTGTCTTTGTACCCTGCTTCTGTTATTCTCCTGCTTTATTATTGGGATCTTTAACGTTTTCTGGGAAGCTTGTCCTTTTGTTGATATGGCAGTCCCTAACCCACCGAACACTTTGGAACCTACCACTTTAGCACCTGAAGAAATCATGTTGAGAGGGTCTGGGGATGCTGAGATTGATAATATGATTGGCCTTTGGCTCCCTGCAAGGAGAATTGACTTTGAACCTCACGTAGAGGGACACCAAAATTTCATGACGGAAATTCCCGACCTTTACAGCCTTGGAATGATCGCAGGCCCTAGCCGGATGGCCTCGGATGATACCACGAAGGAGGGTATGCAATTTCCACAGCTAGCCACTGAGGGTAGTTCTAGAGTACCGACCAGCGAAAAACATATTTGTTCATTACCTCACACTATCATTGTTTGCAACCATGCCCCGACAGCTACAGACCTACAAATAGACTTGGCACAGCTACCCTGGTAGGCGTTGTGGGATTTATACACCGTTGTGTTGCAAGAGATCTGTAACCGTGACTAGACTGCACAGCAGCAGCGTGAAATACCCTCGGAAGTTCGGGCACGATGGGTTGCATTGATCACAGAAGCAACGACTATTATTAAGGAACAACTTACTTTGGGCACTCAGTTGGTCGAGGCGGCTATGCAGCTCTGGACAACAGTCTGGTTCAACCCCATGCTTCAGCGTGTCTAGGAAGACTTACAACAGACGGAGGCTGCTTTCGATTAGGTCGAAGCTACCTTGCCTTCCCTCGTCTCTGCGCAGCATCTAGCCCTCTTAAAAACCCACAACGTCGTCATAGACATGATTGTAGATCTCTGCCACGCCAAGCATGTCGTTAGGAAGCGCTTGAAACCATGGAGCGATACTGCATTCCAGATATATTAGGGTGCTCATGACGCCATCGTGCACCTCCACTAGATATTGGAGCAGGTTATCATGGCTCCGGAAGACCCTGCCTCCTTGAAGCTTGTCAATATCGCACAATGAGCTGCTGCCCAAAGTCAAGAAGTGCTCCCTCCGCTCATCATTGCTTTCAATACCTTGCGTACGCAGATAGTGACTGCACCACCACAGTGACTCGAGACAAGTCACAAGATTGTGTTGGGGGATTTTTGGAATAGGGTTTCCTACGAGCTGGGAAACTGGTCCAATTTTGAATACTTTTGATTATATTTAGTCTAGCGCAAGGGTTTTGGGGTGGGTTAAAGCCCCGAAAGCATTGTAATGGGAAAAAGGGTAAACCAAGGTTCTGAAAACCATGGTTTTCGGACCATAGGAAAGTTTAAGCTATATTATTATAAATAGAGGAACATTTTGAATTTTAAGGTAGGAAATGAGGAGCTATTGATGTGAAGTATGATTTAAGATATCTGTTTGGGTGTTTTGGTTTTGGGAAAGGACTCTTGCTGGCTATGTGCACGGAGATCCAGAGTCCAGCTGTGTGCGGACCCTGCTACTGTGTGCGCAGGCTGGGATGGGTATTGTAAGAAGGAATTGATGAATTGATGAATTGCTTGAGAACTAAATCTATGTGTACTGTTTGTGCGAATCATTGGTAATTACTGCATTATGTGCATTCTATATTCAAGATGCGAAATATCTGTGTAAGTGTGTTTGTTGTATCTAGATCTATTTTGTTGTGTTTTATGAAATATTGTGCTATTATCATAGAAGTATATAATTATAGATCTAGCGCACGTGGATGCGAAAAGAGACCTATCGACCCTACGCAGAAAGAGGTGATCTGGGTATCATAGGGCCAGACGCAGCTATGCTTGCCTTACCTATCCTTTCTCAGGGTGCTGAAACTTGGTTCCAGCACCCACTCATACTACTTCAGGTGAGACTTTGACCTTCGCAAGCAGGTCACTTCTGAAAGGGCCAGTAGTATAGGGGTTTGTTGGCAAACCTTGAACTCCGAACCTGGGTCAGAACCCCTCACGCCAACAGCGATCACATGAAGCCGTGGGTGGAGGAGACCATGAAACTATCTCAGGACCTTGATGTTGCAGTCTGAAACCCGAACCATACTTTACAGAGCGTAAATTTGGCCACAAAAGGGCTGACTTTAGAGAATTTTGTGGAGACTGTGCATAGTGCAGCAGACCAGAGTGAGGGTGTCTTGGCACCATTTGCAGTTGCTATCGAGGAGCTCTAGAAAAAACTGAAGAATCTAGTGCTAGTGTGACTCGAGATGAGTTACAAGATTGTGTTGGGGGCTTGTTGGAGCGGGGTCCCCTAAGTCCAAAATGATAAATTTTGATATATTTTGTAATATATTAGTCATGTGCAGGGGCTTTGGAGTAGGTCAAAGCCCTTCATGAGTTGTAATGGGTGAAACGGGTAGATGAAGGGGCCCCTAGAGTAGCATAGGCTAATAGTATAAATAGAAGTCTATTTCGAGTCTAAGAAGTCAGTTTTTGGATAAGTCTAAATGTGGATGATAGATCTTGTTGTTTTGTGATATTTTATGCGGATTTATCTGGGTAGAAGGCTCCCGATGGTTGTGTGCATGGAGACCTTAGTACTGTTGTGTGCACACTTCGCTGGATGTGTGTGTAGGTTGTTGAAGAGTTTTATATGAAGGATTTGGACTCATATTAATAAATAACTCTTGTTGTGGATATCTAAGTCTGAAATGCATCTGTTATTTTTGTTATCAATATTTTTTTATGTTATTTCCGATTCGTGTACTATTTGTAATTAGATCTCTTGCACAACTCTGTTTGGGTTTATATGAAAGATTATTGAAAGGATCTAATGATACAAGGCTCTGATATTATGTGTTAAGGGTTAATACTTCGATTATAGATGTTTGGTTAACTTGTGCAAGGCATTCTGCATAATTGACCTAAATATGTCTGTTATTACTCCAATAATTCTCAAAAGTTGTGAGATTTTTTATTTTAGTTTTAAATAATATTAGAGCTAACCACAAACCTACTTTTAAGCCTTAGGATCTAGCCTTCCTAATGCTCAGAGAGGGATCTCTCTATATGATTTATATTTGTTGATTGTATTTGATTTTAGGCTATTTATGTAGGGTAAATTGGTTTTGGACTTTGATTTAATTTGGTGGTGAAATCACTTACTTAATTGGATAGATGTAGATATGTATTCCATTGGGCTAATGGAGTCAATGTGTCAAGCAGTCAGATCGGGATCAAGTTCTAAAGGGAAATGTTTATAGGGCAAGATAACTAAGTTACTTCAGGTCTTCAATGCTTATGGTGAAAATGATTTTAATTAGGGTAAAAGAGCAATTCAGGGTTCTTAAATCCGGATTATGAGTGAAAAGGTAGAGGTCAATCGAAACTAGGGAGAAATTAATGGTTTCCTAATCTGGATATCAGTGGAAAACATATAAATGATAATCAATCAAAACAGAGTGCTTTTCACATATTCTAAAATAAAAATTCCTGATTAATCATTTAGATTTAGAATAAAATTCAAGTTTTGATGAAAAACATAAGAAATTCACAAAGAAACAAGGGAAAATACTTCATTGTAGTGGCCCAGCACATGCATCCTGTAATATGATGCTTTATTTCTTTAATGCAGTCTGCTGACTTGAAATTGGTACAAAAAACCCTTAGGTTCAGAATAGTAAAACTATATAAATGTTAAGTAATTCATCCATACTCAATACTTCCAAATAAGAAGTATTTATACAAAAACTCATACAAAATATCCTAGAATAAACTTAGGAATTATTCATGGAAAAGAAATATCTTCATGCAAGAAGATAGTGACAGCTTTCTAACTAATGCTAGCTGTCCTTTTTTTATTGAAATAAATGGTTTGATGTCTTGATTTTGTCAATGCTTTATCTCTTTGTTTTTCAATGAAGCTGCATCTGGACAGTGAGGTGTCTTTCACGTTGGCATATTCATTTTTGCTCTTTATTTTGTTGATTTACTTTAAACTTTAACCTGGAGCTGATACTCTTTAACATGATACTCTTTCAATGATAGTCTTTTACTGGAAAACTATAAATGCTGATCTAAAAACATAAAGATCTGTTTTGACTTTCACTGCTCTATGCTCACTACAATATGATTTCACAGTAAATCAGTTAATTTTTCCCAGAATTCTGCCTCTGGCAGTTTTATCTTCATCATCCTTTTGGAGTTTTCATCAGCTTCAATATACTTTGAGAATGTTGTCTTGTTTACAAATAACTATTTTAGTTCATGTTGTAAGTAAAACAAATTCTAAAAATTCTTGTAGAGCACCTTCCCTATTGGGATTCCCTGCAAGGCTGAACTGTTCACTTGCTCCCTGGAAAAATCTCTTATTTTTTTATTATAATCATCCTGCTTCATTAATCTATCATTAATAACTAGAGGATTGGTAAGGCCTTTTTGCCTTAGAACATCAAACTTGATCATGGACCTTGTGATAGAAATCTCCATGTTCTGGAATTTCTCTTCTAACTGTATCATCAGATTCTTCTTAGAGATTGCCTTCCTAACTTCTAGGATGGTCTCTGTTCTATCATTAATTCCAATTTCTTCTAGCTCTTGTCTATTTTTGGAATTAAGAAAATTGATGATTTCTAGAGCTTCTTCAGGTTTCTTACAAAGCTCTTCTTTGATATTATGGATTGCTTCTCTTGCTGATTTCACTAAGTATTTTTGCTCAAATATGACCTGTATGGATGGCCAAATATCATTGAATACTTCAATGATATTGGACCATAATTGTTGCTTGACATGTGCCATTGGTTCCTTCAGTGTTAGTTCTTTTTCCAATTTTTTCAGTTGCTCATTCAATCTGTTGGCTTTTTGTTCTTCATTCTTAGCATTTATTTGAGCACGTTTCTTAGCATCTTCAATATTTTTGAGCTGTTATTTTAGTCTGTTTATCTCATTGGTCTGAATAGACATATCTTGCATAGCCTTTACTAGTTTTCTTGCTTCATCTGAATGTTGTGCTGCTGTTGTTGAAGATTCCATGGCTGAAGTTGTAGATGAAGTAACTGGAAGTGTTGTGGCCATTGGAACATTAGGAGCCAATGATTCTGCCAACGTAAAAGGTACAACTATTGTGACTATAGGGATGACGGTGGTAGGAACTTCCTCTGCTTTGTTGGATTCTTTCTCCTAGACCAATTTGTCCATTTCAATTTCCATTTCCTTTATCTGAGCTGTTAACTATAAAATGGGACTCATCATCTCATATTTTTGATTGGTATCTTGTAATACTTCTTTGGCTTGAGGATATTCTGTAGGGGAAAATTTAGTTGTTTCTTTAATGCAGCAATGTCTGCATTTTTCTTCTTGATCAACTCTTCTGCGACTTTAACATTTTTAGGATCATATCCTACTTCAATTACTAGTTCTTCCAAGGATTCGATTCTAGTGACTTTTTTCTGTGAGGATGCTTTCTCCATTTTGAGCTGATATCTGACATCTACCAGAGCGTTTTGCATCTTTTGTGCACTTATGGCCTTGGTGGTCAATGTAGAATAAATCATCTCCCCTGCCTGCTTATGAAATTCAATTTGATCTAGAGGATGGATATCCTGGACTCGAAGTTCAAAATCTATCTTTTTGTAATCTGAGGATGACTTAGGAGTCTGAATTAGATGAAGAAACTTCTATACTGTGTTGCTTCTAGATTAGTTGAGTCTTTGAAGTAGTAGGTTGTTTTTCCTCTTAAATTATTGTAGGAGGGGCATTTTCTTTTTCTGCTATTTCTATATTAATCACCTCTATTGTTTCCTTTTCTTTATTGGTAGGATTTAGCTTTGGCTTTTTAATGTATCTCAATTTGAATTTTGTCTCTGTTGTAGTTTCTACAGTATAGGATCCTTCCTCTATGATTATCTTTACATTTATGTCTTCTTGGGCTAGAGTTTGCAAAGTTTGACTAGTATCACTTTGCTTCTATGCCTATACCAATGTGTTCTCTAACCATTCAAATTGGTTTAAGAATTTCTCAATCTCTGGCTTATTTTCATGTAAATATGGACTTAATTTGCATTTAACTTTTATTTTACTAATAACACCAAGGGGATCATAATACCATAGGAAACTGTGACTGAACTTGAAATACTGCAAATGTTTTTCAACCTCTAGACCGGTCTCTCTATTATTACAGATAAAAGGGCCAACCTGGTTCTTTAGCTTGAACTATGTTTTCTTCTTTTCTATTAAGATGTTAACAACATCTGAATTAATAATATGCCTTATGTATTCTAGGGAATATAACCTCATAGGGAGGTATTTGGGCAATTTATAAGGGATAAGAATTGATCCATAAACTCTTATTTATGTATGGTTTTGGAACAAGTACCAATCACCTGTGCTATTATGCTCAGATAATTGCAAAACCTTCTTGATTTCATTACTAATTTTGGGTTGTATACTACTGTTCAGTAAATTGACTATGGAATGAATGAAGTAATCTGTAAAATATGTATAGGTGAACTCATTGGAATATTTACTTATCAAGGAAGTCCAAAAGATGGTTGATTGTGGGTTTCCTTCCACATCAAGAGACTTATATTAAACTTCTCAGACTAAAAATATAGGAACATGTGAAATAGGAATGAAGAGTACTTGAAAACACCTTCAGAAGGAAATTTGACCAATTTCTCATGGATACTATCAGCAAGGTATTGGGCAAAGTTAAAAATGGTAGCAGGGGGTTGACCAGGTGTAAAAGTAGACAAGAAACTAAGAATTGCAACATTTGCATGTTCATCTGTAAAATAGCCAAGAATGAAAGACAACATGGAAATGATATGTCTTGTACTTTCAGAGAATTTAGCAGAAGAGTATGGAGGATTTAGCTTGGGAATTTCTACATAAGAAGGCATGAATGTTTGAAAAATATAGAACCTCTTGGGGAAGTCCAGATCCAATTATAACTGAGTAAGGGCTTCAATGGACAAAGGAACTTCATCTCGTCTAGGCTGTATCTAAAACATTTTTTTTATTGAATATTCTGTAATACTAAACATGACTTCTTTTTTAGGGTTTTCTATGGCTCTTTGATCAAGAGAGTAGCATTATTGACAGAGTCTGATTACTTTTGGGCATTGGTAAGTATGAGGAACAAAATATTTTGGAAAATTTAACTCCTAGATGAAAAATTCATCAGCTTGATCTAGGGATTTTTCTTGGCTCCAGCAGTGGAGCTCAAGAAGGTTGAATTCTGTCACTGTATCGGTAATATTGAAGTCTGTATCAGCCAGGGGAATGTGCTCTACATATACAATAGGGTGTTATAGAGGATTGACTGTTAGAATGTTTTTGGAAGCCATTTATTTGTTTGATTTATCAATTTCAATACTCTTTTGACTTTAGAAACATTGATTTAGGCATGTAGGAGCACCATTGAAAGTTTAAACAGTTTGCAGAAGGGTTTGGATAAAACAGGGGTTATCTATTTTCTGAAAAAAGGTTTTAAACTATTTCAATTTTACCAAGCTGTAATATCTATAACAAAAGAGCAACTTAAAGACCTTAGAGCTTCTGCAAAAAATATCTAGGGCTTATAATGAACTCTCTGTGATAGAAAATAATCTCAAGACATCAATTTTATGAAAAAAAAATGCCTAGTGTATGTAGGAAAGGGTTGAAGGTCACATAATTTTTTTTCACGTCTGTAGATGGCTTCAATTAATCATACTCTATGTTTAAAAATTTTTGAAGGCTTCAGAATTTGTGAAAAGGCACTCAGGGTTTACAGAAAAAAGGATTTATGAAGCAGCTGGGTTTTCTTTAGGTTCAAAGGCTCCTAAATGATTCAATTAACTGTATTACTTCTTTATATTGATGAATGGGTCTGTTCTTCTGAATAATACCTAGGAAAACTAAAGTTTTGCTATGCAGGAGGGTTTTTGGGGTTTTAGAAAGCTTTTAGAAGCTTTTGCTGGTCTTTATAGCACTTTGGATGACTTCTGCAATGTTTATAGTGGCAGATTGGTGAATTATGTTTCAATTAGGCTTTAAAACGGAGTCGGCAACATTTTTCTCGATCTGCAATGATTCTTTTGCGTGAAAACGGTAACAAAAAGTAAAAAGAGTGAAAATGGATGGTTTACAATAATTTTCATTCAACAGTGAATGCATTGATTGTGCGGTCAATTCAAATGGATTAGTGGTTTGGGCGCGGGGGGGGGGGGGGGGGAAACACCAAGAGCGGTTTTCGCAATGAATAAAGGTGGTAAGTGGAATTAGTTTGATTGGTGTGATCCAATACGATTAAGATAGGTAGAGGGGAGAGAAAGCCAGAAAACCACGCTTATCACAAGCCTTGGAGTATGTTAAATATCGCGCTAAGGAATGTGTGACAAGGGATAACTGCCACCATATTTGGTAGATGATGATCAGAAGGCTAAGATGATGTGATAGAGTTGTAAGGTTTGATGGCGTGGGGCCCGGGATTTCAATGATTCGAGAGGTTTATATGTATTTAAACTAAGGTTTAATATATAGTTGTAAGTGTATTATGATAGGCAAAGATTATTTATATTTAACAAATGGGATGTGGGTAGATGTAAGTTTATAACTGGCGGGGATTAGATATAGTGGGACTGGGATTAATAAACATGGTTTAATAATTTAACCTATGGGATGGCGGGATTATATAACAGGTGGAGAATTTATAACATAGGTTAAAATAAAGGTATGGGTGGGGAATAATATCTAAAGGAATTATTTAATACAGGGTAAAGGGTAAATACAGGAGTTAATACCTTAGGTTAGTGTTAAAACTGCAATGTAACTGCGAAATGTCAAAATACGCTAAGTATAGTGTAAAATATGATGTTGGAAATAGATTTCTTCATAATGGGTCCCAACGTAATATTTTAGCATTTATACTTAGGATGAAGTATTTTTTTGGGGGTTTTTGGGTATTTTTGAATAAAAGGGGAATTAGTTAAAGGGCTTTTACTTTTCTTAAGTAAAATGTGTTTTAAACTTAGAAAAAGGGGATTTTTTCAAAGGAAAATGGATGATAATGAGAAAAATGGAAAAATGAAGGGGAAAGAATGAAAATGGAGGGGATGAAGTATTTCTACAAGGGGGTGATTTTTGAAGGAAGTTAGTAAATGAAATGACCATTTTTCTGCTTATCCGTGATTTTAAAAATTGCTTGTACCTACCCATCTGCTAACCTAACATTTTTACTTCATTTTCATGGGTGAATTTGAGCTTGTAAACCCTTGTTCATTTTTATTCTAAAACAACAAACTAACTAATTCTATCCTTATTTCTTCCAAGGGCTCAGATTAAGTTGTTGAACTCCTTATTATTCTCTACCTAACTACTAATCTGCCAATATTAAACTGTTTAGCTAGATCTTTTTTTTCTATCTGACAACATGAAATTTAAAGCATGATATGTTAATATTAAGTTGTTTAACCTTCATGGATTGTGGCATTTTAACAAGTTGCACACAATCTTTATTTTGCATTAAAAGTAAATAGTAGTGGAATTTGTATTTGCCTTACTTTCATGTTTTATTTTTTATCTCTTTTTGTTTGGGGTCCATTTTCATATTCTTTTTGATAATTTTTCTTTCAAGTCCTTTGATTTTTCTTTTAGGAATTTTATCCTCTTTACATTTTTTTTATTTTTATGATATGGGAAAACAATTTGTAGAAAGAAAGGTATGTACATATTACAATACTAATCAAAGTTAATTCAAAATTATGAATCCTATTATTATAGGACCTTAGCAGTGGCTCCACATGGGGATGGCATTTCATGGTGAAATGTCAATAAATTTGAGACTAGTAGCCTTTGAATTTTCACTGTGTTGGCCTTGAAACTCTTTTCTGAGCTCTTCATTATTCATACTTATGATATTTTATCCTTCAAATCTTAGGGCCTTCTCTCCGGGCTTCAAATTTTCTAGAAAAACATCCAATCCAATCTAAAATATGCAATGTTATGTACAATGAGTAAAGTAAACAAAGTGAACTATTGTTATTCTGGGCAATAGTAATGCTTCAACATTCTACCATTGATAGGTCCACCTGGCAGATGTGATCCATCCAACTCCTTCAAAAAGAATGCATTGTTACCTCTGTAACCATAAATGACATACGAACCTTTCCATAAGAAATCAAATTTCCCATGTTTACCTTTCTCTTTTCTCCTGGAATCCCACTTAAGAAATTTGTTACCTATACAAAAATCATCTTCCTTAGTCTTCATTTCAAATATATTTTTAATCTTTTCTTGAACAAATTGAGACTTGAGATAGACCTCTTCCCTGGTTTGCTGCAAGTGTATGGTTTGGTTTATTCTTTTTTAGATATCATTCCAGGTTTTCTTATTGTCTTCTAGTAGTTTTTTAATGATATTCACAAGGATTTTATTGGAGGATTTAGCAAGGCCATTACCTTGAGGGTAATAAGCAGTAGAATGGCCAAGAGTAATGTGGTATTTATTATAGAAGTCAATCATCATTTTTTACTTGAATGTAGCTGCATTATCAGTAATGATCTTTTGTGGGCATCCAAATCTTGAAAGTATATTGTTTTCTAAAAATGAGATTATGACAGTATCAGTGGCTTTCGTGGAAGGTATGGTTTCTATCCACTTAGTGAAATAGTCTGTGGCTGTCAAAATCCACTTGTGTTGGGCTGAGGATAGAGGGTGAGTTTCACCAATAAATTAAAGACCCCATTGCTGAAAAGGCATTTATGTGGAAATGGGTTTTAGGGGTAACAGTAGTAGCTTTTTCTTTCCTTCAAAAATTTGGCACTTGTGACAGGAGGTCACATACTTTTTCACATCTGCAAACAATGTAGGCTAGTAAAAACCAGCACTCAAGATTTTATCTACAATGGACTTCTAGTAAAGGTGTCCTTTATAGTCACCTGCATGAAACAATTACAAAACTTTATCAGCTTCTTCTTTAAGAAAAAAATTCAATAAAATGCCACTGTGATCTTTCCAAAACAATGCATTTTCTATGATTCAAAATTTCATTGCCTTTAACTTTAAAAATATAGCTTTAGTTTTGGATAATGCAGGAGGAGCTTGTAAATTTAGTAATACATATAATATTTACATACCATGGTCAGTCTGAAAAGGCTTCGCTGATCTTTGGAGTCGCCATCTCTTCCTGATCATCTAATTGGGAAATAAAATTAATATCCAAAGCATGCCATTTTGATTCAGCCATGAGTTTGGCCAAACATTGACCTTTAATGAGTTTGGTGGGCCTAATTTCTATGTCATATTCCAAAATAGTGGCAATCCATTTGCCTCTTTTACCATCAGGCCCATTCTGAGTTAGAATTTCCTTTACAACTTAATTTGGAACATAAGCAATAGTATGTGAATAAAGGGTGTACACTCTAAAGTCTTTGATAGCCTTCACTAAAGCTAGTGCCTGCTTTTCCATTATGTTATACTTTAAAGTGGCATCTCTAAGTGATTTACTGAAAAAAGCAATGGGCTGCTCATAGCCCTGATCATTTTTCTATAGTAAAACTATAACAATAGTATGTTCTGAAGCAAAGGAAAAAATAATGAAATATTTTTTGAAATCAGGACTTATTTTTTGAAACCAGGACTTATTAGGGCTGGTGTTTTTTTCAAGGCTTGTTTCATTGATTCAAATGATTTTTTGGCCTCCACAGTCCATTTAAGTACTGAGTCTTTTTTCAACATATTTATTTAGTTCTCTAATTATTTCTACTAGGTTTGAGATGAATCTTCTGAGAAAATTGATTTTACCTAAGAAAGCTTGAAATTCTTTAAATTCCTAGGATGAATAATGTTTAGAATGGCCTCTAATATAGTTGGGTCTATCCTAGTTCCCTATTTAGATATGATATGTCCTAATAATTCACCTTCTTCCATTCCAAATAGAGTCTTTTTAGGATTTAAAGAAATGCCAAATTTACTGCATTTGATAAACACTTGTCTGAGATGATCTAGATGTTCATTGCCAGTCTTTGAAAATACAATAATATCATCTAGATATATCACAAGGAAATCAAGAATTTCTTTAGCAAAAGCTATATCCATAGCTCTTTGAAAAGTGGCTCCTGCATTGATTAATCCAAAAGGAATTTTCACATACATGAAAGTACCCCAAGGAGTAGTAAAAGTAGTTTTAGGTTGGTCTTCCAGTTGAACTAAAGTCTAGTTATATCCATAGAATCCATCAAGTAATGAAATCTTGGAAGAACCAACCACCCTTTATAAAATGTGATCCATATTGGGGAGAGGGTAGTTGTCTTTTAAGGACTCTTTATTTAAATTCCGGAAATCAACACACAGTCTGATCTCCCCTATCTTCTTCCTAGTGGGAACTAGGTTTGAAACCCAATCAAAATATCTAATTGGTGCAATTATCTGGGCTTTATACATTCTTGACCTCTTTTTCAATTAAAGGCATCAAAACTGGATTGATTCTTCTAAGCTTCTTTTTGAAAGCTTTTTGATCTTCTTTTATGGGTATTTTGTGTTGTATTATGCTAGTGTCAAAATATTTTAAGTCCTCATAACTACATGCAAATACATCCTAAAATTCCCTAAATAGGGCTATGTATTTGACTTTTTCTTGAGGTAATGATTTTGAAAGTTTTATCATCTTAGGCTTTAATTCTATTCCTATGTTGCACTCTTAAAATGTCAGATCCTAATGGTTCCATCTTAGGTTTTCTTGCAACATCATTAGAATCAAAAATATCTTCTAAAGGGGTTAGCCCCTTAGGTAAAAAGTTGTTCTTAAGGTCTCAAATGTCAGAATCATCATTTGCTACTTCTTCAATCTCTACCTTTTATAAATTATCTATTTCTTCTTGAGTAAATTTAGTGGTTTTGGTAAAATCTAAGTTATTTACATCTACAGTACTTATATCAATCTTACTATCTATGGTTTGATCTACTGTACAATCTGTGTCTAAGTTAAAATTATGAAATTCTCATTCAGTATTCATGAAATGATAAATTTGTTCATCTTGTGAAAATATTTGCCAATATTTTAGATTATCTGGTATTGTAGGCCCGTGTTTAACTTCTGTTTTATATTTATGATTTGGTTGAAAAGGCAGATTGTAGGTGCTAGAAAAAATTGCTAAGCTATGTGCCTGTATGTTCTGTTTTCCAAGAATTGCAGCAAAGTCACATACAAGTAGCTCACTAATCATATCTAAAACAAACTTTATATATTGGATTAATCTTGGATTATATACAAAATATTCTTATCTTATATGTTTCGCAATTAACTCAGAGTCTCCCATGATTGACAATCTTTTGGCTCCTAAATTTCTAGAAATATGCAGTCCTAAAATCAATGCTTCATATTCAGCCATGTTGTTTGTACATTTTAAATTTAATCTAAAGGCATGACCTTCTACATTATTGTTTTCCATGTTATGTATCCAAACTCCTACTCCTGCTCCTAATTTGTTAACTGATCGATCAAAATCTAGGTGCCACATTGATTCATGAAAAATGTTGTCACTGTCTGGTGCTTTCTTTTTATGTTTTAGTTCAGTGTTGTTTTCTATACCAGTTTTATAATTACATAAAATTAATGAGTCCATATCAGTAGGTGTAGAGTAAATAGGATAGTTTCGAGGTCTTTCTACACTACTAACCATGTACTTCATTAATGTCTCTCTGTAAAGTTTCTTGGGTTGGCCAAAAACTGATATTGTTGCACAAGACATATATAGTTGTAGAGATCCCTAGAATTTAGCTCGCCATGAGCAAGATAACAACATTCCATACTTAGGAGGGATGTCAGCTACTACAATATCCATGACTATTCTTTTTCCATGGTATTGAATTAAAGTAACACATAAATCCTTCATCAATCCTAAACATTTCACTTTAATAGAATCAAATGAGAAGAGATCTTTATAAGGTCTAGTGATGTCTAAATTCAAGGTTTCCATTATTTCTTTTGGCATAAAATTATGTGAAGCCCCTGAATATATCATTGCATTATGTAAAATCTAATCATGAACTATTAAGCTAATGAAGAAAGGAGGAACTCCTCCCTCTTGGTGTTTCCCATTAACATCAGGACCAAAGATTAGCTCTGGTTGATCATCACTCAAATTAACTGAATATTCTCTATCATTCATATTTAAAAGTCTCATTGATATGTGTTTTTTATAGGTCATGTTTTACCAACTCTGTCAAAAGAATTGGTATTTTCAGTTTGGCAATTTCAGCTTGGATGCTAAATGGTGCTTGTGATTTTCCTAGTTGAATTATTTCCTATTTTGTAACTGTAGTTTGGGTGTGTTTATCTTATTTTTCTACAGTTGGATTTTCATTTTCAATTTGTATTTCCATTGTTTTACTGCTTCTAATTTTATTTTCAGGGATAGTTTGAGATGCAGTGGAATTTTTGGCAGATTTTGTGGTTTCAGCAGCTATTTTAGAAGTGGCTTCTTTAGGATCAGCTGGTTTTAGATCAGCAGTAGATGTTTTTGGATCTAAAATTGTTGTTTTAACAGAATTTGTTGTCTTGGAATCAACATATTTTTGAAGATATGATGATGTTTGAACAACAATATTTGTTATGTCAACAATTTTAGGATTTGGTGAAATTTTGGGACTTGAGATTTTCTAAGTTGAACTAGAGTTTTGCTAGGTTTCCCTAGGGAGTATTTGCAGAAATTTAGTTGTAGGAGCCTATAATCTTTTCTTTGTTTGAGTTTGGGCATATTTCTTAGTAAGAGGCTCTACTTTTTTCTTTCTCCTAAGGTTATATTGCTTATCAAATTCATTAATTGAAAACTCGTAACCTTGTTTGTAATCAAAAGACTCTTTGGAATATAATTATAGTTGTTGTAATTCATATAACTCTTGTTCTTATTCTGTAAGAAAAATGGTGTTATCATCACTAATTCCCATTACATTTATTTGAGTGTCTTCATAATTTTCATTTTGGTGAGAACTTTCAGCATAGTTCTCTTGGAAAGGTGGTCTTATTGTTTGGTCAAGTGCTGATTCTCTATATTTTCCACTATTGGTGTTTTTCCTGAAATTGGGATTTCTAATTTGAGGTCCTTATTGTTGGTTATCCCACTGTGGCTTCCTTTCCATATTATCTAAATTATCCATCATTCTCTCTAATGTTTTTGCTAAGTTATCTATTTTTAAATCTCAAGTTGATGTTTCCTCTTTTATTTTCACTCTCCTTTCATTTCTTAATCTAGCTTTATTTGATAACAAGTTTGCCTTTACACTTACATCATTACTTTGCATTTGCTCTAAGGTTTCAGGATTCCTCTCTCTTAGTTGGTATGCCACATCTGTATCAAATCCATCAGAATTTAATAAGGGAAGATTTTGGAGGAGGTTTAAGATTAACATGGATTGCATTGTAAATATTGTTATATCTTATACAATAGTCTTGAATTGTTTCATTTGGTGCTCTTTTTATATTTTAAAATTTTGACAAAATTTGTAGTGGATTCTTCTTTTTCTCCCATCTATTTAGAAACATTCTATGAAAAACTTCTAAATCAGCAATACTACTAGCATTCAAACATTTAAACCACTTTTTCACATCACCAGTTAAAGTTTCAGCAAAAAGTCTCATTTGGACATCATCATCATCAAGTTCATGCAGTTCAAAATAGTCTGTCATTTTGTTAACATGCTATTGTGCAGTAAAGTGATTTGTTCCATCAAATTGAGGGATTTTGCTTTGATAATATTGGGGCATGTTATGTAACTACGCTGATAGGACCAATGGGGCATATCTAGAAGCCATGGCTTGGATTCTAGCTTGGCTAGGAGGTAAGTTTGAAGGACTTGGTGAAGAACTAGAAGTACATTCTGATGTAGTTAAAGCACTTGCAGATGAGATTGGGATATAAGAAGATGTACTTGCAAATATGGTTGAAATACTAGAAGATGAAGTTGGGATACTATAAGAGGTTCTTGGAAATGAGAATAATGTACTAGAAAAAGTAGTAGAAATACTAGGGGATGAACTTGAGGTGGTGGAATATGGAAATAAAATTATAGGTTGAAATGGTTTCTTGGGAAAAAAATGAATCTGTGGAATGAAGTATAGTGGAAATAATGGATGAAGTGATAGTAAATAAGGATGAACCTACAAATTCTAAAAGACTGGTATCTAAATGACTGGTAGAAAGCTTAGGGGTATAGGATAATAAAACATTCAA
Organism: Pinus albicaulis; assembly: GCA_034641835.2. Classification (NCBI taxonomy): domain Eukaryota; kingdom Viridiplantae; phylum Streptophyta; class Pinopsida; order Pinales; family Pinaceae; genus Pinus; species Pinus albicaulis. The sequence continues at coordinate 1,082,241,784 of CM076579.1, read as the reverse complement.
TTCAACTGAATGTCATAAATAAGCTTCGTCAATTTATTTAATCAAAGTTGCAGTTATAGCATCAAGTTTATCATATACTTAAAAAAAATTTGATCAGAATCAACTAAAATAGTTTCCTTCTTAGTTTCAATGAATGAAATGAAATTAGGATCTATTACAGTATTATGTAAGTCACTTTCTGATTTAGTTCTGAATAAATATTGTTCAAAATTTAAATCAAATTCTATGTCTTGTAAACTTGATAGTTTATTTGGAAGAGAATTTTCTTTGACCAATGAAATCTTATTACCTAAACTCTCTACTCTTTTGTTTTTCTTTCCAATTCTATTAGGATTATCTACTATGATAGCAGGTTGTGGAACTGGATTGGACCTGGAATAGTAGAATCTTATGGAAACCAGAATTACAACTTTTTATGAGAATATACTCACAATTCTTTAAAACAATATTAACGTGAAAAGATAATTGAAAATATTTCCTCTAAGATCTATTTAAAAACTGGGGATTGGTTAGTTCCCTAGTATGTTCGCTAGTATGTTATCACTCCAATAATTCTCAAAAGTTGTGAGATTTTTTATTTTAGTTTTAAAGAATATTAGAGGTAACCACAAACCTAATTTTAAGCCTTAGGATCTAGCCTTCCTAATGCTCAGAGAGGGCTCTCTCTATATGATATATCTTTGTTGATTGTATTTTATTTTAGGCTAGTTATGTAGGGTAAATTGGTTTTGGATTTTGATTTGATTTGGTGGTTAAATCACTTAATTAGATGGATAGATGTAGATCTGTATTCCATTGGGCTAATGGAGTCAATGTGTCAAGCGGTCAGATCAGGATCAAGTTCTAAATGGAAATGTTTACAGGGAAAGATAGCTGAGTTACTTCAGATCTTCAAGGTTGATGGTGAAAATGATTTTAATCGGGGTAAAAGAGTAATTAAGAGATCTTAAATCCGGATTATGAGTGAAAAGGAAGAGTTCAATTGAAACTAGGGATCAATTAAGGGTTCCCTAATCTGGATATCACTGGAAAAAATATAAATGATAATCAATCAAAACAGAGTGCTTTTAACATATTTTGAAATAACAATTCCTGATTTATCATTTATATTTATAATAACATTCAAGTATTTATGAAAAACATAAGAAATTGACAAAGAAACAAGTGAAAATACTTCACTATAGTGGCCCAACACATGAACCCTGTAATATGATGCTTTATTGCTTTAATCCAGTCTGTTGACTTGAAATTGGTACAAAAAACCTTTAGGTTCAGAATAGTACAACTATATAAATGTTCAGTAATTCATCCACACTCAATACTTCTAAATGAGGAGTATTTATACAAAAACTCATACAAAATGTCCTATAATAAACATAGGAATGATTCATGGAAAAGAAATATCTTCATGCAAGAAGATAGTGACGGATTTCTAACTAATGCTAGTTGTCCCTTTTTTATTGAAATAAATGGTTTGTTGTCTTGATTTTGTCAATGATTTATCTCTTTGTTGTTCAATGAAGCTGCAGCTAGACAGTGAGGTGTCTTTCATGCTGGAAGATTCTTTTTTTCTTTGTAATTCGTTGATTTACTTTGGACTTTGACCTAGAGCTGATACTCTTTATCCTGATACTCTTTCACTGATACTCTTTTACTGCAAAACTGTAAATGCTTATGTAAAAACAGAAAGATCTATTTTGACTTTCACTGCTCTGTGCTCACTGCAATTTGATTTCACAGTAAATCAGTTAATTTTTCCCATAATTTTGCCTCTGGCAGTTTTATCTTCATCATCCTTCTGAAGTTTTTATCAGCTTCAGTATACTTTTAGAATGTTGGCTTGTTCACAAACAAGTGTTTTACTTCATGTTGTAAGTAAAACAAAATATCAAAATTTTTGTAGAGCACCTTCCCTGTTGGGATTCCCTCCAAGGCTGAATTTTTCACTTTCTCCCTGGCAAACTCTCTTATTTTTTTTTATTATAATCATCCTGCTTCATAAATCTATCATTAATAACTAGAGGATTGAGAAGGTATTTTTGCCTTAGAACATCAAACTTGATCATGAAACTTGTGATGGAAATCTCCATGTTCTGGAATTTCTATTCTAACTGTATCATCAGATTCTTCTTAGAGATTACCTTCCTAACTTCTAGGATGGTCTCTGTTCTATCATTAATTCCAATTTCTTCCAACTCTTGTCTATTTTTGGAATTAACAAAATTGATGATTTCTAGACCTTATTCAGGTTTCTTACCAATATCTTCTTTGATATTATGGATTGCTTCTCTTGCTAATTTCACTAAGTCTTTTTTCTCATATATGAACTATATGGATGGCCAATATCATTGATTGATTCAATGATATTGGACCATAACTGTTGCTTGACATGTGTCATTGGTTCCTTTAGTGTTAGGTATTTTTCCAATTTTTTCAGTTGCTCATTCAATCTGTTGGATTTTGTTTCTTCATTCTTAGCATTTATTTGAGCAAGTTTCTTAGCATCTTCAAGATTTTTGAGTTGTTCTTTTAGTCTGTTTATCTCATTGGTCTGAATATACATATCTTGCATAGCCTTTACTAGTTTGCTTGCTTCATCTGAATGTTGTGCTGCTGTAGTTGAAGAGTCTATGGCTGAAGTTGTAGATCAAGTAACTGGAAGTGTTATGGCCATTGGGACATTAGGAGGCAGTGATTCTGCCAAAGTAGAAGGTACAACTATTGTGAGTACAGGGATGACAGTGGCAGAACATCCTCTACTTTTTTGGCTTCTTTCTCTTGGACCAACTTTTCCATTTCAATTTCGATTTCCTTTATCTGAGCTGTTAACTGTAAAATGAGACTCATCATCTCATATTTCTGATTGGTATCCTGTAAGAATTCTTTGGCTTGAGGATGTTTTTTAGGGGGTAGCTTTAGTTATTTCTTTAATGCAACAATGTTTGCATTTTTCTTCTTGATCAAGTCTTCTGCAAATTTCACAATTTTAGGATCATATCCTACATCAATTATTAACTCTTCCAAGGATTTGATTCTAGTTTATTTTTCCTGTGAGGATGCTTTCTCAAATTTGAGTTGATCTCTAACATTTACCAGAGTGTTTTGCATCTTTTTTTCACTCATGGCGTTGGTGGTCATTATATAATAAATCATATCCCATGCCTTCTTATGAAATTTAATTTGATCCAGAGGATGGATATCCTAGACTCAGACTTCAAAATCTATATTTTTGTAATCTGAGGATGATTTAGGAGTCTGAATTATATGAAGAAACTTCAATACTGTGTTGCTTCTAAATTAGTTGAGTCTTTGAAGTAGTAGGTTGTTGTTCCTCTTCAATTATTATAGGGGGGGCATCATATTTTTCTGCTATTTCTGTATCAATGACCTCTATTATTTCCTTTTATTTATTGGTAGGATTTAGCTTTAGCTTTTTACTGTATCTCAATTTGAATTTTGTCTCTGTTGTAGTTTCTGCAGTATGGGATCCTTCCTCTCTGATTCTCTTTACATTTTTGTCTTCTTGGGTTGGAGTTTTCCAAGTTTGACTAGTATCACTTTGCTTCTCTACCTTTACCAATGTGTTCTCTAACCATTTAGATTGGCTTGAGAATTTCTCAATCTCTGTTTTCTTTTCATGTACATATGGAGTTAATTTTCATTTAACTCTCATTTTACTAACAACACCAAGGGGATCATAATACCATAGGAAACTGTGACTGAACTTGAATTCCTGCAAATGTTTTTCAGCCTTTGGACCTGCCTCTCTATTATTATAGATAAAAGGGCCTACTGGTTCTTCAACTTGAATTGTGTTTTCTTCTTTTCTATTAAGAAATTAACAACATTTGAATTAAGAATATGCCTTATGTATTCCAGGGAAAATAACCTCATAGGGAGGTATTTGGGCAGTTAATAAGGGATAAGACTTGATCCATAAACTCTTATTTCTGTATGGTTTTGGTACAAGTTCCAATCACCTGTCCTGTTATGCTCAGACAATTGCAAAACGTTCTTGATTTCATTACTAATTATGGGTTGTATACTTTTTTTGGCTTGAGGGGTCCTGACCCAAGTTCGGAGGTTAAGGTTTGCCAACAAACCCCTATACTACTGGCCCTTTCGGCAATGACCTCCTTGTGCAGACCAAGGTCTCACGCGAAGTAGTATGGGAGGGTGATAGAACTAGGTTTCCACACACTGAGAGAGAGTAGGTAATTCGAGGCAGATACAGTTCACAGCTTATTGGGTTCACACAAAAGGATTCTATTCACATCTCATTTAACAGTGTAATTAGCAGATAATCATAACAAAGATATCAGATCTAATCAGTACATTCGCATCCACGTGTGTATTTCCAAATACCATCACAGAGCACTATAATCGTAGTCACTATCAGATCACAGATATACTCATGCCAATTCCAAAAAAAAAAATAGATTCACAGATTAAATAATTATCATTGATGTGCTTCAGCAGTAAACATAACCAATTCAGATAACACATAGATACTTCAGCTATAATTCTCATTCATTAATATCAAAAATCCACTTAAAACCCAACACAGCCCGCACACACATCCTAGCGGGGTCCGCACATAGCAGGACTGAGGATCTCCGCACACACAGCTTGCAAGAGTCCTTACCCAAAAATAACCTAAACAGATCTTAACAGTTTGCACATAGCATCAATCTATCGACTTACTTACTTACTAGACCCAACTATTTATCTATTTATAATATCATATCCTTCTCTATCCTATGGTCTACAAAACATGGTTTGCATACCCTAGAGCTACCATTTAACCCATTACAACATATTAGGGGCTTTGAACCACCCCAAAACCACTATGCAGGACCAACTTTAACAAAATTGTACCAAAAACACAAGTTAGGGAACCGTGTTCCAACAATCCCCCAACACAATCTTGTGACTCGTCCCAAGTCACTGCAGCCGTGGGTTTCCATCTTCGCCTGCAGCTGCTTGATCACATCAACCAGCGGGGGAAGCACTCCTTTGCTATGTGCAACAACATTCTAAGCAATATCCATCAACTTCTGCAATGTTGGACTTTCTGTAGTAGCAGTGACGCTCTCCAAAGTCTGGTTCAGCTGCTTTACTGCGATATCTATTGGACATTGGGTTCAACGCCCCTCGTTTGTTTCGCGACATGGAATAACCACCTCTCGTGGATCCTAACTCTAGCGATTGTAGCAGAGACTAATGCCTGAGGGTTTTGGTCTAACATCAATCATGATTCCAACAAGTGGTATCAGAGCCACAGGCCTCAAGTTCGAAACTCACCCGGCTCGTGTTGGGGGGGAGATTGTTGGACATTGGGTTCAATGCTCCCCATGTGTTTCATGACATGGAATAACCGCCTCTTGTGGATCCTGACTCTAGATATTGTAGCAGAGACTAATTCTTAAGGGTTTCGGTCTAACGGAAATCATTATTCCAAAAATATCGACGTCCTAAGAGAGCTTGAGGGCTTCATCGGCCCAAGGCTTAAGGTGGTCGCTGAGGACCTTATTTTTCTGGCGGAGCTATTCAATGTCATCTCTCAGTCTTTGGTTGGTACGCAATCATTCCAGGAGTTGAGCGGGGATTAGAGTAGGCATAGTGGCTTCCAGTTGCTCAAACTCTTCTTCCTTTTTTGGTTCTAGGTCCACCCCTTTTCCAATACTCTTACCCTGTCCTCCGATTTCTTTGGTGGTGGTGGGAAAAGTGACCTTTGTGGTGCTCATACCTGTAGTTTCCTTCGTACCTTACTTGAAGTCGAGTTTCTAGTGTGGAGGCCAAGTAGTAATAAGGTGGTCAATTTCCTCATCCGTGACCATATATGGGAGTGATACCCATGTTGGATACTTGCGGCCCCTGATTTGTACATTGTGCTTTTTTACCTGAAACACTGCAATGCTCTTATACTTATCATAAATTTTTGGTGACAAGCATGGCCAATAATGGGTGGAAGTTGTGAGCTCGCTCTAAAATAGGATCCAAAAGACTTGATTATCCTCAATACGTTGCGCGTCCTTTGAATTCCACAAGTTCGCGTATTACGCTCCCTCGCATATACCTGGCTCAAGCTCAGGGAGAACTGAATCTTTAGGGGCTTCCCATGTGACCAACACGATGAGGAGCAGTAACCAGGAGTAGAATAATGATTTTCCCTGATCTTGGGCCTCGTGCACATTCTCCATAAATTCATTGCACAAGAACTGGGACCAGTTGTAGCAGTCCCCTTTTTTGCGGCGCCCAGCCAACTGAATTACATACACAGGGATGGTTGCAACCTGGAATTTGTGCATCATTTTGTAGGCTAAAAACAAGGTGCCCATGTGCGCACCAGGGTCGCTGATGGTGCTGATCATGAACGCCCTAGTGTTCCACTCAACATGGTAGTCCTTGCGTACGTTATCGGTGATCTGTTGCTTGTAATTTTTTCCAACGCGCGCTCCATAGGGTTCAGCCCTTCCATGGCAAGACTAGTGATACAGTGAATAAGTGTGGCATTAATTGGAATGTGATCCTGTATCCATAAGCTGCCATCATGGACCACGGCAAGCAGTTGTCACACAAGTCGGTATGTGACGTTGTAGTGGCCAAAATGAGGCATCCACAACAGTTTTAATAACCCGAAACCAACCAACCTACTTTCCCATGGCATGGGGACTACCTTCAACATGTCATCCTCAAATACCATTTCAAGATATAGCTCAGGTGCCAGTTTTGGGAAGGCATCCAAGTTGGCCAGGTCATGGTCGTTGAATTTTACTGAGTGGATTTTACCAAAGGAGTCTCCAATTATGGGGACCTCTCTCGGAACCAGTGACATTTACAGATAGGTACGTAGGCCATCAATATTCTTAGATGTGTGCATCGAGGGCCTGCATGGCCAGACATAGGGCGACAACCAGTTTATCGGTTCAGTGATCTGGGCCTCTACCTGAGTAGAAAGAGGTCACTTCAAAGGGTTAGGCAAACATGCCTGGGGCACCGTTCGAGGGGATTTCACATTCCGAGGGGATGTGTGAGGCTTCTCGTCAGCCCATTTCATAGGTTTCCCTGACCCTTGCTCCTGGCCCTTTCCTTTCCCCATCCTTTGTTCCTTTCTCGGCATGGACATAACCTCCTCAACTTTAGGGGTGACTTCTAGTACTTCATTAGATTCTTTCTCCATTGAGGCCACAGTTTGCAATGATTCAGCGGTATTGGTCATCGTCATTCTTGCGCAGAAGATAAATTTGGGATTGCTATTGTTAGAAGGAGAAGCTCGCCCAGACATTAACAAAGCGCAATAATCACAGAGTTTCACAAAGTACCAACTGTTCAAGAGGCATGGAACCCCCTTATGATCTATCCTTTCACCTTTATAACCTTGGAGATTAACCAACAGTTGGATGAGGCTTATCAGGAACTTACCATCAAGTAAACGGTAAAAATATTTGGAAATTGACTCATTAATTTTCGTTCGCCTGCTCCTTTCAATGGTAAAATTTTCTTTTTTCCCAATTTTACTATTCCAATGGCTAGTTTTCGCAGCTACATATTACCCTTGCGCTTCCATCGCACCTCTTGCACTCTGAACACACCCCTCTTCTCCCAATGAACCTCCTATGCTCTAAGCACACCCCTTTTCTCCTAGCATACCTCTCTGGGCGTCCAGACCTGTGATCAGCCCCTACGCATACCATGGTTCTTCCTATGTTTGTCTCTCTTCCTGTGCATATCCCACCCTATACAGCTACTTAGTACATATAGTCATTTGATCCGGTATGGTTTGAGCTAACTACCATTGACATATCCTGGTACCATATCACCATGTAGCATGGCTAAATGGACCACTCCTCCATCAGTAATTTCCTTTACCATATAGGGACCTAGCCAGTGCTGAAGAAACTTCCCTGGGTGTTTCGAAAACTGGCTATCGTATAGCATGACCAATTCTCCCTCCGCAAATGACTTTTTCTGAATATGTTGATCATGCCATGCCTTATCCCGGGCCTTCTGAACTTGGTGATGGAATTTAGCAATGAAACGATCTTCCTCCAAGGCCACAAGATGTGCTAACCATTCCTCCATGATATCAGGCTCCTCCATGTTGGTAAAGGTTGCGATGCGCAAGCTAGGAACAATATAATCCATGGACATAATGCCCTCCTTGCCATAAACCATCCTAAATGGTGTCTTCCCAATCAGCTTCTTTCAGGTGGTTTGATAGGCCCAAAGAACTGACGGGATGCACACATCCCAGTCACTGTTATTAGCATTATAGACCTTGGTTAGTGCCTATTCCAAGATCTTATTAAAATCTTCTACAACTCCATTCTCTTGTGGATGATACGGGGTGCTTTTCGTGTGGTGGATCCAAAATTATTCAATCAAGGCCTGTATTGTTTCATTAACAAAATGTGTACCTCTATCACACATTAAGAACTTCAGACAACCAAACTTGGTTAGAATCTGCCCAAAACTGAAGTGCACAGCAGTATCTGTGGTGCAATCCTTCACATCTTGTGCTTTGTCCCATCTGGTTACAGAATAAGTCGCAGTGATGATGTAGCATGCACCTATCTTCTTTCTTGGCGGGTTGATGGGCCCCACGAAATCGATGACCCATTTGTCAAATTCTTGCAGGGCCATCTGTGGTTGTAGGGGCATTTCATCTTTGCACGTTGGTCTTCACGTGCTTTGGTAGGTATCACAGGCTTTGCAATAATCGTGAGAGTCATTATGTAGTGTGGACCACCATAGTCCGGCTCTCAGGATCTTTTGCATCATCACCTTCCCTGCATAGTGACATCCTGCTATGCCCCCGTGGGCATCTGCTAAGATGGCCTGCCTTTCATGCTCCAAAACATATCTTCGCAGCACCTCGTCATCTCCCAGCTTATACAGATGGCCCGCGATGATGGTAAAATCTGTTGTGTGGGTTACCAAATCCTTCTTCTGTTGTACCGAATACTTTGCAGGCGCTATCCTTGTAGTCAAGAAGTGAATGACATCGACGAAGTGTGCATCAACCACCTTAATCACGAACATTTGTGCATCGGCCAATCCTTCTTCTAAGTTAGTTGGTTCCTCACCGCTCTCGATTTGGGATAAGTGGTCTGGCCCAACATTCAACTTCCCTAGCTTCACGATAATCTCAAAGTCATATTCTTGAAATAGTAGTAGCCATCGGTATATTTCCCCCCCTAACACGGGCTTATTCACTAGGTACTTCAAAGCTGATTGATTTGTAAACATCTTGAAGTGCCCTCCTAACAGATAGTGCCAGTATTTTTGCAGGGTGTATACCATGGCCAACCCCTCACACTCGGTAGTGGAGTAGTTGCACTCCGCACCAGAGAGTTTCCTACCAGCAAATGCAACTAGATGGTCAATGTCTATGTCTCCAGGCTGCAGAAGGAAAGCTCCCAAGGTGATCCCTGACACATCTACGTGAACATGGAAAACCTTCACCAATTCAGAGAATATGAGGATAGGCACAGAGACCATATTTTCCTTGAGTAGTTCAAAGCTCTTCTGACACTCTTCATCCCAAAAGAACAAAATGTCCTTTTTTAGCAACTTTTCCATAGGTGTTGTGATCAGCGCGTACCCTTGAATAAATACCTGTAGTAACCTATATGTCCAAGGATAGAGCACAACTGTTTCTTAGTTGTAGGTACTACCAGGTTAATGATAACTGCTATCTTGGCGGGGTCAACCATCAATCCTTCTCGACAGACTATGTGACCAAGCAAGATCCCAAAGGGTACGTAAAATATGCACATCTTGATATTCAGGGAAATCTGGTGCTTTCTATAGGTGTATAGCATCATGCGCAAGTTTGATATGTGCTTCTTTACCAACTGGAAGACGGTCCAATCATCAAAATATACCTCCAAAAACTTGTGGATGAACTCCTTGAATACTATTATCACCACCCGCGAGAAGATGGTAGGGGTATTCTTGAGCCCAAATGGCATGACAGTGTACTGGAAAGATCCCCATTCAATGGTGAATGTAGTATTTCTATGATCTTCAGGTGTGATCCTGATCTGATGGTAGCCCGAGAACCCATCCGTAAATGAGTACGCTTCCTGCCCTCCCATTCTATCAAGGATTTCATTTGAGAATGGCGTAGGAAAGAGATCATGCATGTAGGCATCATTCAATTTACATAGGTCACCACAGATTCATATCTCTCCCTTAGTATTTTTCTCCTGAACCACCATAGGGCTTACCCAATCTGACTGTTTGACTGGTTCAACGAAACCTGTGGCTATCAGTTTGTCAAGTTCTTCCCTGACTTTCTACTTATATTTAGGGTTCAACCGATAAGGGCGCTATTTCACAGGGAGCACATTTGGTTTTAAAGTGATGTGCATGACCCCTAAGTCCCCTGTAATCCCTTTGAGTTCTGAGAATTTCGTCAGAAATAAGTCCTGGTATTTGGTGAGGAGTTTTGCGACTCTTCCAACAACATCCCCATCCTAGTAGTCCCCTATTTTAGCTAGCTTAGGTTGCTCCTCCGTCCCAATGTTGACTTCTCGCAGCTTCAGAGGCTTAGTGACATCAACGATTTGCAGTGGGGGTCTAGCAACTACACGCTCTCCCTATGACTCCGGGATCAAGATATTTTGTGAGTCTTCATCACATTCCTCCATTGACAAATTGCGACAGTTGACAATATCCTTCATCTGCATCTCCCACGTTGGTGCCCCCTGCGCTGCACAAGGGCATGATTCATCAAATACTAAGGCATCTATATCCTGTAGAGCTTCGTCAAGTGCCTCCATTCCACCTATCAAACTGAATGTCCCTACAAACTCATCCTTAAAGGTTTCCCAATGGTGTGTGCGCTGGTGTAATTCTACATCTAAATATCATGCAGTGGGGATTGGCCCCAAGGCATGAATGAATAGGTTGACCGATTCCTCCGTAGTTTTTTTGCACAATTCCTCCATCCATGCAGACAAGTGCTCACACGGGTCCCCTGGCCCTAGGAAAGTCTTTACGCACAGGTCAACCGGAGGTTCAAACCATAAGACCATCATTTCGCGACACTCTTCCCAATATTGGAACATCCCCTTATGCATGTCCCACCACCTCGCAGGGGTTGCGCATTTGCAAAAACTCCCTAATACTACCATAACCATCAAAGTAGGGTAGTTCTCTTACCTTTGAGGAGATACACTGGAAGTGCTTTGTGATTCTAAGACATCACAGATATCATGTAATCAATTCTGCAAATTTTCTATCTCCCCTTCGGAGTCAAAGAATAATTTGTTGTCCTTCTCCCAGCAAAGCACACCATCAACCATAGAATTGATCCAATCTTTGTCCTGAGCAGTTAATTTATAGATGTGATCCACATCCTCTTCTTCGCGCACTGCTTCTGTATACCACTCTCCTTTTGCAGGGTCCAGTGGGACTATCACCCTTGTGCCCTCATTCTCAAACACCTTGCTCCTTTTTTTTAGGTTGATAATGCCTCCCATGTCTATTGCCCAATCCAACCCTAGGAGCACAGGATAGGGGTTTGCATCTTCGACAATCTGAATTACCTCAAAATTGGCGCGAACCTTAACTCCTGCGATATCTACCATAATCTTTGATAGCCTCCCATTTGGTATGATATTTTGCTGGTTGGCCATGCGCAGTTGGATAGTAGACCATTCCAACTTAGGCTCTCCCATATGTTGCCAAGTTTTCTTGGGTAGTATGTTCACATCTGACCGCAGGTCCAAAAAAACCTGATCCATTTCATAGTCACAAATCTGCGCTGTTAGCCGCATTTCCCAACCAGTGTGTTTCTTATGCTTGTAAAGTTTGTGCACATCCTTAACTTCCGGGGGAGGGTTTGTTCTCTCTTCGCAGTTGTTTATTAGTGCTTGCAGATTTTCTACTGCCTTCTGGTTGTGTAGCAGCTTCATCCATGCATGTAGAAATGGTTTAACTTTGTCGTCTGTTCTTAGGTTTGCTAGAGCTTTTGAAACATGCGCCTCATCCATAATAAAGTCTTTACGAGCTGCGACGAAGGTTTCCCTTTCCTTCTGTAGGTCCAAGCTTTCCTATTTGATAGCTGCTTTCCAGATAAGAGGTTCAACTTCGGCTTTCTCCTTAGCTCCTCCAGTATCCATGCCACTGCGGGTTATGACATTAATACTTGGTCCTTCATCATGTGGTTCTGCCTTAACCCTCTGCATATTCTGCGTAGGTGTCTGCCATTTTTCCTGCATTTTTGCTATTAGGAATGGACAGTCTTCAATCACATGGTCCAATTGTTGACAGTAACGAAAAGATTGTCATACAGGGTTCAGGCAGTCCCTCGCAAAGTGCCCTATCTCCCCACAGTTGTAACAGATCAATTGTCCTCTTCCACGACCTGTGCCTCCACCCCTTCCCTCTCCCTCACCTCTAGTTGGGTAGCCTCCTCTACTTGAGGGACATAGTGGTGAAGAAGGGTCAGCTTGTACCCTATATAGGTTTCCTCAATCTATCAAGTCATAGGTCCAAAAATTATGCTCATCATGCCCAACAGAGGAGCAGAATCGACACCATTTTTGCTTCAAATCTGGGACATAAGCACCAAGACAGGGTAAGTATCATGTATCCCAACAACACGAAAATTAGCACACCATAATGTCTTCCGACTTGGCCCTGCAGCCTCCTTAGGGTGCAATGGGCAGGGTCCCCCAACCTGCATGTAATCTGTTAGCAGAGGACACTAATCCTTGGTATGACCGGAAACCTTGCATCTTATGCACCATATGTCTGGACTAGCCTCTTTGCCCCATTCTTTTTGAAAATTCTATATTTCAAGGTGCATCACCTCCAGCTGTCCCTGGATCTACTGCACTCCAAACTGGGCATCGTCTCTTGGCACAGCCTCTAGTTTCATATCAATTTCCAAGGCTTTCTCTTGCGTTTCAATCGCCTATTGACCCATAGGTTCACGCAAGTGAGGTAGCAGCATAGCGATAAACCATTCCTTATGCTGTCTATCATCATACAGGAATTCTCCATCTCTGATAACCTTCTTTAACCACTGATTAGCTTCCCATATAGACTCGGTTGGTTCTTGTCTAAAGTCTTTTAGGTCAGTTACCAGCTGCGAGTAGGACTTAGGCTTCTGGAACTATTGTTTTAAAGATGTCTTAATCTCATGAATAGATGGATCTACATGCTACCCTACATATCCCATATACTAGTCCAAGGCATGTCCTTCAAAGGTGAGGGATAGTTGCGCTCTTTTTACAGCATCGTAGCCACATTCTGCGCAGTCCATACCAATTCTGCTACAAACCAAAATCGGTCCATATCTTCGTCTCCTACACCCTTGAAGGTGGGTAGCTTCATGTGCGTGGCCATATCGTCTTCTGGTGGCGGCAGAAGTGTGGGTGAGTTCTTACCCTTATGCTGACTTGAAGGTGGTGTAGCTAGAGGACTATGCGCAACCGATTCTCTTAATGGACTGTATACGGATCTATCTCTCTCTTGATTAGTTCGGTAGTACTTACCACTTCATGTGGTACTCTCTCTCAGATCAGAGGTCATTCACTTCGTGTGGCTACACACAATGCCCTTTTCACACAGTAAAATTTTGATTAACAAAGGAAATGTTTTCAAGAACTTACCCCGGAAACCCTTGAAGAACCTCTGCTCTGACTTAGAGTAGGACACGAACTAATCGACCGCGAATTCTGTCTCGAATCCTCCCAGCAAACTTTCTACCCATTGATCTACTATGCGGGTATCGTATTGTCAGTCCTTTCCAGCTATTGAATCAATTCTAGTGTCCACAGCGTAACCTGATTGTCCTTCCAATGCATCTGGAATTCTACGAGCCTTGCCAACCACTCTTGAAGCTCGTGCGCAAAGGTTACAAAGAAAGTTTCATAGAATTTGGTTAATATTTAATTTTTATTCCACTTCTCAATCGTCAAATTCATGCTGTGATTCTCCTTTACAGCAAACTCCTGAATTTTTCTTTCAAACCAATCTTCATTTTCCACCCTCTCAGGTCTCCAAGGACCTCGTTGCATTACCCGATATCTCTCTCAAAATGCTCCCTGTCCTGAAAATGGAACCATTTTTTGGCTTGAGGGGTCCTGACCCAGGTTTGGAGGTTAAGGTTTGCCAAAAAACGCCTATACTATTGGCCCTTTTGGCAATGACCTACTTGCACAGGCCAAGGTTTCACCCGAAGTAGTATGGGAGGGTGCTAGAACCAGGTTTCCATTAGGAGAATTTTGAGGTCTAAAATGGGCCTCCTAACAAAAATGTACAAAAATAAAAAACTTTATAAGAACCAATAGGATTCAATATCATGATGTCAACCATGGGGGATGGTTCACCATTTTTTTGAGTAAAAGGGTGAAAAGATTAAAAAATAATAAAATAATAAAACTACTTTTTCAAATCGTATTTTCAACTTATCTCCCAAATTTTTTACTCAAATTTCAAGCGGGAGTACTTGTTGGATGCAAAATTTAATTCCTCATCCAAGGAGTACCCATGTTGCATACTTTCGATGGACGCTGCTACACGAAAAATGACAAATACATAAAAAATGTGATTACAATCACGTTTTTCATGTGTTTCTCATTTTTCGTGTAGCAAGACCCATCGAAAGTATTCAACATGGGTACTCCTTGGATGAGCAATTAAATTTTTCATCCAAAGAGAGCTCCAACTCAAAATTTTAGTAAAACCTTTGGGAGATAACTTGAAAATACGAGTTGAAAAAATAGTTTTTTCTTTGTTCCCTCTAAAATTTGATGATGTAATCAAATTATATTTTATTATTTCCACTATTATTTTATAATTTCCATAGGAGGCCCATTTTATACCTCAAAATTCCCCTAATGCGCACCCTGAGAGAGAGTAGGTAATTCGAAGTAGATCTAGTTCACAACTTATTGGGTTCACACAGAAGGAGTGTATACACAGCTCTTTTAACAGTGTAATTAACAGATAATCATAACAAAGCTATCAGATCTAATCAGTACATTCACATCCACGTGCGTATTGCCAAATACCATCACAGAGCACTATAATCATAGTCACTATTAGATCACAAATATACTCATGCCAATTCCAAAATACAGATACATTCACATCTTAAATAATTATCATAGATGCGCTTCAACAGTAAACGTAACCAATTCAGATAAAACATAGATATTTCAGCTATACTTCGCATTCATTAATATCAAAAATCCATTTACAATCCAAAAAATCCCATGCACACAGCCTAGCGGGGTCCGCACATAGCAGGAATGAGGATCTCCGTGCACACAGTCAGTAGGAGTCCTTACCTAAAAACAACCCAAACAGATTTTAATAGTTCGCACGTAGCATCAATCTATCGACTTATTTACTGGACCCAACTATCTATCTATTTATAATATTGTAGCCTTCATTATCCTATGGTATGCAAACCATGGTTTTCGGACCCTAGAGCTACCCTTTAACCCATTACAACATATTAGGGGCTTTGACCCACCCCAAAACCCCTACGAAGGACAGACTTTAACAAAATTGTACCAAAAACACAGGTTAGGGAACTATGGGATGAGTGAAGGAATCTATAAAATCTATATAGGTGAACTCATTGAAATCTTTCCTTATCAAGGAAGTCCAAAAGATGACTTATTTTGGGTTTCCTTCCACATCAAGCTCCTGAAGATTTATATTAAACTTCTTAGACTGAAAATATAGGAACATGTGAAATAGGATTGAAGAGTACTTGAAAACACCTTCAGAAGGAAATTTGACCATTTTCTCTCATGGATATTGCTATCACCCAAAAAAATGAAGCATCATTTGACAAGGATAAATAAGTTCATGTGTAAATGGTAGGGTCATAGAATTCATTTTTCATTACTTGAGCAAGGGAAATTTCAAATTTTTCTTGTTTAAGCTTACCCTAAGGTCTAAACCCACCCATATTCAAACTCCTTCATGTCACATTATTAATCATTCTCTGATTCATTTCATTTTCCAAATATTTTTGTACTAAAAGTGCCAAATTAGACAAGAAAGAACATTTTTGTAGTGCATTTCACTTTAAAAAGTCACTTTTTGCTACGAAACTGGCTAATAGTTTCGTAGCAAATATGAAGCAAAACTATGATTTTTAACTTTGAGAAGTCAACTTCAAAGGCATTTTCTGAGCAATTGAAAACGAATTTTGGAAATATGAAAGAGGTTTTTCTTCATAATAGACCTAAATAAAAAAATTTATCTTTTTTTCTTCAAATTCATTAGGAGGTGGCAGAAATTGATAAATTAAAATGCGCTACAAAACTATTGTTACGAAACTGTCCTGTACATGACTTTTTAGCAGTCAACTTCAAGTTCATTTTCTGGCCAAATGATAAAGTGTTTTGTAATTTTAAAATAGGCTTTTCTTCATCGCAGCCCCAACTACAAAAAACTCTCTCAAGTTTCTCACATTTGTTAATAGTTTGGAGATACAAGGATTTCATTGAAGCCGTATTTTCAAAAACAATGTTTTCCTGTTTTACACATGTTTTTCAAATGCAGTTTCTGGACAGTAGGAGATGTGTTTCAAAAACCCAAGAGAGATTTTCCTTCATGAAATACTGACCTACAAAAAAAATACTTCATTTTTTCAAAATACATCATGTATTAGAAGATATAGGCTCTTTTCCAAGGCCTATTTTCAAAAGAAAAAAAACAGGAAAAATCAGCAAGGATGTCTTAAATATGAAAGGTGAGATTGACACCTAAAAAATCTTGGTTTGAGTTGGTTTATGGTTTATTGAGTCTCATAATATTTTACATAAAAAAAAATTTCCACTTTCAGGTTTAAATTTTCGAATATATGCAAAAAATCTGCATCTACAGTATTTTCGTAGCGCCTCCAGGCTTAAAAAGCAGAAAAGCGCTACGAAACTACTGTAGATGTGTTTTTGTCTTCCTGGTCAGTTTTAAAGGGTGTTAAGGGCTGAAAATGATATGATACATGTTTTTAAGGATGATGAAGCTTATCGAAGAGGAAAGAGTTAGAAATTTTGAGGATAAAGGCTTGTTTTAAGGCGCTACGAAAGTGCGCTACGAAAGTGCCTTACTTTCGTAGCGCACTGTGTTTCAGTATTTTTAACCAGGTTTTGGAGCAGGTTTTGGATAGTTGGAGGATACAAAAGAGTTAAATACCATGTCAAGAAATTATTAAACACTCAAGGACCACGAATTCAAGACCAAATGACAGCCAAAATATTCAAAGAAGAAGAAGACCATTTACCTAGCAAATTGGGTTTTGTTTCCTAGTTTTGAAGAGGTCAGTTAAGTGGTCACAAAGTGGTGAATCTCATCATCTAAATTCGACCATGTGACAACATACTAGTCAAATATGTAATTTATTTAAGTAGATAAGGTTGCTAAATATAATAATGAAGAGTTTGAGTCCTAGTTGAAATAGGACTGTCAAGTAGGATAGGTGTCTGTTTGTCATAAATTTGATGTTTTATGGTTATGCAAGGTGTTATTGGGAAAAAATTCGATGTATCTAGCCTTGAGGCAGATCATATGATGATGTAACATGTCTATTAAAGGCCATGGGGTCGAATTTTTCAAGGGTTGGAGATTTTTGGCAAAATTGCAGCTTATTGTAAATTGACTATTTCAGCAATACAAAGATTTGTTACTTGACCAACTTGAGATTCTGATGGAGTTTTAGTGTTTATTTGTTTTATCTTTACCTTTTATGTATCTCTCTTGTAGTGGTTTTCATTTATATTACTCAGAATTCATCCATGTGATGCTCTGACTTCCTTTATAAGTGAATTGACTATGTATTTTCATATCTAATGTGTGTGTGTCCTACTACTAAAAACTATGACCTGCCTCAACTTCCATGTCAAGTGAACTCACTGAATCATTGAAATTGTTGACTCCATAAGCCCAATGGATAAATATTGATATTATTTTCAACATACATTCATCATAACTATTTTCCCTGGGAAGAACGACAAAGTTTCAGTTCTAAGGTCTGAGAGCAGTAGACACTTAGGCACATATTGGCTATATTTCTTCTCTAGCGACTCCACACATCGAATAATCAATGGGAAGGTGACTCCAATACTTGAAGATCAGTATATTTATGAAGTTTCAAGATGAGTTTTGTTGGGACTCCGTAGTTTGCAAGATTGGCAAGAACAAACGCTACAGATCCTACATTAGAACCACTTTGGAATCCTAGGATCTAGCCCTCCTGGATTTAGAGAGGGATATCACTATATGAGTGTTTTAAAAAGATATATATTTAAGGCTTATGATATGATATTAGGCTAGTTATGAAGCACAAGGGTTTTGTTTTGGTTTTTGGTTGGGATGGATATCATCAAAATGAAGGAAGTCCTTTGAAGGGTAAAGGTGTGAGCAGTTTGAAATAATGGTTTAGCTGATAGGATAGGTAGGAGACAGTATCAATCCATTGGGCTATGGAGTCACAAAAGGATTTAATTGCACAAGTTTCAAGTGTGGTCTATGGGGAAAGTCATCTATATCAAAGGGTATCTTTAAGTTGATTTTGTGGTATGGAACATTAAGAAGTGTTGTGAAAGAAGAAAAAATATAAGAAAACAAAGGGCAGCTTAAGATCAAGTAAGTACTTTTAACCTATCCTACTTTCAGCATACTCTAAAAGGAAAACATTCAAGATAAAAAAAAGAATAGCTTAAGATCAAGTAAGGACAGGGATAACCATAGACTTCCCTAGTTTAACTTTACTTAGCATGCAGTGAAAATATCATTCAAGAACAATGTCTCCAATTTTACTCAGCAAGACATGGACTCACCAACATTCCTTGACTAGTTATACTCTATTGAAATCATTCCCAAACACACATTTAGAAGAAAACATAAAGATAAAGCTTATCAATGAGATTTAGGGTACTTTGAGAAGTAAATCCTAATCTAAACTTGCTGTTCTTTATCAGAGAAAGTGGACAGTATGAAAACATAAGAAAAACAACAATTACAGTAAGAAAAACATCACCATTGACATAGACCAGGATCCCATAAACCAGCTTGTATATTTGATTTTCAAACCAGTTACAATCTTCAAGTCCAGTAGTTCTTTACAGCTTCAAACTTCTCATCTCAGCCTATATTTCTTCAATTACTAACAGAGCTTTAGCAGCCTCAGTAACTTTTTATATTCAACAAGTATTCAACCAACAAAAACAATGTCTCCTCATGAAGTATTTATAGAAGAATGAGGAGGTGGAGTGAAAGAAAGGGTTATTTGTTCAATTAATACAGAGTAAATGCTTCTCGGCCTTTAGGAGGCCTAATGGACGAGATATCTAATGTCTTAACTCTGTTAATTGATTTTCTCATTAAGTTTCATCAACTTTAGTCACTTTTGTTGAATTTTGAGGCTTTTGGTAGGCTGGAAATTACTTCTGAGTTGTCTTTGGAAAAATATCTCTAACTGTGCATTAAATCTGTAGGCTTTTGAGTAAATACGCCTGTAGGTGACATTTCTGGCTTTCTGGGGATTAATTGCTTCAATGATCTGGCATTTTGAAGCGGTCCTTTGCTGATCTGTCCTGATTTGTTGCTTTAAACTTGAATTAGGCCTTTAATATGCTTTTAGGCCTTCTTTAATCATCTCTCTGCTTCATACTATGTCTTTATCTTTAATCTTCAGATTAAGCCTTAAAATCTTCAGGCTTTAAACTTTAATCCTTTCTTTTTAATCTTTGATTCTCTTATGATATTCACTATTTGTGTACAGGTCTGCTGTGCTGGAGGGCTTTGCTTGTGTAATCAACATTCATGACATATTGATTAAACCTGAAAATCTGGCCCTTTATGTCCCTTTATGCATTGAATTCTACCTCTGAGGATCTTCATCCTCGGCCACATCCCTTTACTGGACTGTGGGACAGATTTTATAGCTTATCCATGATTAAACCTGCAACAAACATCAAATTATTAATAAATCTTGTGTTTTGTGGATTAAACTTCTTCAGAGGGCTCAGTGGAGGGCAAAAGGGTAGTGTAGAGGCAAGGGAGCATGCAAAAAGGGATTACATAGTCGAAACCATAAGAAATAGGGTTTAAATATGCTTGTGGCGTGAAAATATGGATAAGCTGTTTTGCAGAAAACCACGAGTGGTTTTCACATGGGGTTAAGGCAGTAAGTGGTTTGGGGCTAAATGAACGCGACACGATTCTCTGGTTGACACGTATCCCTTGAAAAAACCACCTATTTCGCGTGGAAATAACACGATCAAATGGTTTCTTGAAATGAACGCGAAGTGAAATGGTGGTTGTTCGATCCAGGGGCAATAGATCGACAATTAAAAACAAACGCGAAGGAAGAAGAGATATGCAGGTGGAAGAAAGATGGGGCCTAGTGGTGACGTAAGCAAAGTTGGCGCGTAGCGAAAATTTCTTTGCGCAGGGTGAAAATTGGTCTGGCCAAGGTAAAATGCGAGGATCAATAGGATCTTTCAGATCAGCAAGATCGGCAGTTGGGATCAAATTGGGGAAGTGGAGACAAAACAGGGCAGACGAAGGGTCAAGGGGAATGGTGACGTAGCGATGAAGCGAAGGTCGTCAATCTAAAACAAGATCAACGGTTAAGATTGGGTGATGAAGGAGAATGGGAAGGGCAGAGTTGAAACGCAGGAGCAATGTGTGCTGTTAGATCAGGGAGATGGACGGTCAAGATTGATTTCGGCAGATCAACGATCGTAGGAGCAAAGGGTCCGAGAACAAAGAAATGTGGATTTTGCGATGGCCGATGATCGATGGGAAGAAGAAGGGCGATGGATGGAGGGTCGTCCAATCAGGATCGAGATCAACAGTCTGGATCTGATCGGCGTGGGATTATCAGTATGGAATTTGTGATGCTCCGGTGTGATTGTGGTGGAGCGATGCGATGGAGCAATGCGATGCGATAGCGTGGAGAACGGCTAGATCAAATCGGGAGATCGGCCATCAGTGGAAAAAGAGTCCGGGATCGAGGAAACGGGGATCGCCGATGGCCGATAGCCGATGGCCTTTAGTGCTTGGTTACGGGGGCAGTCTTATGGTAGAAAAAAGGGGCTCGAGCTTAAGCGAAAGGGGCTTAAGGCCTTATATAAGAAATGAAGGTTTTTGAAGGATTTTGGAGTTTTCGGTAGGGGGAAAAAGAGGATTAAAACCTTAATAAAAGGATTTTACAAGGTTTAAAGGGGATTTTTGAGGAAAATAAAGGGTAAAAATGGGAAAATGGGTGACATGAAGGGAATATTTTGAAATGGAGAAATGGTGAGAATTATGGCTTTGAAGGCAGTTTTTATTTTTGAATTAGTAGGGCTTCTATGAGGAATTTTGAATGAAGATTAGATCCTTGAGGATAAAGAACATAGAGAGGCTTCAAGAAATCACAATTTTGCTTAAAAATTGTTTCTTGAAGACTAAAGACCTGTTTTAGCCATCATCATTTATGACAAAATTTTATTGATGGCTAACAGTGGCTCCACTTGGGGATGGCAGCTCCTTGGAGGTGTCAAGAACCTCAGAGATTTAACTCTATAATGCAAACAAGTGCCTTATCCTTGACAACCTTTTCTTCTTTGATCATGTTGCTTGAAAAGATGATCAGAACTTTGTATCAGCGAAATGATTTTATCCCAACATTCTACCTACACAGTTTACTTCCTAACATTTTTTCTTCATAAGGTGCACTTAGACTTGCAAACCTTTAACATCAATATTTTATTCTTTTATTGAAAGTAGAAAACTAATCTAAATCTACCCTTATTTCTTCCATGAGTTCAGATTAAACAGTTGAACTCATTAGCTTCTCTACCTAACTACTATCTGTTAGGATTAAATTGTCTGACAGATCTTATTCTCTATATTCTAAAACAGAAATTGAGAATACAGCCAAACTAGGATTAAGTTGTCTAGTTTGCTATAATACTATGGCATAAAAACAAGCTGCACATAAACTAAAATTTACAGAAATTTAAAACAAAATTGTGAAGGCTTAAGATCTGAAAATTATGAACATCCTTCTTTCTTTCTTTCAGCTTTGGTTTTGATCTTTTCAGAGCCATTCTTCATCAAACTTATAGGTTCAGGATTTAAGCTTGTTTGAACCTCTGTTTTTCTATCCTAATCTAGTCTATTGATAAGCCAAGATTAAATTGTTTGGTTAATTTGATTCATTAACCTATCAGCAGTAAATTGAAATCTATCTAGTTATGATTAGGTTGTATGACTAAATAGAAGTGCTCTCTTTTGGTAGTGGCATTTAAGCTTGCACACTTTCAGGTTTTCTTTTCATTTTTGGTATGGGGCTATACCTTTATTCTTTTATATCTACCCTCTTTTCTCTTTTTCTATTTTTTTTGTATTTTTTCTTTTTTCTTTTTTTTCAAAGAAAAAACTAACTAAATGCTCACAGGCTGAGCTTTATTTCTTCCCTATATACCCTAGTCTTACTCTGAAATATTTACATGTTTTATATGATACAATAGTGCCAATGCAGTGAGTTGAGCAGTGACAAAAAGGAATAGAAAATCTGGCTACTTGTCAGAGGTAACCATAGTACATATTGAATATTAATCTTTAAAACCAAGGCTATCACAGAAGGTGATAAATTTTTATGCATTTGGCTCTTGCAAAGGATCCATGCTTGAGAATTTGAGCCAATTGGGAACTCCATACTGTTGTCTCCTCGTAATTAGCAAGATTGGTAAAATTCTGACTTCAAGGAGAAACACCGTTTCAACCACTTTGGGATTCTAGGATCTAGCCCTCCTGAATTAGGAGAGGGATCTCTCCAATAAGTGCAAAGATGGATTTATCTTTAAAGTTTTGGGTAATGATATTAGGCTAGTTATGAGGCTCGAGGGTTTTGTTTGTTTTTGGATGGTTGAGCATGATTATTATTTGGGTGGAAATTTCTAAGTGGAAAGAGTTTCAAAGGTGTGAAGTTGCAAGCAATCAGAACAAGCTTTGGCCAAAAAGATAGATAATTGCAGGTTTTAGTCCATTAGGCTATGGATTCATAATAGGGTTTAATTAAAAAAACAAGGGGCAAGAGTGGTCAATGGGGAAAGTCATCTATGTCTAAGGATCTTTTTAAATTTTGATTTATGGAATGAAATGATACAACAAGAAGGGGAATTTAAACAGATGAAGAACAAAGAGCAGCCCAAGATCTGGTAAGTACTTTGAAACTAGCCAGATTTTGACATACACTTAAGAAAGACATAAAAGTAATCCAGGATCTGGTAAGTACTTCAAAACTAGCCAACCTCTAATACACTTTCAATAGAAAATAAATTAAACACAAAGGGAAACTTAAAGGCAACCGTTGGAGAAGAAACTAGTGGGCAGGGCTCACCACAAACCTCTCCTAGCTCTTATTTACTTGGTAAACTTTCAAGACAAACACATAAGATAACAAAGAATGGTCTAAGATCTCGTAAGTACTTTGAAACTAGCCAGCTTGCAACACATTCCAAGGGAAACTTTCAGATAGTCTTTGGGGATAAAACTAGGACCAAGGCTCACCGTATCTTCCTTAGTTCTTCTCTACTTAACATAATGATGAAAATAACATTTAAGAACAATATTTAGCTAAGACAGAAAGGAAGAGGGAATGCCAGCATTCCTAACTACTTAAACTGAATTAAATCATTCCTAAATAACACAAATTGGAAGAAAACATGGAGATAAAGCTTATCAGTCAGAGAAGGGTACTTATATACAGTAAATCCTAACTCTATGCTTATTGTTCTTTATCAGAGAATATGGACAAAGTGAAAACATAAATAAAATAACGATTTACAATAAGAAAAACATCACCATTGAAATAGACCAGGATCCCATAAATCAGCTTGTATTGATGCTTCAAACCAGTTACAACTTTAAGTCCAGTGTTCCAGGTTAGCAATCATCTTCACTTCTCAGACTAACTTATCTATCACAAGAAGAGCTTCAAGAGCCAGTGAAAACTATTTACAAGTAGAAGTCTCAAACTCAAGTATATTTCAAAATTCAGCAACCAACATTTTCTCATCTTCTATAGAAGTATTTATAGAAGAAAAGAGGAGGTGGGAGAGGATAAAATATCTCCCAAGTTAATTAATACAGATTAATGACTTCTCGGCCTTTGAGGGGCTCGATGGAGAATTTTACAGATGTTCTATCTATATTAATTGTTTTACATTTAAATATTAAGCTCGGTGGGAGCTTATGTTGACTTTTAGGCTCTGTTTCAGGATGTAATGAATCTGCTGATATTTTCTACATTAGTTTCCTTTGGCAGAATTAACTGTTTGGTTGCGCTGAGGCTAATATCTTCTTTCTGATCAATAACTTTGGCCTCTGTTTGAATGCTTTGAGGCAACAGGTGGCACTGGGGTAGCTAAGAGGAATCAATTGGCCTCTGATGTGGCAGTGGAGGCATTTTTGTTTGATGATCCTTTGATTTGTCTTTAATTCTGTTTAATTTGGAGGATTAGGCTTTTGATTTTCGATCTTAGCTGTAATCCTCCAAAACTGTCTTCAATCCTCTGTTTCTGCTGTGTTTAAACTTCCACACTGATACTCTTTTGTTTTGATTTAATCATACTGTGTCTTTTTGATGTGCAGGGCTGCACAGGGCTCATATGGCATCAATTCCCATGAAGCATGGATGAGACATGGAGGTGAACCCTGGCTTCCTTTTATGAATCAAAGGCAAGGGAATCGTCATCCTTGGCCTTTGGTTTTCCTTTGATATAATGAGAAAACCATAGAAACCTGCATAAACCAATCAACATTAATAAATCCTGCGTTTATTGGGTAAAACTGCTTAGGAGTCTTGGCTTGGAGTGTGGCCATTGGATGGCAACATCCAATGGTGGGGATATTTTTAGCGAAGGTCAAAGGAAGAGCAGAGGGAGAAAATAAGTCAGACCCATTGATCTGTAGAGATCAACAGTCAGGAGCGACCTGGGACGTATAATGGAGAAAGGCTGCTCAATAAAGAAAATGGGGGAAAATTCAAAGAAAAAAGGTTTAAAACCTTTGACGGGGGGAAAATACATGGAGGAAATTCGGGGTTTCTCGGGTGATCATGGGCCGTTGGATTAGATCCACCCAACGAGATCAACGGTTGAGGAGGCACACGATGCAACACAATGGGAAGAGGGAAAGTGGTTTCGGGTGGAGAAATCGGTAGTATCGCGCAGAGAAAAAGTGGATAGGTAGTTTTTGCTTTTGGAACGCGATATGTGCCAGAGGACAACACGTGTCTTTTGAAAACAACCCATATCACGTAATTTTTAAGAATTAACCATCGTGCTTAAAGGTACGTGACTTGGAATGTGGGCCGTTATATCTGGGACCTCAGATTAGATGGTAGAGAGCCAACGCGAATTTGGAAAGATGCGCAGGCAGTAGTAGGAAGGGGGATTTTATTATGAACCGTCCGATCAAAAGATCAACAGCGGAGATCAAATATGAGAGGAGGCAGGACCCATAGGGGTTGGTCTCGGTGGGGTTAATATGAGCCGTTGGATAGAGAAGATCAATGGCGAAGATTTTATCTAAGGATTTAATGGAAATAATACAATGGCGAAGGAAGGGTTGATGAGAGCCATTGATCTGCAAAGATCAACGGTCGGGTTTTGTCGACAAAAAATTATGAGCAAGGCTACATAAAATTTAACCAAAGTCGAGAGAGGCATCCTGGACCATCCGATCTGGACACGTGGATGGTCCAGATGCAATCGGAGGCACATGCATCGGTGGGGTAAAGAACTTGGAGTGCGACGGAGCGATTAGTCGTGAGTTGTCGAACTGCAGATTAGATCGACGGCGGGGAAAGAATCGGGAGATGTCAATCGAAGGGGAAACAAAAATGAGCCCGATAGAACTTTCGATGCAATGTTGCGTGGGTCGTTTGATCGGCTCAAGATCAATGGTGGAGATTGTTTTAAATTATGCTCCGGCGGAAACCCTTAATACTTTATGGAAACCCAAAGATTTAATAAAAACAAAGGTTTATCGGGGTGGGATGTATACATATGAAATGGCTGGCGCCCGACTGTGGGGCCGTTGGTCTATATGAAATATAATAGGCCCGAGGCATATATAATAAAGGGCCAATCACAATTGGTACTTCGGACTTTGTCTTTCAATCTACCCATTTGAAATTTTGCGATGCGATTAGCGCTTGGGACTTTAACTCTTGGTCTCGGGCGAAGTTACATGGAGTAAAGTGGGGGGGCGGATTTTATACAATGGGGCTAAAATCACATTGGAATTTTTGATGCGGGTCTTTCAATCTACCCATTTATATATTAAAAACATAACTCTGGCGGGTTTAGACCAAACTTTAGAAAAAGCGGGTTTACGACTTTACAAAGGAAAATATCAATCGGAGATGGAAATATACAATGTTTTAGCGCCTGATTGCAGGCACAGGGGTTATATGGAGCGATAATAAGATCAGGGGTTGTGTACAAAGGGCTTAATCACATCGGAGGTCTTAATATGGCAAATAGACATGCGCATCCTGATTTTTCCGATGCGATTAGCGCCGAAAAGGCTTAGCGCTTGGTTCCAGCACCAGGGCACGTGGTGGGGAAGTTGTTTAGGATTTGGCCCAAAAGGGGCTTGAACCCTTAGTACAAAAAGTGTATTTTTATGAAATTTTCAGAGTTTTCTGATGGATTTGGGGGTTTCGACAGAGTTCAAAAAGGAGTTTTAAACTCTGTAATGTGGACTTTATGAAGGGGGAATGGGAAAAATGGAAAAAATAGAGGAATTTTATGAGGAGAAGAGGAGGCAAAATGAAGGTTAGTTTTGAGGTGGAGGGAAGGGAAAAATTGCTTTTGCAACAGTCTTTTCTTTATGGAATCAACAGAATTTCTGAGTTAAAAAATGGAAACAGCAGTGAAGATTGAAACAAGGGCATGATGTCTTCAAGAGTCGTCAAGAGATAACATTTTTTAGCAATAAAAATTGTTTCTTGAAGGCTCAAAAAATGTTTTAGCCACCTTTTAATATAGCAAATTTTTATAGGTGGCTAACACATACATTCTTCCATAGGATCAACAAATAAAAGATGAGAAATCTCTTCTTTTTGGCCCTCCATGATTCGTAGATTGTCTACCTCTAAGATATCAGCTTTGAGGACTGCATCTTCAGTATGTTCCCTTGAAGCATCATCATCCTTCACCTGCAAATCAACAAGTAGTGAAATTTCTCCTTTCCCTAAATCTATGCTTGCTTTTGATGTAAATTTAGGTTCTTTGGATAACAAATTTATATCAGCAATGGGACAAGGTTTCTCTTGAAAAGATGATATATCCTCAGTAGGAAAGTCTTCTATTTTTTTTTTCTCCCCCAAAGGCTTGCCAGTACTTTTCATTGTTTGGGACAGTTGGTCTGAATTTTTCTTGAATTATGTATTGTTTTCTTTTACAAGGTCTCAGACATGTACTAGCAACAAGGGCTAATCCATTGGCAAGAATGTTTTGGTTTTTAGGGACAAGGGTAAGTTGGAATTCTTCAAATGATTTTAACAATTCCATGGCATCATCCTTATAGGCTCTAAGTCTGGGATTTTTAACAATGTATTTCTCATTCACTTGCCTAATTACCAATTCTGCATTCCCATGAACTGCTATCCTCTAGGCTCCTAATTTCTTCAATAAGTGCAGACCTAAAAGGAGTGCCTCATACTCTACTATGTTACTTGTGCATTGAAAATTTAATTTATATGAATGGCCTTCAGCATGATTTTTTTCTGTATTGTAAAGCCATATTCTTGCACCTACACTAGTTTTACTACATGACCCATCAAAAATCATATTCCACAGAGGACTAGTTTCAGATTTAACATTAATTTCCCTATTATCCTCTCTGTCTCGAGTGCCATTGTGTTGTTCTGTGGGATAAGCACTATGTTGATGATTATCTTGTTCAAATGAAGGTTTGGAGGCTAGCTTATTGTTTATTATTTGATCAATTTCTCCTTCAGTCAAAGGAGGGATTTCTCTTTCAACATAGACAGAAGTACAACAATCCTCTTTCTCTTGTGTTAATTGGTTTTGAGGCTGGATGTTTTCTTGAGCCTCTTCTAATGAATCAGTAATTGTGCTTGCAGGGAAACCTTGAGGATTTTCTACTATTTCCTGATCTACTTCTGTTTCAAACAACTCCTCATGATCGTTATGATGTTGAATTTGAATACAGGGTTCATGAGTTGTTTCTTCTACATTATCAGGATGCCACTCTTCTTGTGTAATCTGAAATGAGTTGTAACATAGAGGGAGAGTCTCTATATGTGCTGGTTCTCCTTCCACATCAGATTCTATGTTTTCTAAGTGGCCACTTGTTTCCTCAAAGAACTATTTACTATTAGTATTTTCATTTTGTTCGTAAAGATCTCTTAACGGTAAAACACAAGTTATAGGTAGGCAATCAGGAATTTCCTGACAACCTTCCTCATCATCTTCTATAAAGTCTTGATCATCATACATGTCTTGCTCATTGTCTAGGTCTTGTAGTGTTTGAGTCTTTTCTTGATCCAGAAAAATCATGGGCTGCTCTAGATCATCCATATTTAAATTAGCCTCACCTAGAAGGGATGATGAATCATTATTTATGCTGGCAGGGATATCTTGAGGAATGTCCTTTATTCCTTGATTGATTTCTTCCTCAACTGATTCATCTAGGTTCTTGAGATATCTGTCTTGGGTATGAAATTCATGAATGGCTGCTAAAAGATCCTTAGGATGCATATTAACCAAATCCTCATCAATATCTAATAGGTATTGTATGATGTTTTTAGATTGATCACAACAATTTGCAGTCCATGATAAAGATGAAGGGTTTTCTTTATATACTTCATAAAATACTTGGTGCATGTATTTTAAAGAAAACAAGATCTTAGGTTCTAACCATTCATACCAATCCCTTGCCTTTCCTTCTAATGTTAACATGAAAATTTTCATAAGGCAGTCTTCATGCCATTCAGTCTTTATCTTCCATACATGTATATGAAATTTGATGAGATGTAACAATGGGTCATCAAAATTTTCACCTTGAAAAACAGGAAGGTTATCATCCCAACACACCTGGGGCATTTTATGTGGGAACCCAGGGATATGATTTGTACTCATTGGGGCATATCTTCGTTGTATCCTTGGAATCATGTTTGTAAATCAGAAAATAGGTCACTGTGTCTAGTCAACCAGTTCAGAGACTTCTACCAGTGGATTCATTTGGTCTTTTCAGAGTTGTGGAGTTTCTAGGTGGAAATTTTTAGCTTTTTGAAGGTAAAATGTTTTATGGTCCACCACCATTGATTTATTTAAATACCAATATGAAATGTTCTGGGTCTTCTGAGGTCTTAAGGATGTACAAGATGTAACTCACTTAGAATTCCCCAGTATGGTCGCCACTATGTTAGGGCTCCATAGTTTGCAAGATTGGCAAGAACAAACGCTGCAAAGCCTACATCATAACCACTTTAGAATCCTAGGATCTAGCCCTCCTAGATTCAGATAGGGATCTCTCTATATGAGTGTTTTCAAAAGATATGTCTTTAAGGCTTATGATATGATATTAGGCTAGTTATGAAGCACAAGGGTTTTGTTTTGGTTTTTGGTTGGGATGGATATCATCAAAATGAAGGAAGTCCTTTGAAGGGTAAAGGTGTGAGCAGCTTGAAGGAATGGTTCAGCTGATAGGATAGGTAAGAGACAGTATCAATCCATTGGGCTATGGAGTCACAAAAGGATTTAATTGCACAACAAGTTTCAAGTGTGGTCTATGGGGAAAGTCATCTATATCAAAGGGTCTCTTTAAGTTGATTTTGTGGTATGGAACATTAAGAAGTTTTGTGAAAGAAGAAAACACATAAGAAAACAAAGGGCAACTTAAGATCAAGTAAGGACTTTTAACCTAGCCTGCTTTCAGCATACTCTCAAATGAAAACATTCAAGATAAAACAAATAATAGCTTAACATAAAGTAAGGACTTTGAACCTATCCTGCTTTTGGCATACTCTCAGGGAAACTTTCAAAAAAACTATTGGAGAAAACACTAAAGTACAGGGCTAACCATAGACTTCCCTAGTTTAACTTTACTTAACATACATTGAAAATATCATTCAAGAACAATGTCTCAAGTTTTACTCAGCAATACATGGACTCACCAACATTCCTTGACTGGTTATACTCTATTGAAATCATTCCCAAACACACATTTAGAAGAAAACATAAAGATAAAGCTTATCAATGAGATTTAGGGTACTTTGAGAAGTAAATCCTAACCTAAACTTGTTGTTCTTTATCAAAGAAAGTGGACAGTATGAAAACATAAGAAAAACAACAATTACAGTAAGAAAAACATCACCATTGACATAGACCAGGATCCCATAAATCGGCTTGTATATTTGATGTTCAAACCAGTTACAATCTTCAAGTCCAGTAGGTATTTACAGCTTCAAACTTCTCATCTCAGCCTATATTTCTTCAATTACTAATAGAGCTTTAGCAGCCTCAGTAACTATTTATATTCAACAAGTATTCAACCAACAAAAACAATGTCTCCTCGTGAATTATTTATAGAAGAATGAGGAGGTGGAGTGAAAGAAAGGGTTATTTGTTCAATTAATACAGAGTAAATGCTTCTCGGCCTTTGGGAAGCCTAATGGAGAAGATATATAATGTCTTAACTCTGTTAATTGATTTTCTCATTAAGTTTCATCAACTTTAGTCACTTTTGTTGACTTTTGAGGCTTTTGGTAGGTTGGTAGTTACTTCTGAGTTGTGTTTGGCAAAATATCTCTAACTGTGCATTAACTCTATAGGCTTTTGAGTAAATAGGCCTGTAGGTGGCATTTCTGGCTTTCTAGGGATTAATTTCTTCAATGATCTAGCATTTTGAAGCATTCCTTTGCTGATTTGTTCTAATTTGTTGCTTTAAAATTGACTTAGGCCTTTGATATGCTTTTAGGACTTCTTTAATCATCTTTCTGCTTCATATTGTGTATTTATCTTTAATCTTCGGATTAAGCCTTAAAATCTTCAGGCTTTAGACTTTAATCCTTTCTCTTTAATCTTTTATTCTCTTCTGATCTTCATTGTTTGTGTACAAGTTTGCTGCGCTAGAGGGCTTTGCTTGTGTAATCAACATTCATGACATATTTATTAAACCTGAAAATTCGACCCTTTATGTCCCTTTCTAAATTGAATTCGGCCACTGACGATCGTCATCCTCGGCCACATCCCTTTACTGGACTGTGGGACAGCTTTTATAGCTTATCCGCCATTAAATCTGTAACAAACATCAAATTATTAATAAATCCTACGTTTTGTGGGTTCAACTGCATTAGAGGGCTCGGCGGAGGATGAAAGGGCAGTGCAAAGGCAAGGGAGCATGCGTAAAGGGATTCCATAGTCGAAACCATAAGAAATAGGGTTTAAATCTGCTTGTGGTGCGAAAATATGGATAGGCGGTTTTGCATAAAACTGTGAGTGGTTTTCACGTGGGGTTAAGGTGGTAAGTGGTTTGGGGCTAAATGAATGCGACACGGTTCTCTGGTTGACACGTATCCCTAGTAAAAACCACCTATTTCGTGTGGAAATAGCACGATCAAATGGTTTCTTGGAATTGACGCGAAGTGAAATGGTGGTTGTTCGATCCAGGGGCAATAGATCGACAGTTAAAAACAAATGCGAAGGAAGAAGAGATACACGGGCGGAAGAAAGGTGGGGCCCAGCGGTGACGTAAGAAAAATTGGCGCGTAGCGAAAATTTCTTTGCGCAGGGTGAAAATTGGTCTGGTGGAGGTAAAATGCGAGGATCAATAGGAGCCGTTGGATCAGCAAGATCGACAATTGGGATCAAATCGGGGAAGTGGAGATAAAATATGGTGGACGAAGGGTCAAGGGGAATGGTGACGTATCGATGAAGCGAAGGCCGTCAATCTAAAACAGGATCAATGGTTAAGATTGGGTGATGAAGGAGAATGGGAAGGGCATAGTTGAAACGCAGGAGCAATGTGGGCCATCAAATCGGGGAGGTGGACGGTCAAGATTGATTTTGGTGGATCGGAAATCATAGGAGCAGAGGGTCTAGGAACAAAGAAATGTGGAAGACGAAGGGGGATGGATGGAGGGTCGTCCAATTAGGATTGAGATCAACGGTCAGGATCTGATCGGCACATGATTATTGGTATGGAATTTTTGATGCGCCGGTGCGATTGTGGTGGAGCGATGCGATAGCGTGGAGCGTGGAGGAGTGTTCGCTGTTAGATCTAAAGGAATGGACGGTCCATATCAAATCTGGAGATTGGAAATCAGTGGAAAAAGAGTCCGGGATCGAGGAAATGGGGATCGTCGATGGTCGATAGCCCATGGGCTTTAGCGCTTGGTTATGGGCGTGGTCTTATGGCGGAAAAAATGGGCTCGGGCTTAAGAGAAAGGGGCTTAAGGCCTTATATAAAAAATGAAGGTTTTTGAAGGATTTTGGAGTTTTTGGTAGGGGGAAAAAGAGGATTAAAACCTTAGTAAAATGATTTTACAAGGTTTAAAGTGGATTTTTGAGGAAAATAAAGGGTAAAAATGGGAAAATGGGTGACATGATGGGAATATTTTGAAATGGAGAAATGGTGAGAATTATGGCTTTGAAGGCAGTTTTTCTTTTTGAATTAGTAGGGCTTCTATGAGGAATTTTGAATGAAGATTTGATCCTTGAGGATAAAGAACACAGAGAGTCTTCAAGAAGTCACAATTTTTCTTAAAACTTGTTTCTTGAAGACTAAAGACATGTTTTAGCCATCATCAGTTATGGAAAATTTTTATTCACGGCTAACAAGTACCATTGCAATAATAAATGCTAGGTATGCCCCTATGAATCGATCTCATATACCTGGTTTTCTAAATCCTATTCCAAAGGTTGAATGTTTAACTGATCTTCCTATATTTAAAGATGAAAAGAAATACAATTCTGCTCTTCATTTGGTTAGATTCCATATGCATGTACATAGTCTTAAGGTTCAGTTTCCTGAGGATTGTCTCGTGAAGATGTTTATGGCCACTTTAGAAGGAAAATCATGGTATTGGTTTGAAATCTTGCCAAATGGTTCATTATATTCTCTTGCTGATTTCCATGTTGCATTTTTTGAGATGTATGAAGAGTGTCATCCCTCCTTATTTTTGGTCAAAGACTGTTGTAAACACTATGTGAGTTTTATTGAATATTTGGAGAATTGTTATGAAGATGATGAGTTCATGGCTGAGAAAATTTTAGAGGCCATTCATGACAATCCCTTTCATCACCAAGAAGAAAGGATATCCTCTCTCTTGGATCAAAATGAAACCCAACATGATTTTATTTATGATAATCATGTTACATCCTCTGAGTTTGATGAAAAGTTGTAGCAAACTTGTCAGTATTTTGATCATCAGGAGTATGAGAATCATTGCAAACAACAAGAGGAAATATTGGAAGATAATTACTATAACTCTCAGGTAAAGGAAAAAGTGATTCTTCTAATCTGAAATAATTTGAGTGCAAGTCAGAAGTTAAGATTCAATTTGTGGATGAAGTTGCTAAGAATATTGAAAAATACATTGAAGTTTTAGAAGATCAAATTCAAACTTATAGGCTTCATGATGAAGATCGGTCTTTTCAAAAATTGTTAATGCCAGAAAACAAAGAGAGTGTGCTGCTACCTTTCGCCTTTGAGTTTGAGGAAGAATACATTGTTTTTGAAATTAGTTTGAACAACAGTTTGATAGCACACAACTAAAATTTTGTGTGGCTGAGAAAAGCATATATGAATTTTCCAAATTTTCAAATTGTCTTGCAAGTCATCAAACAAATTATGTCTTCTATGATCCTATAGCTGACTACATGGAAGAGTTCATCAGTCCAACTTTCTAGTTATATTTTCATTATGAGGATCAGATACATTTTATGTTTCCTTAGTCATTTTAGTATCATGCTTACTTTTGGTTCAAGTGCAGTCAACAGGTTCAAGTGTCAAATTAGATCAATGACTGGCTTCATTGGAAGTTTCATGTTGCTTGAGTTAAAAATGGAGATTGCAGTTGTTAGGGTAGGTAGGAGTGTGTGAATAAGCTCAAAGGTGACTGAGCATAATTTTAGTAGGTACAAATTTTTTTTTCCCATAGTAATCATCAAGCTTGAGCCTAAGGAGAAGGCCATAAGAGCTTGGCGAAGTTTTCATAAATTTCAGAGTTTTTATTTCCAAGATGGATGGCACTGGAACTACAGGTTCTTTGGTGTACCACAGGGGCACACCATCCCAAGTGGAGCAATTTTTATCACCCAAAAAAATGAAGCATCATTTGATAAGGCTGAATAAGTTCATGTGTAAATGGTAGGGTCATAGAATTCATTTTTCATTACTTGGTCAAGGGAAATTTCAATTTTTTCTTGTTTAAGCTTACCCTAAGGTCTAAACCCACCCATATTCAAACTCCTTCATGTCACATTATTCATCATTCTCTGATTAATTTCATTTTCCAATTTTTTTTGTACCAAAAGTGCCAAATTATCCAATAAACCACAATTTCGTAGCGCATTACTCTATAAAAAGTCACTTTTTGCTATGAAACTGGCTAATAGTTTCGTAGCGAATATGAAGCAAAAATATGTTTTCTGATTTTGAGAAGTCAACTTCAAAGGTGTTTTGTGAGCAATTGAAAATGAATTTTGGAAATATGAAAGAATTTTTTCTTCATAATAGACCTAACTACAACAATATCTCTCAGTTTCTTCAAATTCATTAGGAGGTGGCAGAAATTGATAAATTAAAATGCGCTATGAAACTGCTGTTACGAAACTGTCCTGTACATGACTGTTTAGCATTCAACTTCAAGTTCAGTTTCTGGGAAAATTAAAAAAAATTTTGGAATTATAAAATATTTTTTACTTCCTCACAGCCCCAGATAAAAATACCTCTCTCAATTTCTCACAGATGTTATCAGTTGGGAGATACAGGATTTCAGTGAAGCCCTATTTTCAAAAACAAAGTTTTCCTGTTTTACACATGTTTTTAAGATGTCGTTTCTGGACATTAGGAGATGTGTTTCAGAACCCCAAGAGAGGTTTTTCTTCATGAAATACTTACCTACAAAAACCTCCTTAATTTTTTCAAAATGCATAATTTATTAGAAGATATAGGCTCTGTTCCAAGGCCTACTTTTTAGAAAACAACAGGAAAAATCAGCAAGGATGTCTTAAATATGAAAGGTGATATTGACACCTCAAAACTCTTGGTTTGGGTTGGTTTATGGTTTATTGAGGCTAATAATATTTTAGATACAATTTTTTTCCACTTTCAGGTTTAAATTTTCAAATTTATGCAAAAAATATACATCTACAACAGTTTCGTAGCACCTCTAGGCTTAAAAAGCAGAAAAGCGTCGGGAAACTGCTATAGATGCATTTTTGTCTTCCTGATCAGTTTTAAAGGGTTCTAAGCACTGGAAATGATATGAGACATGTGATGAAGGATGATAAAGCTTATTCAAGAGGAAAGAGTTAGAAATTTTGAGGATAAAGGCTTGTTTTGAGGCGCTACGAAACTGCCTTACTTTCGTAGCGCACTGTGTTTCAGTATTTTTAAGCAAGTTTTAGAGCAGGTTTTGGATAGATGGAGGCTATGAAAGAGTTAAATATCATGTCAAGAAATTTTTAAACACTCAAATACCATGAATTAAAGACCATATGACAGCCAAAATATTCAAATAAGAAGAAGACCATTTACCTAAAAAACAGGGTTTTGTTTCCTAGTTTTAAGAAGGTCAGTTAAGTAGTCACCAAGTGGTGAATCTCATCATCTAAATTCGACCATGTGACATAATACTAGTCAAAGATGTAATTTATTTAAGTAGATAAGGTTTTTAAATAAAATAATGAATATTTTGAGTCCTAGTTGAAATAGGACTGTCAAGTAGGATACGAGCCTGTTTGTCATAATTTGATGTTTTATGGTTATGCAAGGTGTCATTAGGCAAAAATCCGATGTATCTAGCCTAGAGGCAGATCATATGATGATGTAAGATTTCTATTAAATTCCATGGGGTCGAATTGGTCAAGGGTTGGAGATTTTTGGCAAAATTGCAGCTTATTGTAAATTGACTGTTTCAGCAATACAAAGATTTGTTACTTGACCAACTTGAGATTTTGAAGGATTTTTTAGTGCTTATTTGTTCTATATTTACCTTCTATGTATCTCTCTTGCAGTGGTTTTCATTTATATTACTCGAAATTCATCCATGTGATGCTCTAACTTCCTTTATAAGTGAATTGACTGTGTATATTCATATCTCATGTGTGTGTGTCCTACTAATAAAAAATCTGACTTGCCTCAACTTCCATGTCAAGTGAACTCACTGAATCACTGAAAGTGTTTACTCCATAAGCCCAATGGCTACATATTGATATTATTTTCAACCTTCATTCATCATAACTAGTTTATTTCCTAAATAGATTTATCCATATATATCTTTATTAACCCTTGAGAGAGCCCTCTCAGATTGAGGAGGCTAAGCCTCAGTCACAAGATTGGTTTGAAATAGTTACACTAAATTTTTCTGATTAGCATCCAATCAGGTACAATTTTTGTGATAATAGATATTGTCAGCAATGTATTGGGCAAAGTTAAAAATGGTAGTAGGGGGCTAACCAGGTGTAAAAGTAGAAAAGAAACCAAGCACTGCAACATCATCATGTTCATCTGTAAAATAGCCAAGAATGAAAGACAACATGGAAATGATATGTCTTTTCCTTTCAAATAATTTAGCAGAAGAGTATGGAGGATTTAGCTTGGGAATTTCTACATAAGAAGGCGTGAAAGTCTGAAAAATCTGGAACCTCTTGGGGAAGTCCAGATCCAAGTATAACTGAGTAAGGGCTTCAATGGACAAAGGAACAACATCTAGTCTAGGTTGTATCTGAAGCATTTGTTTGATTGAATTTGTTGTAATAGTAAACATGACTTCTTTTTCAGGGTTTACTATGGCTCTTTGATCAAGAGAGTAGCATGATTAACAAAGTTTGATTACTTCTAGGCATTGGTAAGTATGAGGAGCAACATATTTTGGAAAATTTGACTCCCAAATGACCACTTCATCGGCCTGATATAGGGATTTTTCTTGGCTCTAGTATCAGAGCTCAAGAAGGTTGAATTATGTCACTGTATCAATAATCTTGAAGTCTGTATCAGCCAGGGGAATGTGCTCTACATCTACAACAGGGTGTTGTAGAGGATTGACTGCTAGAATGTTTTTGGAAGACATTGATTTTCTTGATTTATCAATTTCAATACTCTTTTCACTTTAGAAACACTGGGTTAGGCTTGTAGGAGCACCTTTGAAAGTTTAAATAGTTTGCAGAAGGGTTTGGATAAAACAGGGGTTATCTATTGTCTGCAAAAAGGTTTTAAACTCAGTCAATTTAACCAAGCTGTAATCTCTGTAACAAAAGAGAAACTTCAAGACCTTAGAGCTTCTGCAAATAATATCTAGGGCTTATAATGCACTCTCTGTGATAAAAAATAATCTGAAGACATCAATTTTATGCAAAAAGGATGCCTAGGGTATGTAGGAAAGGGTTGAAGGTCATATAATGCTTTTTCAGGTCTGTAGATGGCTTTAATTAATCAAACTCTGTGTTTAAAAGAAATCCAAGGCTTCAGAATCTGTGGAAAGACGCTCAAGGTTTACAGAATAAAGGATTTATGAAGCAGTTGGGTTTTCTTTAGGTTTAAGGGCTCCTAAATTATTCAATTAACTATATTACTTCTTTAGATTGATGAATGGGTCTGGTCTTCTGAAGAATACCTGGGAAAACTAAAGTTTTGCTCAGCAGGATGGTTTTTGGGGTTTGAGAAAGCTTTCAGAAGATTTTTTTGGTCTTTATAGCACTTTGGATGACTTCTGCAATGTTTATAGCAGCAGATTGATGAATTCAATTTCAATTAGGCTTTAAAACGGAGTCGGCAGCATTTGCTTCAGTCTGCAATTCTTATTCTACATGAAAATGGTAACAAAAATTAAAAATACTGCAAATGGATGGTTTATAAGCATTTTCATTCAACAATGAATGCATTGATTGTGCGGTCAATTCAAATGGTTGAGTGGTTTGGGCGTCGGTGAGGAAAAAACCAAGATCGGTTTTCGCAATGAATAAAGGTGGTAAGTGGAATTATCTTGATTGGTGTGATCCAATACGATTAAGATATGTTGAGGGGAGAGAAAGCCAAAAATCCACGCTTATCGCAAGCCTTGGAGTATGTTAAATATCGTGCTAAGGAATGTGCGACAAGGGATAACCGCCGTCAGATTTTGTAGATGATGATCAGAAGGCTGAGATGGTGCAATAGAGTTGTAAGGTTTGATGGTGTGGGGCCCAGGATTTCAACTACGTGGGAGGTTTATATGCATTTAAGCTAATTTCTAATACATAGTCGGGATTGTATTATGATAGGCGAAGATTATTTGTATTTAACAAATGGGATGCGGGTATATGTAAGTTTATAACTGGCGAGGATTATATATAGTGGGAATGGGATTAATAAACATGGTTTAATAATTTAACCTATGGGATGGAGGGATTATATAACATGTGGAGAATTTGTAACATAGGTTAAAATAAAGATATGGGTGGGGAATAATATCTAAAGGAATTATTTGATACGGGGTATAGGGTAAATACAAGAGTTAATACCTTAGGTTAGTGTTAAAAATGTAATGTAACTGCGGAATGTAAAAATACACTAAGTATAGTGTAAAATCTGATGTTGGAAATAGATTTCTTCATAATGGGTCCCAACATAATATTTTAGCATTTATACCTAGGATAAAGTATTTTTTTGGGGGGTTTTGGGTATTATTGAAGAAAAGGGGAATTAGTTAAAGGGCTTTTACTTTTCTTAAGTAAAATGTGTTTTAAAATTAGGAAAAGGGGATTTTTTCAAAGGAAAATGGATGATAATGGTAAAAAGGGAAAAATGAATGCGAAAGAATGAAAATGGAGGGGATGAAGTATTTCTACAAGGGGATGATTTTTGAAAGAAATTAGTGAATGAAATAACCAATTTTTAGCTTATCCATGATTGTAAAAACTGCTTGTACCTACCCATCTGCTACCCTAACATTTTTACTTCATTTTCATGGGTGTATTTGAGCTTGCAAACCCTTGTTCATTTTTCTTTTTAAAATAGAAAACTAATTAATTCTATCCTTATTTCTTCGAAGGGCTCAAATTAAGCTGTTGAGCTCCTTATTATTCTCTACCTAAGTACTGATCTGCCAAGATTAAAATATTTGGCTAGATCTTTATTCTCTATCTAACAACGTGAAATTTAAATCATGAGAGGCTAAGATTAAGTTGTTTAACCTTCATGGATTGTGGCATTTTAACAAGTTTCAAAAAATCTTAATTTTGCAGTAAAAGTAAATAGTAGTGGCATTTGGATTTGCATCACTTTCATGTTTTATTTTTTATCTCTTTTTTTTTGGGGTCCATTTTCATATTCTTTTTTATATTTTTTCTTTCAATTCCTTTGATTTTTCTTTTATGAATTTTACCCTCTTTACATTTTTTTATTTTTCTAATATGGGAAAACAATTTATAGAAAGAAAAGTATGTACATATTACAAGACTAATCAAAGCCAATTCAAAATTATGAATCATATTATTATAGGACCCTAACAATGTATATAAGGGTTTCCTAGTTAGGTCTTATGTTGCGAAGATCTGTTTATGGCTAATTTGGATCTTAAGGCACTCATATCATTCAAACCTCTCTCAGGGTGTGGAAACCTAGTTCCAGTACCCCCCCCATACTGCTTCAGGTGAGACTTTGACTTGCACAAGCAAGTCACTACCGAAAGGGCCAGTAGTAAGAGGGTTTTGTTGGTTAACCTCAACTCTGAACCTAGGTCAGGACCCCTCAAGACAAAATTCACTATGAGGAAACAAGGGTTTCCTATAGCTGGGAATGCAAGAGGCACATGGAAACTCGAAATTGAATGGGGAAAAACAAAATATAGTATCAATATCGTATCACTTTTTCTCTCCTTAGGCCTTCCCATGAGGTGTATATATATCACCCAAAATTAGTTGATTCAGTTAGGCCACGAGCTCTTGTATGTCGGATTTCGGTGAAACCTGTAAACCACATCCAAAAAATAGGATATTATGTATACTTTTCATATTTTAAATTACGTATGCTAGTTAAATATGGAGGTACCCGTGTGTGTACATGTTTTTTGAAGGGAAGAGTCGTGTATGGAATTCAAAACATTGCTTTTTAACAAAGTGATCAAGTCTGAAGGGGAAGGGCTTCCTAAGGCCATAGATTAGAGCATCAGAACTACATGAGTGTTCAATGATTCTATAATAAATTCCCCCTAATATATGAGGTCAGCAGGGATGCATGATGGCTGAAATGTATTAACTGTATCAAGGAATCATGTGATGACTTGAGAGGAGATCCCCATACTCCAACCTTCCAAAAGTCAATGGAAGAGATCAGAAAGAAACCTCATGTCTGAAGTGGGCATACCCATACTTAGAGATAGTAAAGCATGTCCATTGATCAAGTTTAGAGGAGATCCAATATGTATACATAAAATTACAAAGAGAACTGAGGAATACATAGTGGATCATATGATCATAGCCACATAGGAACACATCAAGGCTATGTCTCAATATCACATATAGAAGAAAATATGATCAATGATGCTCAAGGGGATGTCTGATCACTAATGTCGCATAAATTATCCTTAAAGTACCAAGTCATAAAGGTGGAATAGTGGTACTGCATGAAACTCAAGTGGAAATCATATAGGATGCTACTGTGATGAACTGCAACATATAAGGTGGATGGTGTCACTAGCAGGAA
The DNA here is from genome assembly GCA_034641835.2 of Pinus albicaulis. NCBI lineage: Eukaryota > Viridiplantae > Streptophyta > Pinopsida > Pinales > Pinaceae > Pinus > Pinus albicaulis. Next base: position 1,082,200,861 of record CM076579.1, on the reverse strand, counting down.
ACTGAAGGAGTTTTCAAGTGAACCAAAATGTTGACACAACCCAAGGTCTTCACTGAATGCAGATGGTATACTTATACACTATGGGAATAAATGAGCCAAATTCGACCATGTGAGAAATCATTTCATTACTGATCATTGATTTATATCGTTAAAAAACGTGAGAAAACTCACCAATAATGATTATGAGAGTCAAGGTACGCTAGTACAATCTAACAAGTGCCAATAAATGAGTTGAAGTCGAACACTTGAGAGAATCTACCAACCAGGAGACATTAATGTATTCTCACTATCGATAGTGTAGAAATTTGCTGAATAATAATTAATTATCCACCGAGACTATCCTGGTCACATACTATTTGAACTTCATACACAACACATAATCTCTTCCACTCAACTCAACTAAGATCATCACACATGCGGAAATAAAATCAAGGGATAACACATCAAATCATCATACACATTAACACAGTATGTATGGGGAAAGCTTATAGCTGAAAACCCCACATCTATTGTGTATATTATAATGGAGAAATCAAGTAACTAACTCAGTACAATACTCCTCACAAGTACTCAGTACTTTCTCATACAGTTACTCACAATCTAGCTCAGTTTTGAACAGGTTACTGGTTCAAAAATCACCGCCAATTGCCTTGCCTCTATTGCGTGTTTCAATGCTATGGGATGGCCTATTTATATAGATAAACCACCAGCCTGAACTGCGCAATCCTCATGGGCTTACTCCACCTATCTGTGTGTTGCAAATAGCAACAATATAGTCACAACTGATAGCTAACTCCACCCTTTCCTCTACCTCTTTCACTGGTCTCCACTGAACTGATCATACACTGTAGTGAACTGATGTGTTCTTGAGTTGAATAATGAGTTACTAATTAATGAATTAAATAATATTTAATTCACTCCACTCATAACTAATTGATTAGCTAGTTAAACTAATCTCAACTAGTTCAACTAAAATAAACAGAACACAACTCCACTATTTGTCTCATTAACTCCTCCAAACTTCTGCCACTGAAGTCCAACTGAAGTCAACCATGCATAATGCCATCAAACCCTTGGGAACCACGTGATTCCTCTGTCAGATGCATGAGCCACTTCTGTAGCTCGAACTGAAGTGCTCCAAGAGAGTAAACTGTTGTTTATAGTCTAAATATTATTAAGGGTAAATAATATTTGACTTCCCTGTTTTAAGGAGAGGCGGTCTAAAAATAGACTTCGACCTCTTTGACCTCAAAAATAGAGTCTCATCTATTTTTACCAACATGAAACATACTTCAAGAATCTCAAACTGGAATCCCCGAACCATGCTCCATATGTCTAAAAATAGACATAGTCTAAAAATAGATTTTGCGCCAGAATTTGCCTGCGGGCCCACATAGTGAAGGCGACTTCATTTCACTAAGCTCCATCATCTTGTTGCATTTTCAACACTCCTCTCGACAAGATATGGATTATACGAAACCCACATCCAGAAAAGTTGAGTTCGAACTTGCTCTGAGTGGACCTGATTTCCGGATGTGACATCTTTGATCCTCGGTAGGAACATGTAAACATCATGATTCTACATTGTTCCACAATATCGATATGGTGGTACTGATGTCGATGTGTTGGACCTATCTTCAGAAATACTGATTGAGTACAGAGTTTAATGCAACTCATTTATCACGATGAATCATGGCAAAATCCAAATGCAACCGGAACAATCCTGCGAGGATCTTCCTCATCCGAATAGCCTCGCATGCAGCCAAGCTAGCTGCCATGTACTCGGCCTCTGCTGAACTGAGTGCCACAGATCTTTGCTTCATGCTGTACCAGGAAACTGTTGTCGACCCAATGCTGAAAACTCCTCCAGAAGTGCTCTTCCGGTCCGTTGGACTCCCTGCCCAATCTGCATCAGTGAAGCCAGAAAGCTTCGCTCCATCCTCCTATCTGTACCATAGACCATATCCCGATGTGCCTCTGATATAGCGCAATACATGCTTGCCTGCCTTCCAAAAGAGCTTGGTAGGCTTAACCATAGCTTGCGAAAGCTGGTTAACTGTATAGCATATATCGGGTCGTGTATTGACCAGATACATAAGCGACCCCACCAACTGTCGATAGACAGTGGCATCCACTACCTCCGCTGAAGTAGCATCCTCCTTCCTCAAACCACCAGGAAGAGGAGTGTCAACAGGCTTGCAGCCTTGCATGTTGAACCTCTCCAGAATCTCCCGAGCATACTTGCCCTGAGAAACAAACAGTCCTCCGTTGCGCTGCCAAATCTCCAATCCCGGGAAATAATGAAGGATGCCCAAGTCCTTCATCTCAAACTCTCGTGCAAGATCCTCCTTGCATGAAAGTATCAACTGCTCATCGCCAGTCAAAATCAGATCATCTACATACGGTACGATGATCAACAGCTTCCCCTCCACCACAATCTGGTACAGGTTTGGATCCGCCTCACTCTTGGAGAATCCAAGCCCGGTGAAGTAGCTGTCTATCCGAGTGTACCAAGCACGAGGTGCTTGCTTCAGCCCATACGGTGCTCTCTTGAGTCGGCACACATGCGACTCACTGCTGAAGATCTCAAAACCTTCAGGCTGCTCTATGTACACCTCTTCCTCAATAACTCCATTGAGGAACGCAGTCTTCACATCCATCTGATGAATGTGCCACCCCATCTGCGTTGAGAGAGCAAGGATCATCCGTATGGAAGAGTACCTTGCGACAGGTGAAAAAGTCTCCTCATAGTCAATCCCCTCGATCTGTGAAAAGCCACGGGTGACAAATCTCGCCTTGTACTTCTCCACACTCCCGTCAGCTGCCTGCTTCACCTTGTTGATCCATCGCGAACCCACCAATGATTTCCCCACCGGTCTTGGGACAATCTCCCATGCACTGTTCCTGATGATCGAATCATATTCTTCGATCATGGCATCAACCCATGCGGGTTCCTCCACAGCTTCCTCAAAAGAGGATGGCTCAGTCACAACACATTGACTCATAAGAGCCATGTATCCGATTAATAAAGTGGGTGTGCTCTACATGCAACGCATTTGTCTTTGTGATCCACTACAACCTTCTCTTGCATCATGAGCAGGTCGTGACACGCCAGTGCGCATGCGTCCTGCGATGGTTGGCGCTGCCTGGGTGGTTTCTTCCACCTCCTGAACTTCCTCTTGTGGCTGATCCACATCCGGAAGCTCCTCCTTAGGAACTAACAACTCCTCATCTGCATGCGAGTGTAGCTCCCTCTCAAGCGAACACTGCATGGCTTTCTCCTCCTGAAATTTTATATCCCGTCGCACAACAGTCTTTCGACTGTCTGACAAATACACCCAGTAATTGTGAGGTGTATCAGTGTACCCCACAAATATTCCAACCTCAGCAGTTGGATCCAGCTTCCTTCTCGCATCCTTCGTTACATGCATGTAGACATGAGAACCAAAAATCCGCAAATGGGAAATATCAGGCCTCTTTCCAGAATAAGCCTCCTCTGGTGTACTCATGCCAAGAACCTTGTGAGGATAACGGTTCTGCACATACACTGCTGTATTGCATGCCTCAGCCCACAAGTGAAGGGGTAGGCCCTGATCATGCAACATCGCCCGTGCAGCACCCACGATCGTTTTGTTCTTCCGCTCAGCCACCCCGTTCTGTTGTGGGTTATGGGGTGCAATGAGCTCTCTCCGAATCCCTTCTGTGCTGCAGAACTCCTTGAATTCAACCGAGATGAATTCACCACCGTTATCACTCCTTAGAGCAATCACCTTCTTCCACGACTCCTTCTCGACCAGTGCTTTAAACTCACAGAACTTCGCGAATGTATCGCTCTTCTTCTGCATGAAGAAGATCCAGCACTTTCGAGAGAAATCATCAACAAAGATCACATAATACTTGTGCTTTTCTGTCGAAGCAACTGAGAAAGGACCACACACGTCTATGTGAACTCTCTCAAGGATCTTCGTGGCGCGACTATCCTTCTCGTGAAAGGTGGCTTTCACATACTTCCCTAAAGTACACCCCTTGCACTGATCTGACTGTGCAAGAGTGCCCTTAGGAAGCCCAGTAGAAATCTGCTGCAGAATCTTCAAAGCTCCATGGTGAAGGTGGCCCAATCTCCTGTGCCACAGTTCGCCCTCATCATCCCGACTCACCACTTCTCCCGCTTTGCATGCCATAGCTGCGCAGCCATCTACCTGCAACTGATAAAGGTTCTTGGTTCGAACCCCTATCTTCCGGGTCTCTCCAGTAGTCTTACTGTGCAGGAAGGCTTTTCCTTCGCTAAAGACCACATCATACCCCTTATCCTCCAACATCGCCACAGAGATCAAGTTCTTCTTCAATCCAGGTACATGCATGACATCCCTCAATACAAAGGGTTTACCAAACTCCCTCTGAAAGGATATGGTACCGATACCAGTCACACTGTATCTACCATCATCGCCCATCTCAATGTGCACACCCAAATCTTTGTCCTCCAGATCTGAGAACAAATCCCGATCTCCCGTCATATGAAATGACGCACCGCTGTCCAAGAACCACACCGATCCCAACACACTTGAAACCAAGCATGCGATCAGTGAAACTTTGACAGTCAACCCCACACTTCCCAACTCATCTCTGCACTGAGTGAACTTCGTGAGGTATTTGGCGATATTGTCGCCCTTCTCCATCTTGATGTTCCTGAGCTTATCTTTGAGCGCCAGCTTCCTTTGGTCGCTCTTACTCTGGAATAGATCCGTCAAAGCTTTCCACATTAAATATGGAGTAGCCTTTCCATGCAGGCTAGATACAATATGATCCTTGACGCCCTCCAACAGGATCCTTCGACACTTCGCCATCTTCTTTTGCCATGCTTCGACTTTAGCAGGATCAGTGGGATTTTGGACATCCGTATCTACGAACTCCTTGAGACCATTATCTTCTAGTACTACTTCCATGCGATCCTTCCATGCAACATAATTCGAACTGCCTTCAAGAGCATATTCGAGTCGCAAACCGTTGAAAGACATTTTCAACACCGGCACCAAGAAAACAAAAACTGCTGCAAAATTTCGAATTCCACCTCAAAGCTCAGCCGCTCTAGATCGTGAGAAAAAATTATTTCTAGCACAGAGATCGACTGCAAGGGGCGTTTTCCAGACCTTTCACTTTCCGAAGAAAGATGAATCCGGAGGCTACCTGGCCCGCATGCAGACTCTGTCTACCGAAATAAGTTTGTAATCACTGTGATGATCAATCTGAACTTAAATAGCTCCGATACCATGTAGAAATTTGCTGAATAATGATTAATTATTCACCGAGACTATCCTGATCACATACAATTCAAATTCATATGCAACACATAATCTCTTCCACTCAGATCATCAAACATGCGGAAATAAAATCAAGCGATAACACATCAAATCATCATACACATTAACACGGTATGTATGGGGAAAGCTTATAGCTGAAAACCCCGTAGCTATTGTGTATATTATAATGGAGAAATCAAGTAACAAACTCAGTACAATACTCCTCACAAGTACTCAGTACTTTCTCATACAATTACTCACAATCTAGCTCAGTTTTGAACAGGTTACTGGTTCAAAACTCACCGCCAATTGCCTTGCCTCTATTGCATGTTTCAATGCTATGGGATGGCCTCTTTATATAGATAAACCACCAGCCTGAACTACGCAATCCTCATGGGCTTACTCCACCTATTTGTGTGTTGCAAATAGCAACAGTATAGTCAAAACTGATAGCTAACTCCACCCTTTCATCTACCTCTTTCACTGGTCTCCACTGAACTGATCATGCACTGTAGTGAACTGATGTGTTCTTGAGTTGAATAATGAGTTACTAATTAATGAATTAAATAATATTTAATTCACTCCACTCATAACTAATTGATTAGCTAGTTACACTAATCTCAATCAGTTCAACTAAAATAAACAGAACACAACTCCACTAGCTGTCTCATTAACTCCTCCAAACTTCTGCCACTGAAGTCCAACTGAAGTCAACCATGCATGATGCCATCAAACCCTTGGGAACCACGTGATTCCTTTGTCAGATGCATGAGCCACTTATGTAGCTCGAACTGAAGTGCTCCAAGAGAGTAAACTGCTGTTTATAGTCTAAATATTATTAAGGGTAAATAATATTTGACTTCCCTGTTTTAAGGAGAGGCAGTCTAAAAATAGACTTCGACCTCTTTGACCTCAAAAATAGAGTCTCATTTATTTTTACCAACATGACACATACTTCAAGAATCTCAAATTGGAATCCCCGAACCATGCTCCATATGTCTAAAAATAGACATAGTCTAAAAATAGATTTTGCGCCAGAATTTGCCTGCGGGCCCACTTAGTGAAGGCGACTTCATTTCACTAAGCTCCATCATCTTGCTGCATTTTCAACAGATAGTGAAGAAGTCTGCCACTAATGACTGCAAACCCTAAGGTACTGAAAAAAATACTCTAGATCTTGTTCCCAGAGCAATGACTCATAGTCGATGGGAAACTATCTGTTGGAAGGAAGGAATTAAGGCATCCCACATCAATCGGCGTAAGTGTAACCCATAGACCAATAATTTGGAAGAAATCAGACGAAAATAGATGTAGTAACCATTCTGAAGTACGTTTCCAATGTACACAAGATGTGGTTAGCACATGGCATAAACCTTCTGAACCAACCAATAATGAAACCTGCCATAGAGAAAAGGAATCCACCAATAGGTTCAAATGGAAACCAAGGTACTGAATGAATCCCAATATGTGATAATGTAAACTAACATCAAACACAAGGGAAACCACCCAGTAAAAGACCCATGATATTGATCGATGTTGAGCACAAGTTCACCTATCAATGATGTCAATAGGGCTAGGGTGCGGCTCTAGCCCTACTCTCAGAGAAATTTTTTGAAGTTGATAAGAGTAGACCCTCCAGAAAGAAGTTAATGGAGACCTTCTTAACTAGCAAGAGCAAAGAACCACATAGTTGATGTGATACTAAACATTACTTTGACAGACCGGGTATGGTCGACTGAATATGAGTCAAGAGACACCGCAAAATGGCCGACACAAGTTGAATTCCCTTGAACAATAGAAAAACTCAAATGTGATTGTATGGAAACATATGATAACTTTATATAAGTTTGTCATGCGGGAGGCATTAAAAAAATCTCCATGTGATTGGTGTTGGGAAAAATACTGAGAGGGGGGGGGGTGAATCAGTATTTAGAGTTTATAAAATAAATTCAACCTTTTGTTTGATCAGATTTCCATACGCGGTTTTTATGAACTGAACTAGCGTATGCACACGGAAATATAGAAGGCAACTAGCGTATACTGATTTACCTTTGAGATTTAGAGAATTTCTCAGGAACAGTCTTTTAAACAAATTTATCAGTTATGAATAAGACTAGATAATCAGAAGTTATGATCAGTAATCAACAGTATAAAGCATCACACACATGAACACCAATATTTAAGGTGGAAACCCAATTCTGGATAAAACCACCACTGTTGTCGTCTCTGTCTTCAATCCTTATTATATAGAAAACCTTTTACAGCATTGTACTGATGCAGACTTATATCAGTACGTAGGCTTCTACCTGCAGAAGGTTGCAACCTTCTCTCGTTTTCCAGCTACAACTGGAAGGGAGCTCCAACCCCCTAATCTCGTTTACAAGCCTCTCCTGGAAGGGAGCTTCGACCCCCTGATTTCAACACCAAATTCTAGTGGCTGAAAGCTTCTACTTCCATACTAAAGGCTTCAACCCTCAGATCACATTTCATCAATTTTCATACTGGATCTAAACAACTTCAATGCAACCCCTTAACATTAACAATCATACTTTGTCCAAAACTTCAATCAGAACAGTAAGACCACTATAACCAGAATATCAGAAATAACCCAGAATTCAGAGTAGATAATCAGGTACATATTCAACCTTGAAAAACCATTAATTCAGATACCATACGTTGTTTTGGTTTATGTAACCCATGTATATACGCGTCTTTCTTCACACCAACCTGCGTATGCTTCAGTGCATGCTAGTTTTTATATTCTTGAAATAATACGCAACTTTTCTTCACAGTCTCCGCGTATACACGCGCTTTTATTTTCACCAACTAGTGTATGCTTTCTTTCAGAATCTGTTTGGACTCATATTCAGATCTGAAACTTTCAATTCAGAAAATCTATCAAAAATGCAGAACTGTTTATATAGTCACTCATCCTTCATCATGTTTTCTCAATCAGTGATTAGATTTGTTCATTATCAAATCGGCAGCATACTCCATATTCAATCAACCCAAAACTTCAATAAGACTTCATTGACCGACAACAGAGAGAAAACAGAAATCACAGAAGTATTATCTGTAAATAAGCTTCAGAAACCCTAACTTCCATACGTGCCTTTTGTTGAAAATGGCAACAAGAAACAATGAAGGAGGCCTCCTGAAACATCTTTCCTGATCCTAGTTAGAAAGTGATCACCAAAACTAAGTGGGGACCACACATGTGATTTTTGTCGAAAAGTCTATTTTTAGACTATGTCTATTTTTAGACATATGGAGCATGGTCTAGGAGTTTCAGGATGTTATTCTTGGATGATTGGTCAAGTTGGTAAAAATAGATGGGAATCTATTTTTATACATACAGATCGAAGTCTATTTTTAGACTGCCTGTCTAAAAATAGAACAGTCAAATATTATTAACCCTTAATAATATTTAGACTATAAACATTATCTTATCCTCTTGGAGCACTTTAGTTTGAGCTACAGATGTGGCACATGCAGCTGGCAGAAGGAAATTTGAATTTCCTAAGCGTTATTTGAGCTATTGCATGGTTGACTTCAGTTAGGACTCAAGTGGCAGAGTTTGGTGGAGTTGATTGAGGAGTTGATGGAGTTGTGTTCAGTTTAACTTAGTTGAACTAGTTGTATTTAGTTTAACTGGCTAATACACTAGAGATGAGTGGTGTGAATTAATTATTAATTAATTCACTAATTATTAACTCATTATTCAACTAAAGAACACATCAGTTAACTTAGTGCATGGACAGTTCAGTGGAGACAGGTGTTAGAGGTGGGTGAAAGGGTGGAGTCTACTATCAGTTGTGACTATAGTGTGCATGAGATTTTCACAATCATTGGAGGAGATTTCCAATGAGGATTGCGCAGTTAAAGCCAAGGGAATTCGAATTCATTCCATCCATTCTCTCATCTTGGATTGCGCAGTAGAGGCAGGCAAACAGTGGAGGAGTTTTGAACCCGTGACTTGTTCAAAACTGAGCTAGTTTGTGTGTAACTTTTGGAGACAGTACTGAGTACTTGTGAGGAGTATTGTACCGAGATTGTTACATGATTCTTCTTCATTATAATATACAGACAGTAGGGGGTTTTCAGCTGTAAGATTTCCCCGGTATACATACTATGTTATATGTGTTGAATTTCTATGTGCACATGTGAATGTTTTCAATACCGCTTGTTGTTTTTATTTCCGCATGTGATGATTAATGCGTAGAAGAGATTATGTGTTATGTATGAAGCTCAAATAGTATGTGACTAGGATAATCTCGGTGAATAATTCAGCAAACTATTCAAATTTCTACATGGTATCAGAGCTATATTGATCATCAGATCTATTACGGTGATTACAAACTTATTTCGGTAGACAGAGTCTATAAGCAGGCCAGGTAGCCTCTGGATCCATCCTTTCTCTGAAAGGTGATATATCCAGTAAATTCCCCTACAGTCGATCTCTGTGCTAGAAATAATTTGTTCTCAAGTGTAGATCGGAAGCGGTGGAGTTTGGAGCTGTTGGAATTCGAATTGCAGAATTGTTTTTCTTGGTGTCAAAAGCAAAGATGTCTTTCGTCGGATTGCAATTGGAGTATGCCTTGGAAGGCAGATCAAATTATATTGCATGGAAGGACAGGATGGAGGTAGTGTTAGATGACAATGGGCTGTTGGAATTCATAGAGAAAGAAATTCCAAAGCCTACTTCTACGGATGCTGCTGTGATTGAAGCTTGGAAAAAGAAGACAGCAAGGTGTCGAAGGATTCTGTTGGAGGGCGTGAAGGATCACATAGTATCCAGCCTGCATGGTAAAGCTTCTCCATTCTTGATGTGGAAAGCTTTGACAGAATTGTTCCAGAGCAAGAGTGACCAAAGGAAGTTGGCGCTCAAGGATAAACTCAGGAAAATAAAGATGGAGAAGAATGACGCTATTCCGGTATACTTGACAAAGTTTGTCCACTGCAGGGATGAACTTGGGAGTGTAGGAGTTAGTGTGGAGGATGAGGAACTGGTGAGTTTGGCTCTCCTCGGGCTTCCGAAAAGTTAGCATGCATATCAGGACAGTTTCAATGGTCGGGAGAAATTGCCAGGATGGGAAAGACTGTGGTCTGATCTTGTGCAAGAGGAGATAAGGCGGAGTACCAGGGACGGATCTTCATCAAAGGCATCTGATGAAGAAGACTGCGCTTTGGCTGCCAAAGCAAGGAAAGGGAAGGGAAAGGAGAAGGCTTCTCAATCCGGTGCGGATGGTAAAGAGCGTGACATGTCCAAAGTGAAGTGTTTTCACTGTCACGATCATGGACATTACGCCACGAATTGCCCAAAGAAGAAGAAGAACAAGCAGGCTGCTGGAGCTGCAGTTGGTGAGGCTCTTGCCTCGCAATTTGAGCTGGACTTCTCATTGATCGCATGCATGTTGTCTAGTGCATTGGGATCGGGGTGGTATATTGATAGTGGCGCTTCCTTTCACATGACGGGAGATGCAAATCTTTTCAGTGACTTGGTGGAGAAAGGTCTCCGGATGCATGTTGAGTTGGGCGACGGTGGACGATACAATGCGACCGGTATTGGTACCATAACCTTTCAGAGGGAGTCAGGTAAACTCATTCTTTTACAAGATGTATTGCATGTACCAGGTCTAACAAAGAATTTGATCTCAGTCACAATGTTAGAGGATAAAGGGTATGAAGTTGTCTTCAGAGAAGGAAAATTTTTCCTTCGGCACAAGGCAACGGGACAAGTCAAGAAGGTTGGGATTCGAGCAAAGAATCTCTACAGACTTGAAGTAGATGGGATGTCTACAGAGCTTCCTACTGTTGGGAAGCAGGAGAAAGACATGCAACTGATGCTTGAGAGGGAGCAAGTTTTGCATGCAGGTGATAGTGAACCTCGGGATGTGGAGCAGCCACAAGAGGATCATGGAGTGGAAGAAACCACTCAAGCAGAGAAATTTCGTGCCAGATGGGCAGAGGGAGTGCATGCAGCTATGCCACCAGGTGAGAGGTGGAGCAACATGCATGATTGATCCCAAGAGGATATTTCTGGGAAGGATTCATGAGATGGTGTGGATCTCATGAATTGAACCTGGCTACGAGGTGCTCACAGCGCAGCAGTAGCATGATCAGTTGGATTGATGCCGGCAGATCAAAGTGACAATGTCAGATACTAGAGCACGGATCAGAGTTGACAGAAAGTGCAGAGTGCATGGGTGCAAGAGATCAACAGCGCAGTGGTTCCTGATGACATGTGCAATTGGCCAAGCAGAAGTCGAAGACTTTGATGATAGATGCATCAGATTGATTGAGTTGTTTGGAGCCTATTCAGTTTCAGAGGAGTTGTAGAGCAGATGCATGGAGTTGCATGGAACTTTCAAAGGGTGCATTCCACATGCATGGAGTTGCATGGTGCATTCATGAGTTTGCATGGTGCATGCAAAGGGTGCATGGCGAATTCATGGAGTTGCATGGAGTTGCATGGCACTTGTGAAGGTTGCAGGGTGAATGCATGGAGTTGCATGTCGCATGCAAAGACAGTCCTTTCTTGTTGAGAGGGAGTGTTGAAAATGGCAACAATAAATAGTGAAGGAGGCCTCCTGAAACATCTTTCCTGATCCTAGTTAGAAAGTGATCACCTAAACTAGGTGGGGACCACACATGTGATTTTTGTCGAAAAGTCTATTTTTATACTATGTCTATTTTTAGACATATGGAGCATGGTCTAGGAGTTGCGGGATGCTATTCTTGGATGATTGGTCAAGTTGGTAAAAATAGATGGACATCTATTTTTAGACATACAAGTCGAAGTCTATTTTTAGACTGCCTGTCTAAAAATAGAACAGTCAAATATTATTAGCCCTTAATAATATTTGGACTATAAACTTTATCTTATCCTCTTGGAGCACTTCAGTTCGAGCTACAGATGTGGCACATGCAACTGGCAGAAGGAAATTCGAATTTCCTAAGGGTTAGTTGAGTTATTGCATGGTTGACTTCAGTTAGAACTCATGTGGCAGAGTTTGGTGGAGTTGATGAGACAGTTGGTGGAGTTGTGTTCGGTTTAACTTAGTTGAACTAGTTGTATTTAGTCTAACTGATAAATACACTAGTGATGAGTGGTGTGAATTAATTATTAAGTAATTCACTAATTATTAACTCATAAATCAACTAAAGAATACATCAGTTAACTGCAATGCATGGACAGTTCAGTGGAGACCAGTGTTAGAGGTGGGTGAAAGGGTGGAGTCTACTATCAGTTGTGACTATAGTGTGCATGAGATTTGCACAATCATTGGAGGAGATTGCCAATGAGGATTGCATAGTTAAAGCCAAGGGAATTCGAATACATTCCATCCATTCTCTCATCTTGGATTGCCCAGTAGAGGCAGGCAAACAGTGGAGGAGTTTTGAACCCGTGACTTGTTCAAAACTGAGCTAGTTTGTGTGTAACTTTTGGAGACAGTACTGAGTACTTGTGAGGAGTATTGTACTGAGATTGTTACATGATTCTTATTCATTATAATATACAGACAGTAGGGGGTTTTCAGCTGTAAGCTTTCCCCGGTATACATATTGTGTTATATGTGTTGAATTTCTATGTGCGCATGTGAATGTTTTCAATACCGCTTGTTGTTTTTATTTCCGCATGTGATGATTAATGCGTAGAAGAGATTATGTGTTATGTATGAAGCTCAAATAGTATGTGACCAGGATAATCTCGGTGAATAATTCAACAAATTATTCAAATTTCTACACCTTTTATTAAGAGAACCTGCGTATACACGTGCTTTTACCAAGAAAAACTAGCGTATAGATCTGTAAATGGTAGACTTTGCAGAATATACCAGATCTATAAAATTACCCAGATTTCTTCATTATCATCAGTAGACTTACACCAGTTCTTCATCATTTCTTTTGCAGATCAGCCTAGAGATTCATCATTTCTAGATCTAGAGATCTTGAACCTTCATCATATCCATGGGTGCATCATAAATTTAGATCTAACAGAGTTCAACCATGCAGATATCTCTCAAAGAGATTTATTCCTCAAAAATGCACACCTTGCACTATGATCCTCTTCTCCTTATATAGTTTTAGCCTTTATCAATACCATGAGTCAAAACCACTTAACCGCTGATGGTATTCCTGGATGGGATCAAATAGATAATCTAGCGCTCAATACTGTGGGCCAATACCATGGTCATGTCCCATGGTTTTATAATATTAGAGCGCAAATAGGCATACGCTACTTGGTACGTACTTTTACGCGTACATACGCTACCTTGCCTTTACAAACCCGTGTATGCTTTGTGACATATCTTATTCATCATTACTCTGGCACTTACTAGAATTTATTTCTTTTTTCCTTCTGAACTGCTCTATAGATACATCAGATTTACATCATTAACAAATAGGTTGCTATAAAAGACAACTCATCAAGTCAGTTTCCATCAAGAACAACTTCATCAAGTAGGTTTCCATTAAGGACAACACATTGCATCATATTGCCAACAATCTCCCCCTTTGGACTTGATGTCAACCATGATACTGACATCACCATTATTCAAACACCATAATACATAATACTCTCCCCCTTTGACATCAAGGGAAAAGGGCGGATCAAAACCAACACAATGTTTTTCTTCCCTTGTATAAGGATGAGCTCTGTAGATCTGATGTGCACTAAAGGTATCATACTCCCCTTGAGTTTATGCTGAATTTTCAAAACATATTTTTCAATGAAGTACATGACTCTATAACTCATCCTATCATGAAGAACCCATACTTACATCAATGATCCAACCAATTGTATTTACATACTTGACTCAACTACCCAACCAAGTGGGTTTACAAATTTGAACAAGTCCTTACATGACTGAATATTACAATTTTACATCATAGGTCTTAACATGACCTTTTCATCAAATTATAGAAATAACTTATACAATCAAGACCAAATAATCTCAAGCATGAGATCAAACCACAACAAATAATTAGAATTCCAAGAATGCATCCTTTCCATATGACCAAAGCTCCCCCTTTGCTTGTGCATCCTGAACACTTTCAACACCAAATCATCAAGGCATATTCATCAAATATCAGAGAATGAAATTGAAATATGAGAGCTGAAACATCACCAGAGATACCCAACAGCACCATAGCTGTGCTGAAGAATGCTGACCAAAAAAATGTTTTGTCAGCAAACACCCATACGCGGTTTTCTATGTATAAACGCGCATATATACGTGATTTTCCTCCAGGAAATCCGCGTATCCAAGTTAATCTTCTGTATTTAAGTAGATATGATCTTCTGCATGGTAGAGACTACTCCCAGCTTCTGTCTGAGATATTCAAACGCTTCCCTGGGTAAAGGTTTGGTAAATATATCAGCAACTTGTTCTTTGGAGGGAACATACTCCAATTTCACCTTTTGTTAAAGCACTTGTTCACGTAAGAAGTGATACTTGATGGGAATGTGCTTGGTCTTGGAATGCATAACAGGATTCTTTGAGATATTGATGGCACTTGTATTATCACACATAATGGAGATAGGAGGTGAACATTTGATTTGAATGTCTTGTAAGGTTTGCATCATCCAAAGAAGTTGAGTGCAACATGATGCGGTAGCCACATATTCTGCTTCTGCTGTAGATAAGGCAATAGAGCTTTGCTTCTTGCTAAACCAAGATACTAATCGGGGCCCCATATAGAATGCACCACCACTAGTGATTTTCCGATCATCAACATTTCTAGCCCAATCTGCATCAGTGTAAGCATGAAGAGTGAGATCAGCATTCTTTGGATACCATAGTCCAAAGTCTTGAGTTCCTTGTAGATATTTGAATATTCTTTTGACAGCCTGAAGGTGAGACTCTTTTGGATTAGCTTGGAATCATCCAACAATCCCAACTGCATGCATAATGTCTGGTCTAGTCTCAGTGAGATAAAGTAGACTTCCTATCATAGATCTGTATTCTGGTTGATTCACCGTGGGAGAATCATCATGAGAACTGAGATTACATCCGGTTATCATTGGTGTACTTACAGGTTTGCACTCTTCCATGCCATACTTCTTCAGAATTTTCTTAAGATATTTTTCTTGTGATAAGAATATGCCATATGTTGCTTGTTGCACTTGCAAGCCAAGAAAGAATGTTAGTTCCCCAAGTAAAGACATTTCAAATTCTTGCTGCATAACAGAAGAAAATTTCTGACTCATAGACTCTTCATTACTTCCAAAAATGATATCATCAACATATACAACCACAATCAATAGTTTATCATTTTTAGTTTTGGTGTATAAGTTGCTATCAACAAACCCCTTTGAAAATCCTTGTTGATGAAGATATTTGTCAAGACAATAATACCATGCCCTTGGAGCTTGTTTGAGACCATATAGAGCCTTTTTAAGTCTACAAATTTTTTTTTCATCATTTCCCAAAATGAATCCTTCTGGTTGTTCTATATAAACTTCTTCTTCTAGATCACCATTGAGAAAAGCAGATTTAACATCCATTTGATAAACTTTGATTTGTTGGAAGCTTGAAAAGGCAAGAAACATTTTTATGGCTTCAATTCTAGCTACAGGAGAAAAAGTTTCTTCAAAGTCTATACCTTCTTGTTGATCATACCCCTTGCAAACAAGTCTAGCTTTATTTCTTATAACATCCCCATTCTCATTTAACTTGTTTTTGAATATCCATTTAGTTCCAATGACATTTTTGTCATGAGGTCTTGGTACTAATTCCCAAGTGTGATTCTTTTCAATTTGATCAAGCTCTTCATTCATGGCTTGAATCCAACATTCATATTTGCTAGCTTGATTGACATTGTGTGGTTCAATAGTGGATAGAAATGCCAGATAGCTAGAAGATCCCACAAGAGTCCTTCTTGTTTGTACACCTAATCCCTTTTCTCCCAAAATTTGAGATTCTAGATGATTCTTTTGAACATATCTGGATGGAGCCTTTTCAGATAAATCATCTTCGGGTTCTTCATTGGGTTCACTGTCTATATCATTTCTATTTGATGTAGAAGGATATATGTCACCATCTTCTTCATCTGTTGTTTGTTTTTCTTCTTTTGGAGCTACAGGAGACTCATCAATACATTCAGCAATCTTCCGAAGTCTTTTATTGTAACATTTATATGCTCTACTCCTAGAGGAGTAACCAATAAGTATTCCTTCATCTGCTCTGGGTTCAAACTTGCCAGGTTTTTCATCATTATTTTTGATAAAGAATTTTCTTCCAAAAACTCTAAAATGCTTCACAGTGGGAGGATTACCATACCAGAGTTCATATGGAGTTTTATCACTATTTACATGAACATGTGCCTTGTTAATAATATTTACCGTTGTATGTGCTGCTTCTCCCCAAAATGTGTCAGGTGTTCCGGAATCATCAAGCATAGCTCTAGCCATTTGTTGAATTGTTCTATTCATTCTTTCTACTACGCCATTTTGTTGTGGAGTGCCAGCTATAGAAAACTATCTTTTTATGCCATGTTGTTCACAAAATTCAAGGAATTCATCTGATGTATATTCTCCTCCTCGATCAGATCTAAGACACTTGATTTTTAGATCTAATTCATTTTCAACCATTTCTTTGAAGATCTGAAATTTCTCAAATGCTTCATCTTTGTGTTTAATCAACCCAATCCAACACATTCTACAGAAATCATCAATAAATAAGATATAATATTGTTCACCACGTGGTGACTTTTTCCTCATAGGTCCACATATGTCAGTATGAATGAGTTCAAGAGGCTTAATTGATGATCCTTCCTTGGCATTAAATTGCACTCTGGTTTGATTACCGAATTGGCAAGATTTGCATATGATACTTTCAGGTAGAGTAATATTGGGAAGATCACGAACAACTTTAAGTCTACTTGATTTGTTGATTTGAGAGAAGCTCAGATGCCCCAACCTTCTATGCCATAGCCAATTTTCTGAATATTTACTCAAATAACATTGTTCTTTGGGGTTCTTCAATATATACAGGTTGTTTGGAGTTCTTTTTCCTTTTATAATTGCTTTACCTGTATCAAGATCATGTACCACACATTCTTTTGAACTAAAGACAACTTCAGTTCCTTGATCACACATTTGACTTACACTTAATAGGTTATGCTTTAATCCATCCACATACATGACATCATTAGCTTTCACCTTTTCTTTTAGAAACACAGACCCTTTTCCCTTAATTACTGCAGGAGTATCATTTCCAAATGTAACCTTATTTTCCTTTTCTAGAGCACTATATGCAAGAAGTTTGTTTTTGTCACCTGTCATGTGTCTTGAGCATCCACTATCAATGTACCATTGATTTTCTTCACCTTCTGTAAATAACGCTATGCCACAATTTTCAACCTGTAATTCCTTCTTTTTCCATACTTTGGAACTTGAAGGAAAATGCTCTTTTGGCTGAACTTTTCTCCTGCATTCAGATTCTTCATGGCCAAAGTTATTGCAATAAGCACATTCAACTTCATTTAGAAGAGGAGAAAAGTTGTTATAGGTATTCTTCTTTGTTTCAATATCAATCCTTTTCTTTCTTGCTTCTCTTGTCATGATGGTTTTATATGAAACACATTGAACAACTTTATGACCAAAATTGTGACATGAGAAACATTGTCCATTGAAGAAGAAATTTCTGCGATCATGAAATCTTCTGCTTGAATTTACCTGTTGGTTGGTGTTTCTTTGAAAGGTATTCTTGTTAGTGTTCTTTGAATTGAGATGGTCATGCTTTACCTGTGAAGATTATTTATTCCCTTGCTGAGTGGCAGAATGTTGTATACTGGCTGTAGCTGCTTTTAGATAATTTGGTGCTGAAGTCTGAGAAGATTCTCCGATATATCCAAGACATGTCTTTATAAAAGGAGAACGTTGTACCTTGATAATCTCATCTAAGGTTTCAGATCCTTTAGCAAATCTAAGATTCAAAGTCTTTACTTTCTCAATTTATTTTCTTAGACTTACTATTTCACATTCTAATTTCTCATTGTGTTTCACCTTTTCTTCAAGCTGATTTTCCAGAGTTTCTATGGATATTTTACTTTCTTCTAAGCATATTTTGAGTTGATTGATTTCATCAAGAAAATCATTGTCCTCTAAAGCATCCATAAAAGTATCTTTTTCTTCTCTAGATTCTTTTTCAAGTGCCATGAGAAGTCTAAGATCTTGTTCACATTCTTCCTCACTATCAAATAACCCATCACTATCTTCATGAGTATAGTAACTTTTTCTAGTTCTAAACCGATTCTTATTCCTTCTTGCTACTTCCTTCCCCTTTTCATGTGTTTCTTTATGAGGAAACTTAGCAACATAATGACCAACTCTTCCACAAGCAAAACATTTGAAAGGAAGCTTACCTCTGAACCGTCCTGTGCCAAGTTGGAGTTTCTTTACAAAATTTACCTCATCTTCTTCTGAGATATACCCTGATCCTTCTGTCTCTTGTACTTCTTTCCCTTTTGTAGAAGCCCTAAAGACGGCTTCTTTGACTTCAGATGGTCCTCCTCTTCTCATTTCACATGCATTTAGTATGCCATGAAGTTGCACCACAGTAAGATTTTGAAGATCCTGCTTTTCTTCAAGGGCAGAAACTTTTGACTCAAATTTTGCTGTTAGTGATCCTAAAACTTTCTCAACCAAAGTAGATTTGGTTATTGTTTCTCCCAGATTTCTCATACGATTTACAATATCATCAAGATGTAAGAATAAATGGGCAATGCTCTCCTCATTATGCATTTTTAGATTCTCATATTGAATTCTGAGACTTTGGAGTTTAACACTTTTTACCTTTGCATCACCTTCATAACTTAGAATGATTTTGTCCCATATTGCCTTTTTTGTATCCAGCTGCATGACTTTGAAAAATTCTGACTCAGTTAGACTTCCCAATAGAGCATTGACCACCTTTGCATTTGTTTCATAATTCTTTCTTGCCGTTGGATCTGTTGGTACTGCGGCTGGATATTGACATCCTCCTTCAACAATAGCCCATACATCTACTCCGAGAGACTGAAGATAGGATCTCATCGTTGTTTTCCAGAAGATTAAATTGTTTCCGTTGAAGAGCGGAGGCCTGATAGATGTTGTTCCATCTTGATTGCTCATCTTGTTTCATCTTCCTTCTAGCAGCTAAGCTTTTTCAGAAGGACCTGCTCTGATTCCAATTGTTGGGAAAAATACTGAGAGTTTAGAGTTTATAAAATAAATTCAACCTTTTCTTTGAATAGATTTCCATACGCGGTTTTTATGAACTAAACTAGCGTATGCACGCGGAAATATAGAAGGAAACTAGCATATACTGATTTACCTTTCAAATTTAGAGAATTTCTAAGGAACAGTATTTTAAACAGATTTATCAGTTATGAATAATACTAGATAATCAGAAATTATGAGTAGTAATCAAAAATATAAAACATCACACACATGAACACCAATATTTAAGGTGGAAACCCAATTCGGGAGAAAACCACCACTGTTGTCGTCTCTGTCTTCAATCTTTATTATATAGAAAACCTTTTACAACATTGTACTGATGCAGACTTATATTTGTACGCAGGCTTCTACCTGCAGAAGGCTGCAACCTTCTCTCATTTTCCAGCTACAACTGGAAGGGAGCTCCAACCCCCTGATCTCATTTTCCAGCCTCTCCTGGAAGGGAGCTTCGACCCCCTGATTTCAACACCAGCTTCTACTGGCTGAAAGCTTCTACTTCCATACTAAAGGCTTCAACCCTCATACCACGTTTCATCAATTTTCATACTAGATCTAAACAGCTTCAATGCAACCCCTTAACATTAAAAACCATACTTTGCCCAAAAATTCAATCAGAACAGTAAGACCACTGTAACCAGAATATCAGAAATAACCCATAATTCAGAGTAGATAATCAAATACATATTCAACCTTGAACAACCATTAATTCAGATACCATACGTTGTTTTTCTTTATGTAACCCATGTATATACGCGTCTTTCTTCACACCAACCTACGTATGCTTCAGTGCATGCTAGTTTTTATATTCTTGAAATAATACGCAACTTTTCTTCACAGTCTCTGCGTATACACACGCTTTTATTTTCACCAACTAGCTTGTGCTTTCTTTCAGAATTTGTTTAGACTCATATTCAGATCGGAAACTTTCAATTCATACAATCTATCAGAAATGCAGAACTGTTTAGATAGTCACTCATCCTTCATCATGTTTTCTCAATCAGTGATTAGATTTGTTCATTATCAAATCAGCAGCATACTCCATATTCAATCAACCCAGAACTTCAAGAAGACTTCATTGACCAACAGCAGAGAGAAAACATAAATCACAGAAGTATTATCTGTAAATAAGCTTCAGAAACCCTAACTTCCATACGCGCCTTTTATTAAGAGAATTTGCGTATACACGCGCTTTTACCAAGACAAACTAGCGTATAGATCTATAAATGGTAGAATTTGCATAATATACCAGATCTATAAACTTACCCAGATTTCTTCATTATCATCAGCAGACTTGTGCCAGTTCTTCATCATTTCTTTTGCAGATCAGCCTAGAGATTCATCATTTCTAGATCTAGAGATCTTGAACCTTCATCATATCCATGGGTGCATCATAAATTTAGATCTAACATAGTTCAACCATGCAGATATATCTCAAAGAGATTTATTCCTCAAAAATGCACACCTTGCACTATGATCCTCTTCTCCTTATATAGTTTTAGCCTTTATCAATACCACGAGTCAAAACCACTTAACTGCTGATGGTATTCCTGGATGGGATGAAATACATAATCCAGTGCTCAATACTGTGGGCCAATACCATGGTCATGTCCCCTAGTTTTATAAGATTAGAGCGCAAATAGGCATACGCTACTTGGTACGTACTTTTACGCATACATACGCTACTTTGCCTTTACAAACCCGTGTATGCTTTGTGACATATCTTATTCATCATTACTCTGGCACTTACTGGAATTTCTTTCTTTGTTCCTTCTGAACTGCTCTGTAGATACATCATATTTACATCATTAATAAATAGGTTTCTATCAAAGACAACTCATCAAGTAGGTTGCCATTAAGGACAACACATTGCATCATATTGCCAACAACTGGAAGAGATAACTAACCGAAGGAGTACTGAATCAATAACAAGGTTATGGATTTCCTAATTCAAAATAAAGCCCATACCAATGGAGGAAAGACTTGTTTTGATTGATTTGTTTAATGGCAACACAAATGAATCTTGTTTCCATCAAATATGGAAGTAAATGTCTCATTCCTACTCTTTTTGGAAAATATAATGTTGTTGTATTTTTCATGTTTAAAGCCTGAAAAGAATAAAATAATGCCTATAGTAAAATGGAAATAACGAGTTTCTAAATATAGATGCTCTAGTTTGGGTTGCGGAGAGGCAACCCAAACCAATCTGCCCCTGGTACCCGTGGACCCAATCCTGGTGTCGACCCTAACACTGCCAACCAGCAACAGGGCACTCAGCCCAAGCCTGGACAGGCCACTTCACACTAATAAGCCTTGTTCGTGTTGCGGTGTTTATGGTCATTACACCCACGATTTTCCCCTCTTACCCCAGATGCGGCAGATGTGGGAGTCTCAAGCCACATTGCGCGGACAGCACGCCTCCCCTCTGCCCCTCCTAATGTGGCCACCACCCAACCAACTGTGTTTACTGATCCTTTCCCTCAGCAAGGATTCGTGGCTACCCAACCGCCTGACAGCCAGGTCGCCACTCCCCCTTCCCTTTCTGGTTCCTCTGATTACCAGATCCTTATGATGCACTCCGATCCTTCCCCGACCGTCGACCTTCACCTTCAAACTCGGTCTCGCCAGTACCCCAAGCCTCCTACTTAGTCTGCCCCCGAGCCTCCTTCTTCAGGTTCTACAGAGCCTCTTTCGACATCCAGTGGCCCCTTACATATCCCTCAACCCAAAGTTGAGGTTCATACCAAGATTCCTAAGGGACCCCTACATCGAAACGCTGCTTCTGGTCGAGCTGCTCATTCGTATAGTATAGTAGATGATTTGGCGCAATCCCCTGCTGCCATTTCCACACTGGAACTCCTCCAGTCGTGCCCTTCCCAAAAGAGGGCTCTACTATCTGCCGTGGGCGCTGTAGATCCTGCTGATGACCAAATGATTGTTTTCGACGCTACTCAATCAGACCATCCTCCTCTCCCTCCTTCCGTTGCCTTCCAAATCCCAGTCAAAATCCGGAACGCCAACGTTTCCCGGTGCATAATTGATGAGGGGGAATCCACCTGCGTGATGTCCGCTTCAGTTTGGAAGCAACTTGGATCCCCTGAGTTGGCCCCGTCCATGATCACCCTTCGAGCGTGGGATGGCCATGCCTCCCAGCCCATTGGCCTGTTTCGTAATTGTCCTATCACCCTCGCCGGTAATACTGTTTGCGTTGACGTCGAAGTCATCGACGCCCCGCTAGACTAAAACATTCTATTGGGGCAAAGCTACACCTATGCTATGTATGTTGTCCCATCCGCGGTTTTTCGCAAGATTTCTTTCCCCCATAATGGAAAGATAGTCACCATTGACCAGTTGACATATCATGAGCCAAACTCTCAGACCTCACCTGAGACGACCATCTCTTCTGTAACCAACAAGAAAATCGTCGATTCCTTGACCAGTGTCTCCCCCGACGTCTACAAAGATTCCTCCCTGCTTGGAACTTTCCCTAACCTTCCCCCCTCCTCCTATCACTAATCCCAGCTTATTGAATGTTTGCATGATGCAATTGTCTTAGGCTGCCCTTACGCAGCCTGCCTCGGCTAGTCAGCAACCTCCCCCTCGCCCTCCACACCCTGCTCCTAGCCATTCATCTCAGCCAGCCAGACCTCCTCCTTCTGGCCCTCCCCCTACAGCTGGTATCCCTGACCCCCTTTATCCTCCTGGCTCGGTTCCCCCAAGCCTTAACCATCTCAGAGCCGTCCCTCCTGGTCATTACCCTGCTGGGCAGATACCTTTCCTGGCTCCCCCTCCTGGAGTATTTTCTATCCCCGTCATGGCCACCCTCTCTCTCCCTAACCTGACCCTCGGTATACCCGTCTGGTACATTGACCCTCCAGCCGCTACCCCTCCCGGTCACCCCAAACCTTACCTTGCTTTGACACCAGTTCAACCGGTCCCCCTCACTTCCTCTAGGCCCCCAGCACCTCCACAGGACCCTACCCCTATGGTGCCACCTCGCGGAAAGAAAGGAAAAGCTCGTAAGGGGGCAACCCAGTAGGACCAGGCCATCCCGACAACCCCTACCCCTCCGCGACCGCCAAAGCCCGCTATATAATGCGCTTTGTGCGATATCTTCGGTCACGCCACCCATATGTGTCCTGAATTGTCGCACCTCAAGATTCTGGTCAACGAGACGTTTCCCAACTCTGACATCCCCGAATTCTACGTCACTATCCCGGACTCTATCCCGAAACTCAAAACCTTGCGCACAAACCACCCTTGTGCTTTGTGTGATTTCCACGGCCATTACACCCACCTTTGTCCCTGCCTTGACGAGTATCATTCCTCCTTTGATATGTACCGCCAATCCAAGGCCACTTCGATAGGACCAAAGGATCTTCCTACTCCCATTCACATTCCTCCTCCCGCTATCGAGCCAACAGATTCGTCAACCACCATTTTTTACCTGTCATCATCCTTGCGAGATAATTCACCCACCCTTCAACCTGCAGATACTCTCGGCTCCTCAGCCGACCTTGGATCTGTTGCTATTGCACATATCAGCCCTTCTCCTCCTGATGACCCGTCACACATCACTACCTCCTCGGGTGACCTTTCTTCCTCCAGTATTCCCATCTTCCAGTCTGATGAAGACATTATGGAAGCCGTGACCAACCCGGACTTTCCATGGGACGATATGCACCATCGTGCATACTTCCTCCCACAACAGTCCCATGACCAATTTACTGTGGAAACCAAAGACTTCATCCCCAATGCAGTCGATTGGTTCAAAAACCCCATCCCTGCACCTGATGCTTTCGAAGAAGGAAACATGGCCAATATCTCTCCTACCATCAAAATTGACATTTCAGTCACACCAAGTATCGAATAATATATCACCTTTGGTGCCCAATGCACCCCGGAAGAAATTGAAGCTTACACCAAGCTTTTCAGAGAATTCCGCGATATTTTCACCTGGTCTTATTCTGAAATTCCCGGACTCGATCTCGCCATTGTCGAACACCATATTGACACATGGCCTGATACCAAACCGGTCCGTCAAAAGTTGAGACCCATTCATCCTTCCAGATGTGACGCTATCAAAGCCGAAATCGATAAGCTCAAGCAGGCTGGTTTCATTTACCCCATTGAATACACCACTTGGGTATCCAACCCAGTTCCCGTTCTCAAGAAACAAGGCACCATCCGTGTCTGCACAGACTTTCGCAACTTGAACAAAGCTTGTCCCAAAGACAACTTCCCCACACCATTCATTGACCAAATCATTGACGAGTGTGTGGGGCATGAGGTTCTATCCTTTATGGATGGTTTCTCCGGATACAACCAAATTGCTATCCGTCCTGCTGATCAACTCAAAACCACGTTCATTAGTCCGTGGGGAACTTTTGCTTACCGGGTCATGCCTTTCAGCCTCAAAAATGCCAGCGCCACTTTTCAACGGGCCATGTCTTATTGTTTCCATGACTTAGCTCATATTATCCTTGCTTATTTAGACAACCTCACTGCACGTTCGAAGCATCGGGCGCAACACCTACACGATCTGCGCACCATTTTTCTCCGATGTCGCAAGTATAATATCCGCCTTAACCCGTTGAAATGCGTCTTTTGCGTTCCTGCCGGCCGTCTCTTAGGCTTCATCGTGTCTAAGGATGGTATCACTCTTGACCCTTTGAAAGTTCAAGCCATTCTTGAACTTCCCATTCCGCGTACCCTTCGCCAGCTCCAAAGTCTCCAAGGCAAAGCTAATTTTCTTCGTCGGTTCGTCCCTGACTATGCCACCACCGCACATGGGTTCCTTAGACTCGTCCGATCCACTTTCCCATTCGTTTGGGATTCCTATGCTCATGAGTCTTTCGATGCCCTCAAGCAGGCTCTCACATATGCTCCCTTGATCCGCCCTCCCGACTTTGATCGGGACTTCATCCTGTATATCTCCGCTTCCACCTATTCGGTCGCTGGAGTCCTTTTCCAGGAAGATGACAATGGTATCGAGCATGTGATCTACTACGTCAGTAAGAACCTTGTAGGGCCCCCTGTTTCCTACTCATCTGAAGAAAAATTAGCGCTGGTTGTAGTGTTCTCAGTCCAAAAAATTCGTCATTATATCCTCATGCGCTCCACCAAGGTTGTGACTAATTCCAACCCCTTGGCTTTCCTATTGAGTCGTTGTATCCTCACTGGGAAGTACGCCCGTTGGGTCGTCATTCTTCAGGAATTCGACCTCAAATTTGTCACACCAAAGAGTAAGAAAGGCTTAGCCCTCGCTGAGCTCATTTCTGAATTACCTACCGGATCGCACGACCCTCCAGTTAATGATGACTTTCCTTATGAACACTTATTTTCCATTACTTCCGACGACCCGTGGTATGGCGATATTCTTACTTACGTGTGAACCCAAAAGTTCGCCCTCCACCTTGATCGTGAGGCTCGCCAACGTATCCGACACCAAGCTCCCGGATACCTCCTTATCGGCGACGACCTCTATCGTCACGGGGTTGATACTGTCCTTCGTCGTTGTCTCACACACGCTGAAGCTGAACAGGTCCTTAATGCCTGCCATAGCGGCGCTTGCGGTGGCCACCTCTCTGGTCTTGCTACCGCCCAGAAAGTCATGCACGCTGGGTATTTTTGGCCTTCCCTCTTCAGTGATTGCATTGAGGCAGTCAAACAATGTCCCAATTGCCAACATTTCGCCCCTAAGGCGCGAGCTCCCCCAGCTCCCCTCCATCCGGTCGTCTCCACTGGTCCCTTCTGTAAATGGGCCATCGACTTTATGGAGTGTCGCCCGCCATCCGCTGGTAACCACAAATATATCATCGTGGCGGTCGAATATTTCACAAAATGGGCCGAGGCCATGCCTACATTTAACAACACGGCAGCTACTGCGGCCCTCTTTTTCTTTAACCACGTTATCGCTCGATTTGGAGTTCTGAAACAACTGGTCTTTGACCATGGCAGAAATTTTGAAGATGAGATATGGCGCGAGCTATCCTCACTGTTGGGTTTTGAGCACCAATATTCCTCCTCCTATTACCCCCAAGGTAATGGCCAAGTTGAAGCAGTCAACAAAATTCTCAAGACTATGCTTCAACGGACGGTGAATAAGCACAAAACCAACTGGCACCTCATGCTCTTCCCTACTTTATGGGCCTATCGGACTTCTGTTAAAACTGCCACCGGGTTCACTCCTTTCCACCTCATTTTTGGAGAGGAGGCAGTCTTACCAATCGAGTGTGAAATCCCTTCCCTGCATCTGGCCGTCGAACTTCTCCCTGACACCCAACCTCTAGAACAACGACTTATCATGCTCGAGCGTGCTTTCGAAGACCGCAACCCAAACCAATCTACCCCTGGTACCCGTGGACCCAATCCTGGTGTCGACCCTAACACTGCCAACCAGCAACAGGGCACTCAGCCCAAGCCGGACAGGCCGCTTCGCACTAATAAGCCTTGTTCGTGTTGTGGTGTTTATGGTCATTACACCCACGATTGTCCCCTCTTACCCCTGATGCGGCAGATGTGGGAGTCTCAAGCCACATTGCGCGGACAGCACGCCTCCCCTCATGCCCCTCCTAATGTGGCCACTACCCAACCAGCTGTGTTTACTGATCCTTTCCCACAGCAAGGATTCGTGGCTACCCAACCGCCTGATAGCCAGGTTGCCACTCCCCGTTCCCTTTCTGGTTCCTCTAATTACCAGATCCTTATGATGCACTCTGATCCTTCCCCGACCGTCGACCTTCACCTTCAAAGTCGGTCTCGCCAGTACCCCAAGCCTCCTGCTCAGTCTGCCCCTGAGCCTCCTTCTTCAGGTTCTACAGAGCCTCTTTCGACATCCAGTGGCCCCTTACATATCCCTCAACCCAAAGTTGAGGTTCATACCAAGATTCCTAAGGGACCCCTACGTCGAAACGCTACTTTTGGTCGAGCTGCTCATTCGTATAGTATAGTAGATGATTTGGCGCAATCCCCTGCTGCCATTTCCACACTGGAACTCCTCCAGTCGTGCCCTTCCCAAAAGAAGGCTCTACTATCTGCCGTGGGTGCTATAGATCCTGCTGATGACCAAATGATTGTTTTCGACGCCACTCAATCGGACCATCCTCCTCTCCCTCCTTCCGTCGCCTTCCAAATCCCAGTCAAAATCTGGAACGCCAACGTTTCTCGGTGCATAATTGATGAGGGGGCATCCACCTGCGTGATGTCCGCTTCGGTTTGGAAGCAACTCGGATCCCCTGAGTTGGCCCCTTCCACGATCACCCTTTGAGCGTGGGACGGCCATGCCTCCTAGCCCATTGGCCTATTTCATAATTGTCCTATCACCCTCGCCGGTAAGACTGTTTGCGTTGACGTCGAAGTCATCGACGCCCCGCTAGACTACAACATTCTATTGGGGTGAAGCTACACCTATGCTATGTCTGCTATCCCATCCGCGGTTTTCCGCAAGATGTCTTTCCCCCATAATGGAAAGATAGTCACCATTGACCAGTTGACATATCATGAGCCAAAATCTCAGACCTCACCTGAGACGACCATCTCTTTTTTAGCCAACAAGCAAACCATCGATTCCTTGACCAATGTCTCCCCCGGCGTTTACAAAGATTCCTCCCTGCTTGGAACTTTCCCTAACCTTCCCCCTCCTCCTATCACTGATCCCAGCTTATCGAATGTTTGCTTGATGCAATCGTCTTAGGTTGCCCTTAAGCGGCCTGCCTCGGCTACTCAGCAACCTCCCCCTCGCCCTCTGCAACCCGCTCCTAGCCATTCATCTCAGCCAGCCGGACCTCCTCCTTCTGGCCCTCTCCCTACAGCTGGTATCCCTGAACCCCTTTATCCTCCTGGATCGGTTCCCCCAGGCCTTAACCATCTCGGAGCCGTCCCTCCTGGTCATTACCCTGCTGGGCAGATACCTTTCCTGGCTCCCCCTCCCGGAGTATTTTCTGTCCCCGTCATGGCCACCCTCTCTCTCCCTAACCTGACCCTCGGCATACCTGTCTGGTACATTGACCCTCCAGCCGCTACCCCTCCCGGTCACCCCAAACCTTACCTTGCTTTGACACCGGTTCAACTGGTCCCCCTCACTTCCTCCGGGCCCCCAACACCTCCACAGGACCCTACCCCTGTGGTGCCAACCCCCGGAAAGAAAGGCAAAGCTCGTAAGGGGGCAACCCATCAGGACCAGGCCGCCCCGACAACCCCTACCCCTCCGCGACCGCCAAAGCCCACTATCCAATGCGCTTTGTGCGATATAGTCGGTCACGCCACCCATATGTGTTCTGAATTGCCGCACCTCAAGATTCTGGTCAATGAGACGTTTCCCAACTCTGACATCCCCGAAGTCTATGTCACTATCCCGGACTCTATCCCGAAACTCAAAACCTTGCGCACAAACCACCCTTGTGCTTTGTGCGAGTTCCATGGCCATTACACCCACCTCTATCCCCGCCTTGACGAGTATCGTTCCTCCTTGGACATGTACCGCCGATTCAAGGCCACTTCGATAGGACCAGAGGATCTTCCTACTCCCATTCACATTCCTCCTCCTGCTATCGAGCCAACAGAGCCGTCAACCACCATTTTGTACCTGTCATCATCCTCGCAAGATAGCTCACCTACCCTTCAACCTGCAGATACTCTCGGCTCCTCAGCCGACCTTGGATCTGTTGATATTGTACATCTGAGCCCTTCTCCTCCTGATGACCTGTCACACATCACTACCTCCTCGGGTGACCTTTCTTCCTCCAGTCTTCCCATCTTCTAGTCCGATGAAGACATTATGGAAGCCATGACCAACCCGGAATTTCCATGGGACGATATGCACCATCATGCATACTTTCTCCCACAGCAGTCCCATGACCAATTTGCTGTGGAAACCAAAGACTTCATCCCCAATGCAGTCGATTGGTTCAAAAACCCCATCCCTGCACCTGATGCTTTCGAAGAAGGAAACATGGCCAATATCTCTCCTACCATCAAAATTGACATTTCAGTCACACCAGGTACCGAAGAATATATCACCTTGGGCGTCCAATACACCCTGGAAGAAATCGAAGCTTACACCAAGCTTTTCAAAGAATTCCACGCTATTTTTGCCCGGTCCTATTCTGAAATGCCCGGACTCGATCCCACCATTGTCGAACACCATATCGACACATGGCCTGATGCCAAACCGGTCCGTCAAAAGTTGAGACCCATTCATCCTTCCAGACGTGACGCTATCAAAGCCGAAATCGATAAGCTCAAGCAGGCTGGTTTCATTTACCCCATTGAATACACCACTTGGGTATCCAACCCAGTTCCCGTACTCAAGAAACAAGGCACCATCTGTGTCTGCACAGACTTTCGCGACTTGAACAAAGCTTGTCCCAAAGACAACTTCCCCACACCATTCATTGACCAAATCATTGAGGAGTGTGCGGGGCATGAGGTTCTATCCTTTATGGATGGTTTCTCTGGATACAACCAAATTGCTATCCGTCCTGCTGATCAACTCAAAACCGCGTTCATTAGTCCGTGGGGAACTTTTGCTTATCGGGTCATGCCTTTCAGCCTCAAAAACGCCGGCGCCAATTTTCAACGGGCCATGTCTTATTGTTTCCATGACTTAGCTCATATTATCCTTGCTTATCTAGACGACCTCACTGCACGTTCTAAGCATCGGGCGCAGCACCTCCACGATCTGCGTACCATTTTTCTCCGATGTCGCAAGTATAATATCCACCTTAACCCGTTGAAATGCGTCTTTTGCGTTCCTTCCGGCTGTCTCTTAGGCTTCATCGTGTCTAAGGATGGTATCACTCTTGACCCTTTGAAAGTTCAAGCCATTCTTGAACTTCCCATTCCGCGTACCCTTCGCCAGCTCCAAAGTCTCCAAGGCAAAGCTAATTTTCTTCGTCGGTTCATCCCTGACTATGCCACCACTGCACATGGGTTCCTTAGACTCCTCTGATCCACTATCCCATTCGTTTGGGATTCCTATGCTCATGAGTCTTTCGATGCCCTCAAGCAGGTTCTCACATCTGCTCCCTTGATCTGCCCTCCTGACTTTGATCGGGACTTCATCCTGTATATCTCTGCTTCCACCTATTCGGTCGCTGGAGTCCTTATCCAGGAAGATGAAAATGGTATCGAGCATGTGATCTACTACATCAGTAAGAACCTTGTAGGGCCCCCTATTTCCTACTCATCTGAAGAAAAATTAGCGCTGGCTGTAGTGTTCTCAGTCCAAAAACTTCGTCATTATATCCTCATGCGCTCCACCAAGGTTGTGACTAATTCCAACCCCTTGGATTTCCTATTGATTCGTCGTATCCTCACTGGAAGTACGCCCGTTGGGTCGTCATTCTTCAGGAATTCGACCTAGAATTTGTCACACCAAAGAGTAAGAAAGGCTTAGCCCTCGCTGAGCTCATTTCTGAATTACCTACCGGATCGCACGACCCTCCAGTTAATGATGAATTTCCTGATGAACATTTATTTTCCATTACTTCCGACGACCCGTGGTATGGCAATATTCTTACTTACGTGCGAACCCAAAAGTTCGCCCTCCACCTTGATCGTGAGGCTCGCCAACGTATCCGACACCAAGCTCCCCGATACCTCCTTATCGGCGACGACCTCTATCGTCGCGGTGTTGATACTGTCCTTCATCGTTGTCTCACACACGCTGAAGCTGAACAGGTCCTTAATGTCTGCCATAGCGGTGCTTGCGGTGGCCACGTCTCCGGTCTTGCTACTACCCAGAAAGTCATGCGCGCTGGGTATTTTTGGCCTTCCCTCTTCAGTGATTGCATTGAGGTAGTCAAACACTGTCCCAATTGCCAACATTTCGCCGCTAAGGCGCGAGCTCCCCTAGCTCCCCTCCATCCGGTCATCTCCACTGGTCCCTTCTGTAAATGGGCCATCGACTTTATGGAGTGTCGCCCACCATCCGCTGGTAACCACAAATATATCATCGTGGCGGTCGACTATTTCACAAAATGGGCCGAGGCCATGCCTACATTTAACAACACGGCAGCTACCGCGGCCCTCTTTTTCTTTAACCACGTTATCGCTCGATTTGGAGTTCCGAAACAACTGGTCTCTGACCATGGCAGACATTTTGAAGATGAGATATGGTGCGAGCTATCCTCACTGTTGGGTTTTGAGCACCAATATTCCTCCTCCTATTACCCCCAAGGTAATGGCCAAGTTGAAGCAGTCAACAAAATTCTCAAGACTATGCTTCAACGGATGGTGAATAAGCACAAAACCAACTGGCACCTCATGCTCTTCCCTGCTTTATGGGCCTATCGGACTTCTGTTAAAACTGCCACCGGGTTCACTCCTTTCCACCTCGTTTTTGGAGAGGAGGCAGTCTTACCAATCGAGTGTGAAATCCCTTCCCTGCATCTGGCCGTCGAACTTCTCCCTGACACCCAACCTCTAGAAAAATGACTTATCATGCTCGAGCACGCTTCCAAAGACCACCGTGTTGCCTTGCAAACCACGGAAGCGGCCAAGAAACATACCAAAGCCCAGTATGACCGAAAAGTCCAGCCTCGCACTTTTCACGAAGGTGACCTTGTTCTAGTCTATGACCAGGCCCATGATGTCCTTGGTCATGGGAAGTTCGACTCATTATGGCTAGGCCCTTACATCATCAGTAAGGATCTCGGTAAGGGGGCATACCTCTTAGAGGATTTCGAAGGAAACCCCCTTCCTAATCCTCGCAATGCACTCTATCTTAAGAAATATTACCCTTAGCATTTCCCTTCTGAAATGCATGTTTTATTTTCTTTTAGATAGCCAGCATATTTTTTTGTTTTTTGTGTTTAACACTTCACCAGGACACATTTTGTCCAAGAAGGGTCACTTCACCTCTCCTTAAAATCGAATTTCCTCACTTACGACACTTGTACTTGGGGCACCATTTTGCCTCCTTACTTGACTTTGTTCATGTCGATCTTCGTCATGAGTTACCTTCTTGTACTCATGTTTTCATGGTCCCCCATTGGGCCTTTCTTATGTGGCAGCACCATCAAGTCGCCCTTGTTTAGAGCATCCAAGTTTAGTCATCATCGCATTCATGGAGTCTATCCCGAGTCCCTTTGTACCCCGATATAGCCCTCCATCCTTCATTGCTTGGTCTCTCTCTTGTGTCGCACATTATGACCTTCAGTCCCACTGTCCCCTGTCCCTTATGATATTGTGTCAGTCGCTGCCATGTCATTCATGCCCTTTATGCTCTAACAAGGGAAGTCGTCCATTCGCCACTCAATCCTTTCCATTTCACCATCATCATTAGTGTCAGTCTATCCGTCGCTCTACTATTGTCTCTCATGCCTTAGTTGAGGATATCTCATTGCCTCACTTATGGCAGACCTCCTTCTGTCGACATCAGCTCATTCATTCCAGAAGTCGGGTCTAGAGGGCGGTGTACCTTGGTTCCAGCTTCCACTCTTGTTCGGTGCCTCGGATCAGGCAAAGGGATCTCTCATTTCCCTTTGACTTGATTGTTTCTCCACTCCAGCTCCTTTCAGCATGACTGAGATCCGTATACTTGATGGTTTAGTGATACAGTAGCAGCTCTTGATGATTCCCGGGTGTGTGTGAGATGTCTCAACCCTCATGAGGGGGTGGCCCTGCAGGTAGCCCCCCACATCCCCGGATGACCTCCTCCTTGCAGCCTTCGATGCAGCTCCAGATATTTGATGATGTTGGCCTTAGCCACTTGCAGCGCCTCTTTGATGTGCATGTATCAGTCAGATTTTGTGAGCCCTTCCCTAGTTACAGGGGGCATTTGGGTTGTATTTGTATCTCATGTACTCAGATATTATTGTACAAGTCCTGGCTGTTATCCCAGGCACAACATGTATATGGGATTCCTCATTGTATTTTTACCTGGCTCATGATTATGCCGGCTGTACTTTATGGTTCGGTCCCTTGTTTACTGGACACACTATTCTTTTGTACTTTGTCTCGGCGGGCATAGGTATGCCTCCCCCGCCGCCTTTAGCACAGGTAACCTCTCATAAAAAGAGACTTGTTGCACCTGCAAGTCTTGTCTCCTCAGGGTATAGTTCTTCAACACATTAGTCTACCTTAAATTTCTCTCTCTGACTTCCCTTTTGATGTCTAGTGATTGAGTTCTTACAACGTACTTCGGTCATACGATTTTCTCACGACACTGCATATATTTGAGGGCAATACGGTACACCATTTTTTGGTCATCTAACCTATTATCATTAGATGGACCCAAGTACACCATGTAAGACCAATTTTACCTAAGTAAAATTTCTTTCACTATGTAAAATAACTTAATAAACCACATTTATTAGGTTGTTTATGGTCTAAATAGGAAACCCCAAAAGGAAATGTTAAACAAACCTATATTTTTTTGATTTTCCTCAAGAAATAATTAGTTAAACAATAGTTTAATTAATATTTCTGGTTATATTTAACCCAAAACAAAGAAATTAGTTAGATAAATCATTATTTATCTTATTATTTTCTAAAGAATAATTGTTTAAATCTTATTTAAATAATATTCTTTGTTAAATATGACTAATTCACCCTTAAGTAATTAAATAAATCATTATTTATTTGATTATTACTCAACCATATCCTTAAAATGATAAATAAATCATTTATTTATTTATTATTTACAAATAAGGGGATTTGACTCAAGTCAAATTCCTTTTCCCTCCAACAAATATAATAAAATATTCCATAAAAAGTGGATACGAATCTGGTTAACCCATGCACCAAGTTCTAGATCACCCTAATATTTTGTTATAAATAGAAGGGTTTTCCCCATTCATTAGTCACCTTTGATTGCATTAGTTCACTCTGGATCTATACACTTAGTCACATTTCTCCATTTTTGTCTTGTGAGCTCCCATTGAGTTCTATGTTTGTCTGGGTTTTCTACACCAACAAGAGAGAGGAATTTTAGATCTGAAATGCTGAGGACTTCCATTACATCCACGAGGACAATTGGATACGCCTTCTTGTTTTCCTCCCCAGGTACCCAATTAATATAAAAATTCTTTTCAAAAAAAATTTAGGTGTCTTGTCTATTGGTATATGGAGCAAACCCTTGTTTTTTTTTTTTTCTTAATGTCTTTCCATGCATAGATCTGGTTTTGCGGCTCTTTTTATGTTCAACTAACCGCAGATCTGAAGATATTGGCAGCCACTTTTGTTGTTAGGGCTATTAGTTATGCGTAGCTAAAGTGGTCCTTTTTCGTACACTTCGACAAAGGATTCATACTAACACGACATTTTGGCCAAGCTCCATCTATTAGCAGTGCTGGTCTTGTTGAGGATTTTGCAGCTGCTTGAGTTGCAGCAAGTGGTAGTCTAGATCTGCAGAGATCTACTTGTTTTGGAGAAGATTTCTCTCAGGGAGGGTGTCTTGTGACCACTAGGAAGAGGATATCTCTCCCATTTTGTATTCAGATCTATATTTTATAGTTTTTACTTCAGTTCCATTGAGCTACAGTGCAGTGCCTTCCATGAACTGTATTTTCTGCATTGGGGTTTAAATGTTATTCTAGTTTTGTGCAAATCTGCTCTCAAGTGATTGAGGCTTGCCTCTCACTTTTTAATTATTTCAAGTAGCTGTTGTTATAAGCTATTTCAGATCTGATTTCTTGTATAATAAAAGTAATCTTCAGAAATTCTTAGTTTTCTGTAGTTCTGTAGCTTTAAAATTCAGATCTACTCTTGTACATACATTATTTTGATGAAATTCAAAGGGGATCGGACAGAGGAGGTTGAGTAGTTTCCAGATATAGTATGGATCTGATGTTTCAGCCATAGATTTTTCATAGATCTGAGTTTTCACTTACAGCAGCTGAAACCCCTGAAAAATAACGCTGATATATTTTGCAGTCTTTCTCCTATGTTGCAACATCTCCATCTTGAAGGTTATTTCATGTAAATCTCTGTTTTTCTTACATATTTTGATGAAGATATGAACCCAAGCTGATTTTTTGATGATTGTGTCATATTCCAACTAATAGCTTTAGAAAATCACGCTACCTAAGCTTCACTAAATTCTGCATATTCAAAGTCATGGGGATTGGGTGTTTTTCTTGACTAGTCGGGAAGGAGGAACTGTTTAACATAGAAAAAATTATTATTTTTTGGCTGAAATTTGACATGGGAGTCCCTAATAACCATATATATCAGATAAAACCACTTTCCCACCTTATTTTTACACATATCTCTGATTATACTCATTTTAGGGCCTAAATCCTCACTTTTCCCCAACCCTTGGTTCATAAAAAGTTGTATAAATAATTTATGTAGTTAAATACATGTATTTATATCTATTTCATCTATTTTTAAGCTTATCCATCAGTGCAAGACCGTTATACAGTTTCCATATTGCTGCAGTCCCTTATTTCGACAGTTTTCAAGGCAACTAGGTGTGGGAGAACTGTTTAACTCACCTAGACTGATTTTCTTCTGATCTCCTCTTGGAATTGGGTTTTATATTATCATATATAATGGATCCAAGAGTTTATATTAGATACCTTCTTGGAAATATTATGTCTTGACATAGTTTTATAGACAGAGTCTACTAGTGGCTAGCTAGCCTCTGGGTCTCATCCTTTCTTGTAAAGGTGAAATAACTAGTAAATGCCCCTACAGTCAATCTCTGGAATAGTTCATTTGTTTATTGTTAATTTTTATGAAAATAAGGGAATATGATTTGTTGGATTCATGAGCAGTTCCTAATTTGGAACATTACTGTGGTATCAGAGCATGATCTTTGGCACAACTTGTGAGATCAAGCTATCAATGAATTAAGAGTAGAAGCAGAGATCAGATTGATGGAGAGGATGAGATTACTCTCATCAATTTTCATTTCAGAGAAGGACCTCTTAAAGGAGGTTCAACCGATGGAAAAATAAGGATGTAGTGAAACTCTAAGAGGGTTTCAAAGCAAAAGAAGCTACAGTGAAATTCCTAGAAAATTTCAGGAAGATGAAGGAGTACCCAGTACTTATTATGATGTGTGTGAGAATTCAGCCACAAAATCTGATTTACAATTTTGTCACATCCCCCTTTCTTTCTGAGAGAAAGAGGAGACGAAGAAGTAATGACAGAAAAAGAGATTCCCTCACTCTTTTTCCAGACCTTGAAGGATATTCAAGAAAATCTCAAGGAGATTGAGGGGGTAGAGACTTGTACCAGTGTTGGCACAACCTTGGAGGAGCAGCCTTCATGTTCAATGGAGAAAGACTACACAGTTGTAGAAGAAGTTCTTGCTTCTACATTTCACCAAGGTATGGTCAAGAATTCATCTGTTCTCATTTCAGCCCATTACATGGAGAGATCTACATTTCTATGTGTTGTTGATCTAGAACAATAGAGTTGCACTGCATTGTGAAAGAGTAGTAAGGGAGGAATAAGATCTTCCTTTGTAGATATCAAAGGGGCTGCATTTCATAAGCCCTTGAGATGGAGAAGGTGCAAAAGCACTAGGATACCAAGAGAATATGGGAAAGAGGGCCAATCTCATTCCTATCTATTGCAGAAGGTTGATGCACCTAAAGAGGTGATTGGATTGTGCAGTGGAAGCAGGGGGGTTTTCTCCATTCATGTATTCAGTCACCACTAGATGATGTCTCATTTCCTGGAGACATTGCACCAAGAAGGCCACTTGATCAGCAAGGAGAGGTGAATGCTTCACATGGTGAGGCATTGCCCTATGGTTTCAGAGAAGTGGAGACCTTGGGAGGTCTTGAAGTAGCGCTGAGAGTATTGGGTAGGCTCAAGGAAGAGAAAAGCAGTCTCTCAACATCATCCACACCCACTCTCATTTCAGTTTCTGCGCTGTGGCAGGAAAAGCAGGGGTAGGATAGAAGCCTTCCCACATCTACGTTTGGCATGGGAGATATGCATGCACATGACTCTTGGGAAGAGTTATTACAGTCTTCTCTCTTCTCTTGGAGAATGGAAGGAGGCTCATCTATGAGTTTCTCCCATTGCATGAACAAAAATTGTGGTAAGGGTGTTGATTATCTTGATTTATCTCATGAATACATGCATCCCTTAACCACATATGTGTAGGATGTTGCTACAAGGAGTAGCATTCTTATTTTGAGGTTGCATGGTCTACTTGAGGCCATGACCAATGTTGATAACTACTCCCTAGGAGGACTTGGGGAGGAATTATATTTTGGGGGACATACTTACATTGCCTCATCCATCATACACTTCCTCCAAGCTTATGAAGAGATTAGGGTAGCATGCAAGTGCTTGGAAGACCACATTTTTTAGCAGTCTCTATTGCAGTTGAGGTCCAAACTACGTTGGTTGCATATGAGGGATCAATTCCCTTCAAATTTGTTTCATACAACAGCCAACATGAATTCTATTCTTGCTCCCTATGTTGTTGATATTTCTATTTTTATGAGGAGCATATGTGGGAGAGGAGGAATGATACATTGGATGAATGTATCCATTGGGAATGCACTCTCCCATATTCAATTGAATTTCAAGAAGAGGAGGGAAATTTTTTTGGCTGCTGCATGGTACATTGTATCATATTCTACAAAGGGTCATGTATTGAGTTTGTATCATGAAGGGGAGCCTCTCACATGGGAGGAATTAGAGCAAGACATGTTTTTCTTTATCTCCATTCAGCCAACACTTATTTTCCTCTATCATTTCCAAGCTTTGGAGAAGCTTATTTCAGCAAGCAAGTGGTAGGATGGCCACTTATGGTATCATAACTTGAGGCAACAAGATGATGGACAACACTGGTCTCAAGGAAGGGACTATTGTCACCATCCAGCACATCATATGGAACTTATTCCACATGTCTTTTGGAGCACATATGGTGAAGATAAATTGTTCACTGTATGCATAAGAGGGTGGGAAAGGAGGCTCACTGGAATGAATGGAGGAGATCATGGAGTTTCAAATTCCTTTTGGCTTCATGGTGACTACATTTTTTCAGCCCAGGATCCACAGCTCTACATCCATCAACAGTGGGAAGAGGGACAACATGAGTTGGATATATTCATCCCTCATTTCCAGCCTTGTAGCCCCTACTCAATTCACATCATGGGGATTAATGATTGTTTTTATGAGCTATCAAGGATGGATCCTTCTATTTGGATGATAGCATGGGTGTGGGAGAAAATCATTGGGAAAATTTTTCCCCATGCTCTTCATGAATCCTACCTGATGAGGCCATTGAGCAACAAGGAGATCACCACTTGTACCTCCCATTTCTCATGATGTACACTTGCTATTTTGCACTTGGAGAAGGTCATTGGATGGTATATTCATTGCTTATCATTTGCAGCTATGGTGGGATCCATTGGTGAGGCCACAAAAAAGGGAAGGAGAAGTCTGGTTCTTCCTTGCAGTTTCTTGAGGATAAACAACATTTGGGAGGGGGAGACTGTAATGTTCCTAAATTAGCTTCAGCTAATTGGAACATTAATTTTGCCTTGTTAATTTTTGTATTTCATGGTTGATGAATAAAATGTAAAGGAGGATAATAAAAAATCCTTAAATCAAAGAATAAATACATACCCAATGTGAAAAGGGATAAATCTGGGCCTTTTGTAACAAAATCCACTTGTGTGTGAACAGAAATTGGACCACTTTGGAGAACCAACGCAGTTTTAGAAGAGGGATCCAATGTAAAAGGGGTTAAGTCAATTGAAGTGGTTTAGGGTTTGTGCACCCCTTCAAGTTATAAAAATGAGGAGAGGGCTCAAGAAATGGTTGTTGAAGAATTTTGAGAAGTTGCTGCAGCAACTCTATTCTCTTGGTTGTTGAGCCTAAGGGAAGAGGATTTCCTGTTTAGGAATCCTCCCTCCTTCCTTGAGTAGTTCATGGAGGAGAATGCACTGAAATGAGACACTATCTGGAATTTTGGCCAAACTCCATCTATTAGCAGTGCTGGTCCTGTTGAGTATTTTGCAGCTACTTGAGTTGCAGCAAGTGGTAGTCTAGATCTGCAGAGATCTAGTTTTTTTGGAGAATATTTCTTTGAGGGAGGGTGTCTTCTGACCACCCGGAAGAGAATCACTCTCCTATTTTGTATTTACATCTGTATTTTATAGTTTTTACTTCAGTTCCATTGAGCTACAGCATAGTCCGTTCCATGAACTACGTTTTCTGCATTGGGGTTTAAATTTTATTCCAGTTTTGTGCAAATCTGCTCTCAAGTGATTGAGGTTTGCCTCTCACTTTGTAATTCTTTCAAGTAGTTGTTGTTGTAAGCTATTTTAGATCTGATTTCTTGTATAATAAAATTCATCTTCAGAAATTTTGAGTTTTCTGCAGTTCTGTAGCTTTAAAGTTCAGATCTACTCTTGTACATGCATTATTTTGATGAAATCCCAAGGGGATCGGACAAAGGAGGTTGAGTAGTTTCCAGATCTGGTATGGATCTGATGTTTCAGCCATATATCTGTCATATATCT
This sequence comes from Pinus albicaulis, assembly GCA_034641835.2. Lineage (NCBI taxonomy): Eukaryota > Viridiplantae > Streptophyta > Pinopsida > Pinales > Pinaceae > Pinus > Pinus albicaulis. Next base: position 1,082,160,896 of record CM076579.1, on the reverse strand, counting down.
GAGTTTTCACTTACAGCAGCTGAAACCCCTGAAAAATAACGCTGATATAGTCTGTAGTCTTTCTCCTATGTTGCAGCACCTCAATCTTGAGGGTTATTTCATGTAAATCTCTGTTTTTCTTACATATTTTTCTTAAGATATGAACCCAAGCTGATTTTATGATGATTTTTTCATATTCCAACTAATAGCTTCAGAAAATCACGCTACCTGAGCTTCAGTAAATTCTGCATATTCAAATTCATGGGGATTGGGTGTTTTTCTTGACTAGTCGGGAAGGAGGAACTGTTTAACTTAGAATTTTTTTTTTTTGGGATGAAATTTAACATGGGAGTCCCTCATAAACCTAGCTATCAGATACAACCACTTTCCCACCTTATTTTTACGCATATCTCTGATTATACTCGTTTTAGGGCCTAAATCCTCACTTTTCCCCAACCCTTGGTTCATAAAACATTGTATAAATAATTTCTGTAGTTCAAGACATGTATTTATATATATTTCATCCTTTTCTAAGCTTATTCATCAGGTAAATATTGTTATATAGTTTCCATATTGTTGCAGTCCCTTATTTCGGTAGTTTTCAAGGCAACTAAGTGTGGGAGAACTATTTAACCCACCTAGAATTATTTGATTCTGATATCCTCTTGGAATTGGGTTTTATATTATCAGATATAATGGATCCAAGAGTTGATATTAGATCCGCTCTTGGAAATATTAGCTCTTGACCTAGTTCTATAGACAGAGTCTGCTAGTGGGCCAACTAGCCTCTGGGTCTCATCCTTTTTTGTAAAGGTGACATACCCAGTAAATGCCCATACAGTCAATCTATGGAATAGTTCAGTTTTTATTGTTAATTTTTCTGGAAAAAAAAAGGAATATGATTTTCCGGATTCATGAGCAGTTCCTAATTTGGAACATTACAATTACTATGCTCAATGCAAGGTGGTGAAACTAGTCATTGGCACTCAAATGAATGTTCTTTCGACTGGTGAAAGGTTTCAATTCACAGAGGCTAAATTATTTCATGATTTGAACTTGCAAAAAGTCATGGTAAAAAGGGTGGCTTATACATGAGTCTAAATGAAGCCGACTTAAGGTAAAAAAGGTACAAGTAGTCAATATTCAATGCAACAGTACAACTTAACATGTGGGATCCTCTAAGGTATATGGCCAAAAAGATAACGAAGAAAGGGAATGAGGATTCATCGCAAAGTCATGGTGTGACTAAAGAGGACTCCCTATCCTAAGAACAGAAATTTGGCATGGGTTCCAAGTGACAACAAGGTACTATCTAGGGTCCCCATGATAAGGTAGGCTCCTACCACACAAGTTATGAAACTTCTAAGTAGCAAGAAGGTTATGTGTCACAACTTGGTGGGGTCGATCCTGAGTCCAAAATGGAAAAGGAAACTAATAATATAGAATTCAAGTGGAGAACCTAACCTATATTCCAATTTCGAGAACCAATAAATTTCAGAGTGGAACAACCATACAAATACCTAAAGGAAAAGGTCTTCAAATTATTGTAGACATAATCATGAACACTAGGTAAGAAGTTAATACATCCCATATATAAAATTCATAAAAATATTGTGTTTACTGAATACAAAACTTGAAAACGAGTACCTTATATACAATATGGTACAAGGAACCACACAACCTTACAGATTATGCATAATAGTTCTTTAGGACAAGTCGCTTGGGGGACACATACTAAGGAATCCTTTAGTAGCTAAAAATCATGGCTTCAAAAATTTCCTCATGCAAAGGCAACTCAACATCTAGGAAAACATGAGAACTAGAAGGATCAAAAGATGGAATCAAGGGGTCCCATACACCCATAGGATAAATCACTCGATCAACTACTAGGATCAAATCCAAAGAAAGGAAATAATGGTGAAAAATATTTTTCTTAGAAGCAATTAAGGATTGAGGATATAATGCCACATAGTTGATCCATGGCAGGGAAGAGTCAACTTGAACACTTGGAACATACCAAAGGGTATTTTGAACTAAGTTCAAATTAGGATGGTGATTATTAGATGCAAGTTGATCAATAGTAACAATACTTCCATCATGAGGAAAACATATCACTCGAAAGAGTGAAGACCACATCATTCATAGCATAGAAATAATCATGCCCAAGTAGCATATTAAATTCTAAAGACTGATAAAACACCATCATATCAATTAAGAGAGTATTCCCACCTAAAGTGATAGGAAATTGAGTAAGAACACACATAAATTCACCAGTTCTTTTGTCATAAGCTAGTAATTGACTATCAATTGCCAACAAATTTAGAGAACCCAAATATTTCCAAGTTGAGGAGGATATAATACTTTCAGAGTATCCTTCATCAACCACACATCAATAGACATTTGTAATATTAACTCTAACCCTTATTTGGAAAGGTGCAGCAGAAGGAAGACAAGCCTCAACAAGACTATCCCAATAAAAGGAAACAATACTAGAACATGGAGGGGGTACATTCAAAGGGACCGAAATTCCCCCTTGACTAGAAGACTCTGAACTAGAAATTAAGAAGAATATATTGCTATACACTTCACCCCCCAGAAGAGTAGTTGGATCATCCTGAGATTTCACTGGCTCGACCACTTCATCAACCAATGGTTGAGTTGACAGTTAAGAAACCATAACAGGCTTAGGAATAGAATGACCTGTAGAATCAAACCACAACCTTTGTGCAATTGAAATATCAAGGCACAAATGAGTAAGATGATCTCCCTAACAAACCTTATAAGGGAACTTAGGTTTAAAGCTTTTACACTTGGGTTCTGATCAACATCAATGTCCCTAGCATGACTAGCAGTGGATGGTGGAGGATTTCCAAAATGACTTGCAGAGGTTGGTGGAGGGTCTCAAATGAGGAAAATTTTAGGGGCTAATACTCGTAGGTGGGCTAATTTCCCATTATTTTTCAAAAAAAAGGATTCGCCAATTTCCTTTTTTTCTAAAAACGAAGAAATTATTTTACCCTTAAAATCGCTAAAATTTTATGGGAGACTATATATAAAATCATTAGGAATTTGAATATTTTTAAAATTATATCAACAAACATTTTATAATTTGCATATTAGAGTCTAGTGATATTCTCCAAGGTTTCTAAACTTTAAGATAATTTTCCATTGTTAAAATTTTCCCTAGTCTCCAACATGACTTATAGAGGTTGGTGGCTCTTTCCCATGAGAGATAGGACTTATTCCCCTAGAAAGACTCATAGAATCATGTGATTCATCATTATCATGACTAATAGAGGTAACTAACCCATTTCTAGAATGACTTTCAGTGACTATACTTATGCCCCCTGTTGTGGACAATTTTGTCACCCCCTAGAGACAGTCTAGAGTTTCCATAGACCAGTGCCTAGGACATCTTAATATAGCAAGGAGCTCTTTATATAGCTTGGGTTGTCAATCCAAAAGCTCTCTTACTATCTCTTGTAAAGCAAGGAAATAAGTTTTGAATGGGACCAAACTCTCTCAGAAGCTGACACAAAGATAAGAATAGTGTAGGAACATCATGTAAAACCCCAATAAAAAGGCATCAGACAGTTTAGAGACAGCTTACTGTAAAGAGGGCCAGTTCGAATAATATACCACAGAAATCAAATATCAGAGAGTGGATGTAGTGAATGAAATTAGAAGAAAATACCAGTTGGTAATAGACTGATACCCAGATATACAACAAAACCATGCATGGGCTTGTCAATTCAAGAATCTATACACAATCCTGGCATTTTAAAAGCACCCTTATAAAACAACTGATATAGCAGAAAATATGGAAGAGATGAACATGGAACAGTATATCACGACTAGGCCTATTTAAAGCGCTTGACCAATTCCAGAAAGGGCACCAACTGGGATGAATCCTTACTGCAAACTAGTGAGCCACTCGCATTCTAGAACATGATACAAGAAGAAAATAGCATGAAATGAGAGATTTTATTAACACATAAAAGAGAATTACATACTGTGAGATACCAAAGACTAGAATCCTCATTACAATTATAACTCCTCCTCACTGAGACCCTACGGGCTCTGAGCCTTCACACAGAAGTATTACAAAATGTATACAAAAGCCTTCTCGATACACACTCTGCTGATAGAAATCTGGAACCCATCTAATGTCTTATTTTTGGGTTTTTATAGCAAAGATAGATAATTATAGAGGATGAGGTAGATAGAGTACATTTAATGACTCAATTTGAACAAAAATGGCGAAAAGAATTCGCGCCCACTCTATGAATGACTGAATATAAATGACTGTACTTTACAATCTTCCTTTAGAAATAAATGTTGAAGATGAAAATGTCTTCATGAACAAGACACAAATAATAATATATAAAATGTTCTGCCTTTTACTGAAAGAGGGAAGATCTGTTGCCATAAAACCCTGAGATAGCCTGCGATTTTGTACTGTACTCTCGGCCTTTAACTTTGAATTTAAATCCTGAACCTTTAATGCAGGGCGAAGCGTTCCTTGATTTTCTCTGGAGGGTTCTGTAGGTTCATGTCTTTGTTTTATTTAATGATAGTCATTCCACGCAACTACCCTCGACCTCTTTCTTAAATTTCGCCAGCAAAATATGTCCTTTGATATGCTCTTGACCTCTGCAATGGAGGCGATAAATTATGAGGCCTCTTTATCATCTTGGAACCTGCAAAACCCACAAAAGCATTAGAGAAACCAGACTCAGAGGTAAGGAATATGGAGGTGGAGATGATGATGACGTCGCGGACACGAACGGGTGACTAGGACACGCAGGTGGCAGAGGAAAGACAATGGAGGCTGTGATTAAACAGATGGAGTGCGACTTCTTCATGTGAAACAGTTTGAACGTGAGGAATAAATAAGAACGAAGGGTATGAATGAAAACACATGCATATATATATATATATATATATATATATATATATATATATATATATATATATATATATATATATGACAGGGGAAATATCTTAGACGCGCGGGAGTAAAACACGTGGATGAACAGGGGACAGGTGGAAAGGCGCGTGACAGCGGAGTCAACGGACGGGGAGACTGATTTCTGGCCGTCGGATCTTGGAAGGTGGATCAACGGTTAGGAGGTGACGGAAACAGTGTGGTGGTGGGCCATGGGACACGGCGGACACATGTTAACGGGGGAGCAAGTTTAGAGGATATCCGCCATTGGATGAAGATCATCAGATCCAATGGCGCGGGTGGATTCCGCTGCCTGGCCATGGTTCAATATTTAACGCGCGGGAAAGCGGTTTTTAGGGCCTGTACCAAAGACACGCGGCGCGTTTTTAATGGAATCGCTGCCCCCATGGTAAATACCGCCGGCTCGGTGGAAGTGGTGCGGGATTTACCGCCGGTTTTCTGCACGCGGGGCCCACAACATAGAACGATCGCAGCTCCGTTGATTGAACTCGATTGGACGACCACCATTGCACCCGAAACATAAAACAATAAGCTCCCTTTCCTTTTGGCTTGTGGTTTTCGGGCTCAGGTCATGTGATGACGACAGGAAAAGGGGCTAAGGCCCTGGGGCTTTGGCTCAATATAATTTTAATAGCGAGTTTTTAACCTTTGCATAATATATTTTGGAGCGGAAAAGGTGGTGATGAGCGCAATATGGAGGTTTTTAATCACGAAAGAGATCTGGAACAGATATAAAAGGAACTGGTGGTCGAAATTTAAATGGAGGAGGGAATATGCACAACACCCCTAGCGTGACTTGCAGTGGCTTAAGGCTCATCTCCAACATGACTAGCAGAGGTTGATGATGGTGCATGGAGAGAACTATTATTGTTCTTATTCCTCCTCTTTCTCTTCTTTTTAGATTTATTATTTCAATATGGAGGAGAAAGAGGAAGCCTAGATTTCTCTGGAAAAGAGGATTAAGAATTAACACCCATTTCATGATCTCGAAATAAATCATTCATCTAAGAAGCTTCAAGGAGATTCAGAATATTCATACTGGACCACAACCAAATGGATATTCCAATAATTAATCCAAGAATATTCAAAGTGGCCATCGAGGGGGTATGAAAATTTACAAAGAAAAGAAAAGAACAAGATTCCCCTTTTGGAGGGGTTCCTTATTTGGCATCCATAGGAACATTGGTCATACCCAACTTATACGTAGATCCTTCCCTTACGGAATTGTTCAAATTAATTTTCAAGGAAGATATATGCACAATCAAAACTTTTCCCTTAAGGAGGAAACTCCATAATTTCAAAATAAATATCAACATTCTTTCAAGACTAATGGGGTGGTTGGTCAGTCACTCATAAGTAAAGGTCCAAAGTGACAAGAAAAAATCCCACCTGAAGCCTAGCTAAATACAAGCAAAGATAACTCCACTTATAAAGTTATAAATATACAAACAAGAAAACAAATCCCAAGTATTTCTGCTTCAGGTGATTAGGACTAGACACCAAAATAAAATAAATTAGATAAAATGGCCTTCCGAAGGTAGTTTGGGATCATGAGGGCCCAATCATACCAATGAAGGTATCAAAACTAGTCACGTTGACCTCCAAACAATAACCTTTGTCGGTGCAAGTACCTAAGCTTTGAAAGGGCATGCTCCAGAAGTACTATTAAAGTGATACAATGTATGTCTTCGGTACCACGGGTATTCCCCCCTGCAGTTACCTATGTGGTCCCTAGGAAAGGAAACTGAGGTCATCGGTTCGTATTGGAATCTGGGTGGAACAGTTGTGGCCGCATGTCAACCCAATGAGTAGGAGAGGGGGTATCTCTCTTTCCATGTATTCACCCATCCCCTTTCTTAACTCATGTGTTCGAAGAGATTTCCAGGAAAACTTAACGTGACTGCATTTTAACTCTTTAATCAACTTCTACATTTCAATTTAGAGTGGCCTTGAAGAGGTTACTCTCCACACACCTATTTCAAGGTCCTAAATTCCCTAGACTAGTTGATGTAACTATGACAAAAATAAAAGTCTAGTTAATTTTAAATTAAGCACTTGATTTTAATTAGTTGTTATTTAGGACATAGGGATACAAAAATGCAACTGATGGTGTTTTGACCAAAAAACAAATGAATAGAAAATCTAGCTACATGAAAATGAAACTCATTTCCTTCAATGAAAAGTGATTTCCACTAAGGTTCTACAAGAAACCCAATAAAGTAAACCTCTTTTTTTTAAATCAATTTTTCATTCACACATTCAAAAACTAACAAAAGAACTAAATTCCTAGAATGAATATATCCTAATGCATACTAGAATGCTTAAAATGCAATATCCTATGGGTTTATCTTAAATAAACAAATTTTCTCTTTCAAGAAACCAAAAGCTAAAATTTGACAATCAAGGAGAAAACAAATATTAAAAAGAAGATCTCCTAAATGCAACAAATTTCAAATTTAGCAAATATTTTCATACTTAGGTCCTAGGTCCTACGTTTGGTGTCATTCCCTTAGGGCCCAAACCCTTTTCTTCTTCCGAGGAAATCAAACCTGCAACTAACTTCAGAGAAGCATGTATACAAGAAGTAGTTCAAAGCATGCACATAATATGAATGTTAGATCATTAGACATAGAGATATAAATCATGAATCATAAATCATAAGATCATAACATGAATCATAATATAAGATCATAATGTTAAGGAACAAGACAAAGCTTGTTTATTCATATCAGCAAAAGAATATGGAAGAATACAACCTGATTCAACCACGACTCTAAGAAAAACCTTCCTCCGGATCCATCCAACCCAAACCTCAACAATCATCTCTCAATCATATACACATGGATGTCATATAATTTAACATGAACATCACTCAGAGGAAACAAGGGCTTCCTACCACTAGGAGAGCAGGAGGCACAAGGAAACTCAGACTTTATTGGGGACCAACAAACTATAGTATTGATATCCTATCCCTTTTTCTCTCCTTAGGCCTTCCCATGAGGTGTATATATATCACCCAAATCAGTTGATTCAGTTAGGCCATGGGCTCATGTAGGTGGGATTTTGGTGAAACCCATAAAACCTTCCCAAAAAATGGGATATTATATATATATTTTATATTTTAAATTATGTACGCACGTTCTATATGGAGGTATCCACACCATGTGTGTGTGTATGTATGTATGTATGGTCAGTAAGTCTCGAGTTAGTACATTGGACCCACTAGTCCACATGGCATGGCCATGTGGAACAAATTTGAAGCCCACACAGGTTCCAAGTGGCACACTAATGTTGATGTGGCCATAATTATCAAGACAAGTTTTATTTTGAGCATAAATTTTGATCCAAGACTCTGATCGAAAAAAAAAATTAAATCATCAGAAATCTTTCACTGAGTGGGATGTGATGCCAACATCAATGTCAAATTCTGCAAGTTTTTAGAGAAATGAATTTGTATGACCACATTTCTCTTGACAAATTTTGAGAATTATATTTATGATGTCAATAAAACCTTCCACAACCACATTAATACAAGGAGGTGTTAGGTAGCGTTATAATTAAATAAGTATCATGTGGTGGTTTAGGGACACAGGCATGTCTATTAAGCCTAAGAAGCTATGTTGAGGGCTTGAGTTTTTTTTTCCCTCCCCTAACCATACTAAAGGGTTTGAGGTTGTTTTTTTCCATCCAAGAGCATTGTTAAGGCATTGAAACTCATCTACAGTGCATGAAAAATTTTAATAGTGCACCTGTCAAACTTGTTAGGGTCCTATAACAATAGGATTCATAATTTTTAATTGACTTTGATTAGTCTTGTAATATGTACATACTTTGCTTTATACAAAATTGTTTTCCCATATTAGAAAAATAAAAAATGTAAAGAGGGTAAAAGTCCTAAAAGAAAAATCAAAGGACTTGAAAGAAAAAATATCAAAAAGAATATAAAAATGGACTCCAAACAAAAAAGAGATAAAAATAAAACATGAAAGTGATGCAAATTCAAATGCCACTACTATTTACTTTTACTGCAAAATAAAGATTGTGTGCAGCTTATTAAAAATGCCACAATCCATGAAGGTTAAAACAACTTAATCTTGACCTTTCATGATTTAAATTTCATGATGTTAGATAGAGAATAAAGATCTAGATAAACAGTTTAATCTTGGCAGATTAGTAGTTAGGTAGAGAATAATAAGGAGCTCAGCAATTTAATCTAAGCCCTTGGAAGAAATAAGGATAGAATTTGTTAGTTTGTTGTTTTAAAGAAAAATGAATAAGGGTCTACAAGCTCAAATGCACTCATGAAAATGAACTAAAAATGTTAGGGTAGCAGATGGGTAGGTAGAATCAGTTTTCACAAGCATGGATAATAGATAATTGGTCATTTCATTTACTAATTTCCCTTCAAAATCATTTCCCTCCTAAAAAAAACCTTCTCCCCCTTCATTTTTCCCTTTTGTCCTTTTCCCCCTTCATTTTTCCCTTTTGTCCTTTTCCCCCTTGCAAAAAGTCCCTTTTCCTAAGTTAAAACACTTTTATCCTTGGAAAAGTAAAAAAATCCCTTTATTAATTTCCTTTTATTCATAAAACTCATAAAAATGCTTTATCCTAAGTATAAATGCTGAAATTTTATATCAGGCCCCACTGTGAAAATATATGTTCCCGATATCAATTTTAACATTATACTTAGTGTATTAAAATATCGCACTTATTCACGTGTATATTATTAACAAATTAACCTAATGTATTAAATCCATTATATACCTTTTAAACCCGTATTAACATAATTCCTTTGTATATTATTCCGAACCCATTATTTATTATATAACCTATGGTTTAATTCCCCACGTGTTATATAATCCCAGACCCACTTATTAAACCCCGCCTACACATATATTCCACTTACCTTAACCTTATTGATTATATCATATAAACCCCAACCATGTACATATATAACCAATTGCATAGCATAAGACCCAGGCCCCACGCCTTTTAAAACCCGATGACTCCGTCACATCTTCCCAGCCGTCGGATCTAAACCAATCAGATCCGATGGTCCTAATCCCTTGTCCCACATCCAAAAGCCCGATTTTTAACACAACCACAACCATGCGATATCTGTTGTTTCCAAAGTCTCCCTCCCCGCGATGTGGCACTTTCCTACTCAATAGCATCGCCTGAAAATATACCACCTACCACCTTTGGCACTTAAGAAAACCACTGAGTGGTTTTCCCCTTGGCGCGCAAACCACCCTGTCAATTCAAATACACATGTGCATTAAATTTAAACACTATTGGTTGAAAATGTATATAGCCGCCTTTTGTTAGATCTTTTACCACTTTATGTTACTGTTTTCGTGCAGAAAGAGCTATTTGTACCAAAAATATTGCTGCCGACTCCATTTTTAAGCCAAATTGAAACATAATCCAACCAATTCGTTGCTACAATCATCGCAAAAGTCATTCAAATTGCTATTAAAGACCAACAGAACCTCAGAAATCTTTCTGCAACCCTAGAACCCCTTTGCAAAGAAAATCTTCTTTTTGCCTAGGTATTCTTCAAAGAAAAGGCCTTTTCTTGATCTAAAAAGAAAAGTAATCAATAATTGAATCAAATTAAGAGTACTAGCAGACCAAGAAAGCCCTATTGCCTTCCAAAATTCTTGTTATGCATACCCTAAGCATTATTTTTACAGATTTTGGGGTTCAAGAATGTTTTAAATCACAAAAATTGAATAATTGAAAAAAATTAAGCCTCTGTATACCTTAAGAAAACCTTCTTTCCTACCAGTCCTTTCATATAGTCCCTAGGCATCTATTTACAGAAAGTCTGAGGTCCTAAAAGTATCTTTTTGTTAAAGAAAATACAATTTGATAAATTGAAATGGTTTAAACCTTTGTAGACCTGAAAGAATCACTGTAGCTTCCCAAATCCATTTTTCTGCAAACCCTGTACCTATTTTCACAGGATTCCCAAGACCTAAGACTGTTTTGATTACAGAGAGTAATAGATTGACCAATTAGCTTCTTAAAATAGTCTACAAATTGTTATAATATTTCTAAAGTGCTACCACAGGTCTAAATCATTTATTTCCAAGTCAAAAGATTAATTAATTGAAGAATCAAACAAAAACAATGGCTTCCAAAACAGCAGTATCTTTCAATCCTCTACAACCCCCTATTGTAGATGTAGAACACACTCCCCTAGTTGATATACACTTCAAGATTAAAGACACAGTCATAGAGTTTAACCTTCTTTAACTCCACTACTGGAGTTATGAAAAATCCATAGATCAGGCTGATGAAGTTTTTATTTGGGAGTCAAATCTACAAAAGTATGTTGTCCCACACACTTTCCAATGCCCATAAGTGATCAGAATATGTCAATCCTTCAATTTCCTTGATCAGAGAGCCATAATAAAACCTGGAAAGGAAATTATATTTACCATCACTGCTGAGTTAATCAATCAGATGCTGCAGATACAGCCTAGGCCTGATGAAATCCCTTTGTCCATTGGGGCCCTCACTCAGCTATACCTGAATCTGGAATTCCCCAAGAGGTTCCAAATATTTCAAACTCTCATGCCTTCTTCTCTATAAATTCCCAAGATAAATCCTCCTTAACCTTCTCCAAAATTTTCTGAAAGGACAAGACATGTTGAGATTGCAACAAGATGATGAGCTTAGTGGAAAGGAGTTGCCTTCACTAAGTGTGCCCACAGGCTATTTTTGGCACAAAGTCTATTTTTAGACTATGTCCATTTTTAGACATATGGATCATGTTCTATGAGTTGCAGGATGCTATTTTTGGATGGTTGGTCAAGTCCAAAAAAATAGATGGACTTCTATTTTTAGACATATTGGGCGGAATCTATTTTTAGATTGCTAGTCTAAAAATAGATATGTCCAATATTATTAGCTCTTAATAATATTTAGACTCTAAACATTACCTTATTCTCTTGGAGCACTTCAGTTAAGTGCACAGATGTGGCACAGAAGCTGACAAAAGGAATTACGCTATTCCTGAGGGTTAAGTGGAGCTATTGCATGGAGACTTCAGTTAGAACTCATGTGATAGAGTTTGGTGGAGTTGATTGAGGAAGTTAGTGGAGTTGTATTCAGTTTAACTAATCTAAACATGGTTGAGCTATTTGTATTCCGTTTAAATAATTGATACAATTAGTGAGAGTGGTGTGAATTAATTATTAATTAATTCACTAATTATAAACTCATAAATCAACTAAAGAATGCATAAGTTAACTTCAGTGCATGGACAGTTTCAGTGGAGACCAGTGCAAGAATAGGTGAAAGAGTAGGTTAACTATCAGTTGTGACTATATTGTTGCTATTTTCAACACACAGATAGGTGGAGTAGCCCATGAGGATTGCGCAGTTCAATCCAGGTGGTTTATCTATTTAATGAAGCCATCCCATGACATTGAAAACGCGATAGAGGCTGGCTATCAAGTGGCAAAAGATTGGAGCATGTGTTTTGCTAGATCTAGCTTGATAGTGTGTAGAAATTGAGGGTGTGCATGAGAGCTTGTGAGGAGATTTTGTACTATGATTGTTACATGATCTCCATGACATATAATATACAGATAGTTGGGGTTTTCAGCTTTAAGCTTTCCCATTAAATACTGTGTTCATATGTGTGATTGTTTGTGGTTTTAATGTATGCATGCAATTGATTTTATTTTTGCATGTGATGATCAATGGTAGAAGAGATTATGTATTATGCATGAAGCTAAAATAGTGTGTGACCAGGATAATCTCAGTGAATAATATCTCAGTTATTCAAATTTCTACATGGTATCGGAGCGATATTGATCATTGGAGAAATTGCAAAACATTGAAGCGGTTGAGTTTTGTGCTGGTGGAATTCGAATTTGCAGTAGTGTTTTCTTGGTGTCGAAGTTAAGATGTATTTCAACAGATTGTGATTGGAGTATCCCCTTGAGGGCAGCTCGAATTATATTGCATGGAATGACAGGGTGGAGGCGGTGCTAGATGACAATGGGTTGAAGGAGTTCATAGATGCAGAAATTCCAAAGCCTACTTCTAGTGATGCTGCCGTACTCGACGCGTGGAAAAAGAAGACAGCAAAGTGTCGAAGGATTCTGTTGGAGGGTGTGAAGGATCACATAGTGTCCACCCTTCATGGTAAGGCTTCTCCATTCTTGATGTGGAAAGCCTTGATAGATTTATTCCAAAGCAAGAGCGACCAAAGGAAATTGGCGCTCAAGGATAGACTCAGAAACATAAATATGGAGAAAGGCGACAGTATGCCCAAGTACCTCACGAAGTTCATCCAATGCAGGGATGAGCTGGGAAGTGTGCGGGTGAATTTTGATGATGAGGACTTGGTGAGCTTGTCTCTCCTTGGGCTTCCAAAGAGTTGGCATTCCTATCAAGACTCTGTCAATGGTCGGGAGAAATTGCCAGGATGGGAGCGACTTTGGTCGGATCTTGTGCAAGAGGAGATAAGGCAGAGTACCAAGGACGGATCTTCATCAAAGAACTCTGATGATGAGAATTTCACTTTGGCAGCCAAATCAAAGAAGGGGAAGAGCAAGAAAGCTTCTCAATTCGGTGCGAAAGGTAAGAAGCAAGACATTTCCAAGGTGAAGTGCTTTCACTGTCACCAACACGGACATTATGCCACAAATTGTCCGCAGAAGAAGAAAAATAAGCAGGCTGCTGGAACTGCAGCTAGAGAGGCCTTAGCCTCGCAGTTTGAGTTGGATTTTTCACTAATCGCATGCTTGGTTTCAAGTGTGATGGGTTCAGTGTGGTTTCTGGACAGTGGTGCATCTTTTCACATGAAAGGAGATCGACATTTGTTTACTGATCTGGATGAGAAAGATCTTGGAGTGCACATCGAGATGGGCGATGATGGTAGATATTGTGCGACCAGTATCTGTACCATTTCCTTTGAGAGGGAGTTTGGTAAACCCTTCATATTGAAGGAAGTGATGCATGTTCCAGGATTGAAGAAGAATCTTATCTCTGTGGCGATGTTAGAAGACAAGCGATATGATGTTGTCTTTAGCGAGGGAAAGGCTTTCTTGCGCAGTAAGGCAAATGGTGAGACCCTGAGGATAGGGGTTCGAGTTAAGAACCTTTATCAATTACAGGTAGATGGTTTTGCAGCAATGGAAAGCAAGGAAAAAGGAGTGGTGAGCTGGGATGATGGCGAGTTGTGGCACTGGATATTGGGCCACCTTCACCATGGAGCTTTGAAGATACTACAGTATATTTCTACTGGGCTTCGTAAAGGCACTCTTGCGCAGTCAGATCAGTGCAAGGGGTGTACCTTGGGAAAATTTGTGAAAGCCACCTTTCATGAGAAGGATAATCGCGCCACGACGATCCTTGAGAGAATTCACACAGACGTGTGTGGACCTTTCTCAGTAGCTTCGACATCAAAGCACAGGTATTATGTGATATTTGTTGATGATTTTTCTCGTAAGTTCTGGATCTTCTTCATGCAGAAGAAGAGTGAGACATACTCAAAGTTCTGTGAGTTCAAGGCACTAGTTGAGAAAGAATCGGGGAAGCAGGTGAAGGCTCTAAGGAGCGACAATGGTGGTGAATTCATCTCTGGCGAATTCAAAGAATTTTGCAGTGCAGAAGGAATTCGAAGAGAGCTCATAGCACCTCATAACCCACAGCAGAACGGGGTTGCTGAGCGGAAGAACAGAACGATCATGGGTGTTGCACAAGCAATGTTGCATGATCAGGGCCTACCCATTCACTTGTGGGCGGAGGCATGCAATGCTGCAGTATATGTGCAAAACCGTTGTCCTCACAGGATACTTGGCATGAGTACACTCGAGGAGGCATTTTCTGGTAAAAGGCCTGATATTTCCCATTTGAGGATTTTTGGTTCACCTGTTTACATTCATGTGATGAAGGATGCCAGGAAGAAGCTAGAGCCGACTGCAGAGGTTGGGATATTTGTGGGGTACACTGATACGCCCCACAACTATCGTGTGTATTTTCCAGACAGTCGCAAGACTGTTGTGCGACGGGATATCAAATTTCAGGAGGATAAAGCCATGAAGTGTTCGCTTGAGAGGGAGCCACACTTGCATGTAGATGAGGAGCTATAAGTTCCTAAGGATGAGTCTCAGGATGTGGATCAGCCACAAGATGAGGTTCATGGAGTGGAAGAGACCACTCAGGCAGCGCCAACCATCAGAGGGCGGAAGCGCACTCGAAGGGCGGCGGCGGCCAAGATGCAGAGAAGGTTGTAGGAGCACCTACATCACAGCGCAGATAGAGACAGTCACCTGACCGGTATACTGGATACATGGCTCTTATGAGCAAGTGTATCGTGAAAGAGCCATCCTCTTTCGAGGAAGCTGTGGAGGACCCCGCATGGGTAGATGCCATGGTGGAAGAGTATGATTCGATTGTCAGAAACAGTGCATGGGAGATTGTCCCGAGGCCGGAGGGGAAATCAGTGGTGGGTTCGAGATGGATCTACAAAGTGAAGAAGGCAGCTGACGGGAGTGTGGAGAAGTATAAGGCAAGATTTGTTGCCCGAGGCTTTTCACAGATTGAGGGGATCGATTATGAGGAGACCTTTGCACCTGTCGCAAGGTATTCTTCCATACGGATGATCCTAGCTCTCTCAGCGCAGATGGGGTGGCACATTCATCAGATGGATGTGAAGACTGCTTTCCTCAACGGAGTCATTGAGGAGGAGGTGTACATAGAGCAGCCCGAAGGTTTCGAGATCTTCAGCAGCGAGTCGCATGTGTGCAGGCTCAAGAGAGCGTTGTATGGGTTGAAACAAGCACCTCGTGCTTGGTACACACGGATAGGCAGTTATTTCACCAGACTTGGATTCTCCAAGAGTGAGGCGGATCCTAACCTATACCAGATTGTGGTGGAGGGTAAGTTGTTGATCATTGTAATTTATGTAGATGATTTGATTTTGACAGGTGATGAGCTGTTGATACTCTCATGCAAGGAGGATCTTGCAAAAGAGTTTGAGATGAAGGACTTGGGCCTCCTTCATTATTTCCTGGGATTGGAAATTTGGCAGCGCAATGGTGGACTGTTTGTTTCTCAGGGTAAGTATGCCCGAGAGATACTAGAGAAGTTCAACATGCATGGCTGCAAGCCTGTTGATACTCCTCTTCCTGGTGGATGGAGGAAGGAGGATACTACTTCAACGGAGCTAGTGGATGCCACTGTTTATCGACAGTTGGTGGGGTCGCTTATGTATCTCGTCAATACATGACCCGACATATGCTATGCTATTAACCAGCTTTCACAAGCTATGGTTAAGCCTACCAAGCTATTTTGGAAGGCGGGGAAGCATGTATTGAGATATCTTAGAGGCACATCGAGATATGGATTATGGTATAGACAGTCGGATGAGGTGAAGCTGTGTGGCTTCACGGATGCAGATTGGGTAGGGAGCCCAACGGACAGAAAGAGCACATCTGGAGGGATTTTCAGTATCGGGTCGACAGCAGTTTCTGGGTACAGCAGGAAGCAGAGATCCGTGGCACTCAGTTCAGCAGAGGCCGAGTATATGGCAGTGAGTTTGGCTGCATGAAAGGCTATATGGATGAGGAAGATCCTGGTCGGGTTGTTTAGTTCACACTTAGAGCCTACTGTTATTTATTGTGATAATCAGAGTTGCATCAAACTCTCGGTTAATCCAGTATTTCATGATAGATCTAAACACATTGACATCCAGTATCATCATAACAGAGATTGTGTGCAGCAGAAGATCATGTTACTTTCATACATTCCTACGGAGGAATAGGATGTTGATATCTTGACGAAGGCGCTCACTAGGAGAAAATTCGAATACCAGAGGAGCAGGATAGGGGTTGCAGATAATCCTTATCTTGTTGAGAGGGAGTGTTGATATTGCAACAAGATGATGAGCTTAGTGTAAAGGAGTCGCCTTCACTAAGTGTGCTCGCAGGCTATTTTTGGCGCAAAGTCTATTTTTAGACTATGTCTATTTTTAGACATATGGATCATGTTCTATGAGTTGTAGGATGCTATTTGTGGATGGTTGGTCAAGTCAGAAAAAATAGATGGACTTATATTTTTAGACATATTGGGCGGAATATATTTTTAGATTGCCAGTCTAAAAATACATATGTCGAATATTATTAGCTCTTAATAATATTTAGACTCTAAACATTATCTTATTCTCTTGGAGCACTTCAGTTAAGTGCACAGATGTGACACAGGAGCTGACAGAAGGAATTACTCTATTCCTGAGGGTTAAGTGGAGCTATTGCATGGACACTTCAGTTAGAACTCATGTGACAGAGTTTGGTGGAGTTGATTGAGGAAGTTAGTGGAGTTGTATTCAGTTTAACTAATCTAAACATGGTTGAGCTATTTGTATTCAGTTTAACTAATTAATACAATTAGTGAGAGTGGTGTGAATTAATTATTAATTAATTCACTAATTATAAACTCATAAATCAACTAAATAATGCATCAGTTAACTTCAGTGCATGGACAGTTTCAGTGGAGACCAGTGCAAGAATAGGTGAAAGAGTAGGTTAACTATCAGTTGTGACTATACTGTTGCTATTTGCAACACACAGATAAATGGAGTAGCCCATGAGGATTGCGCAGTTCAAGCCAGGTGGTTTATCTATTTAATGAAGTCATCCCATAGCATTGAAAATGCAATAGAGGCTGGCTATCAAGTGGCAAAAGATTGGAGCATGTGTTTTGCTAGATCTAGCTTGATAGTGTGTAGCAATTGAGGGTGTACATGAGAGCTTGTGAGGAGATTTTGTACTATGATTGTTACATGATCTCCATGACATATAATATACAGATAGTTGGGGTTTTCAGCTTTAAGCTTTCCCATTAAATACTGTGTTCATATGTGTGATTGTTTGTGGTTTTAATGTATGCATGCAATTTATTTTATTTCCACATGTGATGATCAATGGTAGAAGAGATTTTGTATTATGCATGAAGCTAAAATAGTGTGTGATCAGGAGAATCTCGGTGAATAATATCTCAGTAATTCAAATTTCTACAATATCATCTCCATGCTTTGTTTTATTCTTGGATATTTCACAAATGAGCATGCCGATATTGCAATACTAAGTTTTTTATCTATTTTCACACCTAGTCAACCTCCTGCTACCCTTTTTAATTTTTCCCAATACATTGCTGGCAATATTCATGAACAGTTATTCAAAATGCCTTTTGAAGGTGTTTTCAAATATTCCTCATTCTTATTCCATATGTTTTTATACTTTCAGTCTGAGAAATTTTCTATAAACCTTCAAAAGCTTGATGTTGAAGGAAACCCACAGTCAATCATATTTTCAACTCCTCTTATCAGAAAAGATTCATCATAGTCCACCTATATAGATTTTATAGATTCCTTCATTCATCCTATGGTCAATTTGTTGAACAACAACAAGGAGCCCAGAATTAGTGAAGAGATTAAGAAGGTCGTACAATTGTCATAGCATAGTAGGATAGGTGATTGGTACTTGTACCAAAACGATATTACGAGAAGAGTATATCGATCAAGTCTTGTTCCATATAAACTTCCCAAATACCTCCTTATGAGGTTATTTTACCTTGAGTACATAAGGCATATTCTTAATTCAGATGCAATTAATTTCTTGGCAGCAAAGAAGAAGACACAGTTCAAACTAAAAAATCAGAGTGGCCCTTTTATCTATAACAATAGAGATGCAGGTACAGAGGCTGAAAAATGTTTACAGGAGTTCAAATTCAGTAAAAATTTTCTGTGGCATTATGATCCCCTAGGAGTGATAAGTAAAATGAGAGTTAAATTCAAACTCACTCCTTATGTGCATGAGAAAAAACCAAACATTGAAAATTTCTCCAATCAATCTGAATGGTTGGAGAACACCTTGGTAAAGGTAGAGAAGCAAGGTGATACTAGTCAAAGCTTGTAGAATCCAGCCCAAGAAGACAAGACTGCAAAGAGAAACAGAGAGGAATGATCATATACTGCAGAGACAACCACAGAAACTAAATTTAAATTGATTTACAGGAAGAAACCTAAGTTAAATCTTGTCAAAGAAGGAGTAGAAACCATAGAAGTGATTGATACAAAAAAGCAACAAAGGACAATGCAACTCCTATAATGATTGAAGAAGAACATTAGTCTTCTACTTCACACACTCAACTTATTCAGAATCAACACAGTGTTGACATGTCCTCTTCCAGCAAACCAGCAGAGAAGGAGATAGATATCATGCAGAAATACAATGAAATAAAGATGAAAAATGAAGCATTGAAGACCGATACATACAGTCAGTATTGGAAGCAATCACCCAGTGACCAAAGCAGATTGCTTTCTACTTTTGACTATAAGACTAGGAAAATTCAGATGGATTTCCTGCAACCTAAAGTCAAGCATCCTAAAACACCAGCATATTACAAATAGTCCTGATATGAAGTTCAAACAGATGACCTTCATCCCATTGATCAGATTGAATTTCACAAACATGCTGGTGAAATGCTTTACTCAACCATGAAAAACAAGGTAATGAGTGTGCAGAAGCTTCAAAACACTCTTGCAAACATCAGAGATCAAATCAGATTAGAAAAATCATCCTCACAGGCAAAATAAAGTAGAATTAGATATTTGGAAGATTTATTAATTGAAGTAGGATTTGATCCTAGTAATGCAAAAGTTACAGATGAACTGGTCAAAAAGAAAAATGCATACATTGTTGAATTAAAGGAGAAACTCAAGTTTCCTCCTACGGAACACCCTCAAGCAAAGGAAGTACTACATGATACAAATCAGAAAGATGAGATGATGAGTCTCATTCTACAATTGACTACCCAGATAAAGGAAATGGAGAATGAAATGGAAAAGTTGGTCCAAGAGAAAAAGGATAGAGAAGCAGAAGTGCCAGTCACAGTTATTCCTTTAGTCACCACAACTATACCTTCCACATTGGCACAATCATTAGCTCCTACAGTTCCAATGGCTACAGCACTTCCAGTCACTTCACCAACAACTTCTGCAACAAAGTCTTTAACAACAATAGCACAACATACATATGAAGCAAGAAAGTTAGTAAAAGTTATGCAAGACATGTCTATTCAAACCAATGAGATTAACAGACTTAAAGAAAAACTTAAAAGTCTTGAAGATGAAAAGAAGCTTGCTAAAATAATGCACAAGAATGAAGAACAAAGGGAAAACATGTTGAATGAGAAATTGAAGAAGTTATAAAAAGATCTAACATTAAAGGAACCCATGTCACAAGTCAAAAAACAGCTTTGGGCCAATATCATTGAAGTAGTCAATGATATTTGGCCATCAATCTAGGTTATATATGAGCAGAAAGATTTATTCAAATTAGAAAAATAATCTATCTAGAAGATCAAAGAAGAACTTGGTAAGAAACTTGAAGAAGCTCTTGAAATCATCAAGTTTCTAAATTTTGAGAACAGGCAAGAGCTAGAAGAAATTGGTATTAATGATATAACAGAAACCATCCTAGAAGTTAGGAAGGTAACTTCTAAAAAGAATTCAATGATACAGTTATAAGAGAAATTCCAGAATATGGAGATTGCCAAGGTTTATGATTAAATTTGATGTCCTGAGATAGAAAGGGCTTCCAAATCCATTAGTTATTCATGAAAAACTAATGAAGTAGGATGATTATTATAAGAAGATGAGAGAAGTTGCCAAGAATCAGGCTAATCTACCTTCCTCACAAGGAATTCCAAAAGGGAAGGTTCTCTACAATAATTTTGATAATATTTTCTACTTATAGCATGAGGTGAAACACATATTTGTCAATAAGCCTACATTCTGAAATTACACTAAAGCAAATGAAATATTCAGGAGAATGATGAAAATCAAATTTCCAGAGGCAGAATTTTGGGAAAATTTGACTAATTTACTATGAAATCATTTTGCAGTAAAAAAAGAGTAGTAGAAATAGAACAGTGGGCAGTGAATAAAAGTAAAACAATAGGTAAAAAGTTAAAGAGTATCAGGTTAAAGTGTATCAGTTGAAAGCTTAAAATAAAAGTCAAAACAGAGATAAATCTGCCAACATGAAAGACACTCAACCACAACCTTTGTTGAGCAACAATCAAGAAACAAATCAACAAAAAAATATCAACAAGTGAAGATAGCAAACAGTAATTTCAATAAAAACAGGGACAGCTAACATTAGTTAGAAAATTGTCACTATCTTCTTGCATGAAGATATTTCTTTTTCCATGAATAATTCCTAAGTTTGTTTTATGATATTTGTAAAGAGTTTTTATATAAATACTTCTCATTTAGAAGTATTTAGGGTGGATTAATTGCTGAACATTTCTATAGTTTTCTGTTTTGAACCAAAGGGTGATTGTACCAATTTCAAGTCAGCAGACTAGATTACAGCAATAAAGCATCATATTACAGGATTCTGTGTTGGGCCACTTTAGTGAAGTATTTTCACTTTTTATTTGTCAATTTCTTATGTGTTTCACATGCTCATATGTTTTATTAAATCTAAATGATAAATTAGGAATCTTGTTTCAGAATATGTTAAAAGCACTATGTTTTGAAATATTTATCATTTATATGTTTTTCTTTTGATGTTCAGATAAAGAAATTCTTCATTGCTCCCTTATTTCGATTGACCTCTGTCTTTTCACTCATTATCCGGATTTGAGAACCCTTAATTTCTCTCTTACCCTGATTTAAACCATTTTCACCATCATCCTTGAAGATCTGAAGTAACTCAGATATCTTGCCTTGTAAACATTTCCCTTTAGACCTTAATCCTGATCTGACTGCTTGACACATTGACTCCATTAACCCAATGGAATACAGACCTTCATCTATCCATTTGAGTAAGTAATTTCACCACCAAACCAAATCTAAATCAAAACCAGTTTGCCCTACATAACTAGCCTAAAATAAATTAAAATCAACAAAGATAAATCATATACAAAGAGCCCTCTCTGAGCATTAGGAAGGCTATATCCTAATGCTTAAAAGTAGGTTTGTGGTTACCTCTAATATTCTTTAAAAAAAAAACAAAAATCTCACAACCTTTGAGAATTATTTGAGCGATAACACAACTCATCAACTAGATACCCCCAAGTAAAGTCTCATGTAATAGTTTCTAAGTGTTTTTCATGGCACAAAAGATTGAGAAGTTTTAATTAGGGCTTAAGGCCATTATTTCAATGCTTTACCCATTTTTAGTGCACCAAACCTACTCATGGTTTTGATATACCACTTGGAGGCCTAGAAAGTACCCTTGCAATGTAGGAGTCAAATGAAAAAACCTCCTTTCTATATATACGAGTCCATGGGGTCACAATATAATCCTAATCGACCTAACAATAATAATGTAAGGGCACAAGTATTACAATAGTGGGCTATTATGGGGCACAATAATAACAATATGGGGACTTCAAGGGTACAACAATAACAATAAGGAGGCTACACTAACAACAATAAGGAACTACACTAGTAATATAGGGCCCTAACATGCCCCTATCCTTCAAAAAAGTGTTGGTCTCAACGCTTGAGTAGTTTTGGATGCTTCTGTATAAAATTCTCATCCTCCCATGTGGAATCTTCAGTGGGTAAGTTCTTCCACTTGATGAGATACTCTGAAATTGATTGATTTCGTAGCTGTCGATTTCTTGTTTGTGTGACTACTTCGGGTTCCAATACGTTTTTTCCTTCCTCATCAAGGTCAGGAAATATTGGTTGAACTGGAATTTTGTCACCTGTAACCTTCTTTAAGCATGAAACCTTCTTGAAGAAATGCATGGAAGCTAATATGGATGGTTTGAAGAAAGGCATGGAAGCTAAGATGGGTGGATTGAAGAATGAAATGGAAGCTCTGATACCAAATGTTATGAACCCAACTCACAAAATAGAAGAAAATATATATCAATGACTAAGAAATAAGGAATGTCCTTATCATTACATAAATGAACAATTCTTGGATGATTCAAACCAAAAAAAATTCTTTCTATATATACGAGTCAATGGGGTCACAATATAATCCTAGCCGACCTAACAATAATAATGTAAGGGCACAACAATAATAATAGTGGGCTATTATGGGGCACAATAATAACAATATGGGTACTACAGGGGTAAAAAAATAACAATAAGGGGACTACACTAACAATAATAAGGGACTACACTAGTAGTATAGGGCTCTAACACAATGGAACAAAGTGTTAGTTCAAGGAATCATTTAAGGATCTTGACCTTAAGAGTGTTCAAAAATATCCCAAGGTAATTGTTTTCTTCTACAACCATGGTGAAGGCTCCATAATCCATCCTTAGTGTGAAAAACCTCTTAATTCAATCCATATCTAACTTCTATGACAAATAACCCATAAAGAGTGAATATATTATGGTTTGAAAGTGTTTTTCATGGTGATAAATCTTGAGAATTTGTGTTTATGGCTTAAGGCATATGTTTTTTCCTACCCTAACAATGAAACTTGAGATCATTAATGTTCATTTAGGGCTCAAATTATTATTTTTCCTTATTAACCATGTTTATAATTTAGGAAAAATTTTCATTACATAAATCTACTCATGGAACCTATATCCCACTTAAATTCTAAGGAAGCCCAACCATAGACTTGAGAACTATTCTCAATGTGGGGTCAAGGCACATTCTTATTTTTTACTTATGTCGTGGTGTAATCATGGTTATTATATACTTCTATTAGGATAAAAATATTCTATAAGGGCCATGTGTGGTGGTTTGAGAATGCATTGGTGTTATTGCCCGAGAAGATCATGGGTTATAAGTGTTTTTCATGGAACTTGAGACTAATAAGCTTCATTTAGGGAACATGGTTCTTATCTTCCTCCTATGATATTGTAGAAATTGAGACTAATATTTATTTCATGTGGCATATTATAGTTAATCCCCCTCATTGTAAATATTACATCTATTTTTATTATAATTAAAAGGCCTAAGAATTGGGACACAAATTCTAGAGTTTGAGGAAGTAGAATGCTTAGGATTTGAATGAAGCTTGATTGTTTTATGATAGCCATGGGAGGCTGGTAGGTTTTTTATTAAGTGGATTGGTTATGCCATTAATTCAATAGAAGAATAAGGATATAGGAGCCATTCCTACCTAGAATGAATTCGCAAGGAAGAGGGTAGTAGTCTATACATTCCCTGATGGGATGGAGGGTGGAGATAATTTAATCTCTAGATTCCCTTGATAGTTGAGTTGGGCTCCTGCTCCTTGGATGTAAAGAGTGTTTTGAATTTTTCCTTTCTTTTTTTATTTTATTTTTATTACAATGTGTTATGAACTCCTATATTTGGGTGGAACCAATATGTGTAAGATCTTTGAGGGTGGAGGTGAGAATATTATGGATTATCTTGTTTGATTGAGGATGGAGGTAAGAAGCCTCTAAATTATATTGTTTATTGAAAATCAAGGTAAGAAGCCTCTATATTCCCTTGTTTTTCTGAGCGTGGAGGTAAGAATCCTTTGCATTCCCTTGTTTTATTGAGAGTGGAGGTAAGAAGCCTCTAGATTCCCTTGTTGATTGAGGGTGGAGGTAAGAAGCCTCTAGATTCCCTTGTTTGATTGAGGGTGGTGGTAAGAAGCCTTTGTATTCCCTTGTTGATTGAGGGTGGAGGTAAGAAGCTTTTGGATTACCTTTTTTATTGAGGGTGGAGATAAGAAGCCTCCAGATTCCCTTGTCCTACTGAGGTTGGAGGTAAGAAGCCTCCATATTAACTTTTTTTCTAAAGGTGGATGTGAAAAACCTCTAGATGCCCTTGTTTGGCTGGTGGGTGGAGGCAAGGATTCCCTATTTCAGCCCGTGAAAGGAATAACTAGTGCCTGGAGGTGCTTTCACTTCTAGATTCCTTGTTTTAGCTGATTACATTGATTATATGGTGGGTGGAGGTGTTTTGTCCTATGGAGTACTTATTTTAGCTAGTAGCATTGATTTTATCTTTTGAGAAATCTTCCTCAAGATCTGGAATCTAGCTTGGGCGTGATTAGTTGTAAGAAAGGAAACAATGCATAGTAGTTTAAGGTTGGTTGGAGAGTTGAAGTCCTAATCTTAGTTGTTAGGCTCATATTATAAAATATAAGTGTCTCCTTATGCACTTCTTCTTTTAATATTATATTCTTGTTATTATGTTGATCAATAATGGATTTGATTAATTTTAACGAATGGTGATTCCATTGTGAATGAGAAATGTGGATATCTTGCATGGTCTTGGAATGGATTAAATTCATGTGTTATTATGACCTTAAATTTCAATTGAATGGCTTGTATGTAATGGTTATATGATCTAATTTTTTTTCCTGAGTTGGAATATTATTTATGTTTCCTCGGTATTGGGAGATGGAGGGATATTTGTTATGTGTAATGTTTTGTCTATCTAGTCTTAGATCTTAAATTATAAATCTTAGGAAATTCTTCTTATTCATATAAATGAATATACTCGACTAGGGTAAGCTGGTAATTACACTTAAGCTAAGGAATGATAGCTTGATTATAATATATTTATTTATATACATATATACTTTAAAATGCCAGATCGATACCATATAAAGCTCATAAGGGCCTAGGGGTAACCTTAGGCTATGGGTATATATATACAAAATCAAGATAATACAAGCCCTAGAAGGTCGCATTGTGCATATGCTTCATATGCACATATGTTTGTTAATATATAGTAGGGGTTGAGTTAGGCTAATCTCATGAAGGGAAGCATTGCTTCATATAAAAATATATGTATAAAGATATGTGTTTCCGGGTCGGGTCAAATACATATAAGCTCAAAAGAGATAGTGGGGTGCATATATATAGATATGCACAAGCATATATATGTGTATGTGTGTGTGTGTGTGTGTTTGTATCTAAGTAATTTATAAGAAGTTAAGGGTAGGACCGAGTTTGTGTCAATATTAAGAGGAATAACTTGAAGGAGCCAGTATATATTTCATTTATATTATACATTGAGGGCCTTGGAAAATGGTAGTTATACAAGTATTCATACTTGTGATGTGCAAGGTTAGGAACCTTGAGATCATGAAGGAATGGGAATTAAAATCTTAGAAAACAATGTGAGCAAGAACTATGACCAAATGTTAAAGTAGAGGAGACCAAGGTCATCGATCGCCATAAGGAAATTCCATCGTAAATTGACCCTAGAGGTCTACAAGGGAGCTCATGGAAGAAATTTGGGGATTTCATCCTCAGTATGACGTGGCATGTCGGGGTTGTTGGCTAACACATTGCGTGACAAGGCAGAGGAACCCTAATTTTCTTATACCATAGAATTTTACTTTTACCAAGGTTTGAGAGTTTGGTGGGACCCAAGATGACGTGGCACATCACGTGCAAGGAGGGTGACATTGTGCTTCATAGCGTGACATGTACCACCCATTTTTTGTGATGTCAGCTGACGTCACCATGACAACTAAAAGAGGGGCATTGCGGGGAAGGTCCAAGGTATATGCGTCGAGATGGAGAACTATTGTCATCAATTAACATGGGAAGGGACCCCCATCTCGCTTCCCCGGGACCTCAAAGGTTTCTGTGGAGCACTATTGGAAAGCCCCCCAATCCCCCGAACCCCCACCCCCAAAGTTTATTCCAGGATTATATGGAAGAGCAGGGGCCCACTTGACTTGGGTTAGCACTGAATGGCTTAAATGTATATACATATCTACATGCCCAAGGGGGAGGTCCACTTGTTACACTGATGGTATGTTATGCCAAAAAAATAGGGTCTGCATGTGGTAATATGGAGAAGTTATGTTGGCAGCAATGTGAGGATGGCATGGAAATGATTTGGCATGCCACGTGGTATGGCCTAGTTTAAGGTAGTAGGTTAATAGTTGAACATTAAATGGCCATATATTTCAATCTAGGTGTCAGATTCGGGTAAAATTTATACCGTCTCAAAGGTTTTGATGAGATTAACGCAATTGCAAGGTCTATTTTGGGTTTTGAGGAGTTCGAGAAAATTTAAAAATTAGAGGAATCCTCCGCCTAAAAGTGGCCTCCTAAGGGAAAATAATAAAATAATAAAATAAGAGTTATGAATTTATTAGGGAAAAAATAAAACTACTTTTTTTAATTGCATTTTTGGCTTATCTCCTTACAATTTTACTCAAATTTCAAGCATAGATAAATGTTGGATGTGGAATTAAATTTCACATTCAAGAAGTACCCATTATGGATACTTTTGAGAAGACCCATATTGATAAAAATTAAAGATACATTAAAAAGGTGTGTTTCAACATGTTTTTTTAGCGTCTCTTCAATTTCTATCAATGTGGGTCTTCTTGAATGTATGCATAATGGGTAATCGTTGGATGTGGAATTTAATTTTGCATCCAACGAGTGTCTACGCTTGAAATTTAAGTAAACCTATAAGGAGATAAGCCAAAAATACAATTAAAAAATAATAATTTTTCTTCTTTTCCCTTTAAAATATTTACATGTACCTATTTTTAAATTTAAAGGATTTCGATTGGTTTACATAAAGTATGACATGGAAATTACATGAAAATTTCATGGGCACTTTTAGGTTGAAATTTCCTATAATGAAATTTAGACCCATTTCCATAGCTAAAATCGTAGTAACCTCCTCCTTATACCTTTAGTGTTCTCTAGGGGTGGTAAGGTGGTGTGGTTACAAAGTGGTATCAGATAAAAGGTTCAACATTAGAACTTTGGAGATAAGATGAGGCTTTAGAGGAATGTGATCATGGTTAATACCTGATTGTTATGTGGATTCATTTACTACTAGATGTGTTTTCATTCTGATGTATGCATGTAGCATGGTACTGATAGCTTCACATGGTTTCATTATTATTGATGTCCTAACTTGAGATGTATTGCTTCAACTAGCCTTACATACACATACTCATAATGAAAATCCTAGGTGATGATTTATATTATGCATTTTAGTTTCCTTTAATCTAAAAATTATGTCTGTGTCTAACAACACATAAGAAGACACTAAGGGCTAGAAGAAATGAGCACTGGAATGGTGCAATATAGCACTGACAAGTCACAAAATGGTTCTGAAGAGAAAATATCAGTTTATCAGAGGAGAGATGCAAGCTCTCCCGAATGGATGGATACTTTGAGAAGCTTAAGGGATGAAATAAGGAGTTGTAATATTGATAATGAAATATTTTTCAAATCACAAGAGAAACAAGCAGAAGTGGATGCAATCATATTGTTGAGCCTTTCAAAATTATAGAGGAAAACATAGCATGAGTTGGGAGTTATCCATAGGAATAAAAAGAGTTCCATAGAACAATAAGAAAATACTTATGGAGTAGATGAGAGTAGATCTAGAAAGAGGCATAGGTTGACAAGTGAGGATAGAGTAAAAGGAGTTACTCTATTGGATACTCCAGAGAAAAGGACAAGAACCCATGAGAAACAATATGAAGATGCTCACACAAAGCATCATCATCATCATGGTAAAAGGATGCAAAATTAATATGTACGAAAGGAATTTAAGAAAGCTAAACCTCCTACTTTTGATGGTGAGGTAAAGAAAGCAGAAGATGTTGAAGCATGGTTTCTTGGGATGAAAAATTCTTTAGAGTTCATGATTAATCTAAGAATATGAAAGAAAAGGTGGCTACCTTCAACTTGAAAGGCAAGGTTAACATTTTTCAGGAATGTTTAAATAATGTGAAAGGAGTAAGAGAATAAGAGTTTCCTTGGAATAAGTTAAATAACATTCTAGGAACAAATACCCGTCAGAAATGTATTTTGATATAAAATGCGAGTTCTATGAACTCAAAATGGGGAAAATATCAGATGAGGAGTATAGAACCAATGTTTTAGAGTTTTTAAGGTATGTCGCTTACCTCAAGGATGAAAAAGAAAATATTCAGAGGTATGTCATTGCGATGCCATGGCCCTTCAAGGACGTAATCGAATTTTATGAGCCTAGGACATTAGAGGATGCAATTTAGAAAATTGAAGTACTGTTATGAACAATAAATGCATTAAAGGGAATTACAACCTAAAAGTGCCCATGATATTTTCATGTAATTTCTATTTATTAACATGTAAACCATTCAAAATCCTTTAAATTTGAAAAGAGGTACATGTAATTATTTTGGAGGGAAAAGACGAAAAAATACTTTTTAAAATTGTATTTTTGGCTCATCTCCTTATAGCTTTACTCAAATTTCAAGTGTAGACACTCATTGGATGTGGAATCAAATTCCACATCCAACGAGTGTCTACACTTGAAATTTGAGGAAACCTATAAGGAGATAATCCAAATATAGAATTGAAAAAAAATATTTTTTTTTCTTTTCCCTCCAAAATTCGTAACTCTTTTTTTATTATTTTAACTATTATTTTCTTATTTTTCCTTAGAAGGCCACTTTTAGGCTGAAATTTCCTTTAATGTATAGGCCAAAATTTAGGAATCATTGGAAGGCTAAAGGTGGAAATAAATATAAGGAAAAGGGACACAAGAAAGAGTGGAGGTTGTGGGTTATATGAAAAAGGGAAACACGGCTACTACCTATCAAGGTCGACCCTAGCAGAGAATTAATGCAGCTGAGAAAGGTCATGTTAATCAACTTGTGGGAGACCAAGGAAGAAACGATAGGGAAAATCCTTTGAAGTGTTGGACCTATGGAGAGAATCATCGAAAGAGGGGGTTTCCCCAATAAAGGATTAATGGACCATTAATGTATAATGCACAAGAATCCTGAATCGTGGGGGGTGTGGCGTAGAGCATGCCCAAGATTTATGCACTGGTAGACAATAGGAAAGTGAATCATCATGCATCCATATTCAAAATGAAAGGTATGATCTGTGATCTAGCTATCTCTATTTTAGTTGACTTGGGATCTAATTATAGTTATATTAGACCATAAATTGTTAAGTAGTGTTGATTTCCCAAAGAAGCACATGAAGAATCATGGTTGGTCCAATTGGCCACGGGGAAAAAAAGGAGAGTTGAGTATTGGGTGAAACCATTCCTATTTGAGCTTAGTGACATGTCAATAGTTGTAAATCTTAATATATTTCCACTCGGGGTGTATGATTCGCTATTGGGAACAGACTAGTTGTTATGCATCAAAATAAAGTGTACCATTATGAAAAATTCATCGAATGCCATGTTGAGACTAGGGAGAGCAGAAAATTGTGAGGGAAATTGAAACCCACATAAGTCAGGCTAAGTACGTTCATGCAGGACAAAAGGATTCATAAAAGAGGGGTATGTTAATTATTTTCCAAATTATAAGTAGAGTTGAAGCTAATAAAAATATTGATGATAATGACATTGATATTTTATTGAAGTACCACATCTTAAATTAGTTTTCAATATAGGTTTCCTGAAGAAAATTTATGTTTTCCTCCTCAGATAGAAGTGGATTTCTCCATTGAATTAATCCTATGAGAAACTCCAACATCCAAGGCTACATATAGAATGAGTAATCCATAAATATTAGAGTTGAAATTACAGCTCAAGGAGATGTTTGACAAAGGCTACAAAAAGCCAAGTGTGTCTCCATCGGGAGCACCAGTCTTATTTGTGAAAAAAAAGGATGGTGCACTCAAGTTGTGCATAGATTACAAGAAACTGAATAAAGTTACTATTAAGAATAAATATCCATTGCCATTGATTGATGACCTATTTAACCAATTAAGGGGAGAATTAGTCTTCTCAGATATTTATTTAAGAGCAGGTTATCACCAAGTGTGCATTAAGGATGAAGACATCCATAATAAAACCTTCCTAATAAGCTATGGGAATTATGAATTTGTGGTAGTGCCCTTTGGGCTGAACAATGCACCTGTGAACTTTATGTGTTTAATGAAAAATGTGTTGTTCCCTTACCTAGATAAGTTTGTGGTGGTATTTGTGCATAACATATTGTTCTATTCAAAGACCAAGGAGGAGCATGAAGAGAACCTAGTTTTGGTGCTAAAACGGCCAAGATAAAATGAGGTTTATGCAAATCTAAGAAAATGTGACTTCTTTCAATCATAAATCCATTATTTGGGACTCATTTTATTAAAGGAGGGAGTAGTCAATGATCCAAATAAGGTTAAGGCCATCATGGAGTGGCCAACACCAAAGAATGTGCTTTAAATTACATCCTTTATGGGGATGGAAGGCTATTACAGGAGGTTCATAAAGAAGCTCTCCATGATTGGTCATCCAATAACTACATTGAAAAAGAATGGGAAGAAGTTTGAATGGATAGTTGAATGTGTGGCTAGATTTAATTAGCAAATTAAATTAATCACTAATGCACCAATGCTAAGAATAATAGACCCATATAAGGATTTTATGGTTTGCACAAATTCCTACAAACAAGAATTGGGTGGAGGCTTGATGCAGGAAGGCCAAGTAGTATGTTATGAGTCAATAAATATGAACAAACAAGAGAAAAACTATGTAACCCATGACTTGGAGATGGTTGTGTGACAACCTTAGTTGTATGTTTCTTAAGAACCCCATGATTTTTTTTTTGTATAACTATGATTTTCATATTACAATAGGGTTGAGAAAGGGACACAAATTCCAGGGACTAAGGTTGGGTAATTGTTGAGACTTTAATTATTGTGACAACCAAATAGGTTGGTGGGTATGTATTCAAGCTAAGTAAATTATTCCATTAAAGAGTAGGTTGGACTAGGATAGAGACCATGTGTATTTGAAGGATAAAGCATTTAAAAGAGGACACAAAAACATAAATAACATGAATACGTAGTGGAAGAAAGGATGCTTGGAGCACGCAAGCGCAGAGGGTTGTTGGGATATATTTAATAGAAAAGGAAAGTGGGAGACGTGGCATGATCCCATGGGCCAATAAATTACTGGAAGTCTTTTGTACTACAGGGAAGGACCACCGTGAATGAGTGGAAGAAAGGAACATTGGCACACAAAAGGA
Organism: Pinus albicaulis; assembly: GCA_034641835.2. Classification (NCBI taxonomy): domain Eukaryota; kingdom Viridiplantae; phylum Streptophyta; class Pinopsida; order Pinales; family Pinaceae; genus Pinus; species Pinus albicaulis. The sequence continues at coordinate 1,082,129,023 of CM076579.1, read as the reverse complement.
GTAGTCATATATTGGGAGAGAACAACGGTGAAAAAGGACACAGACAATAGAATAAAGCAGGGGGAAGCTAGAAGAATTGGATTGTTCTAGGGATGAAACCATTTTGGAAGTGCAATGTGTAATAGAGGGAGAAAACTAGTGAGTAGGGAGTTGAATCTATTTCGGTTGAGCAACAAGAGGGCGGGAAGAGCTTCTTTAGGGGAGGGTGAATCTCAATATATCATAGGGGCTTGGAGGGTGGAGATGGGTTTTCTTTAGAGTCCCTTGACAATATGGGATAGATTTTTAACTCTCACATTCCCTGTAAGAAGGTCTGGAGACTCCTTTGCTTGTTTCACTTCATTTGAGTAGTGGATTCTCGAGTCCTTTTTAAAGGTGGAATAACTTTCTTGTGTCACTTCAGTTGAGATATGGATTCTCGAGGCCACTTTGAGGGTGGAATCACTTGTTTGTTTCGCTTCATTTGAGAAGTGGATTCATGAATCCCCTTTGAGGGAGGAATCACTTTCTTGTTTCACTTCGATTGAGAAGTGAATTCTCGAGTCCCATTTGAGGGTGGAATCACTTTCTTGTTTCACTTGAGTTGTGCAATGGATTATTGAGTCCCCTTTGAGGTTGGAATAACTTACTTGTTTCATATCAGTCTCACAGTAGACTCTCGATTCCCCTTGAGGGTGGAGTCACTATTTATTCCATTCTATTCTACAACAGACTCCTGAGTCCCCTTAGAGGGTGGAGTCTTTTTTTTTTCATCTCGTGATATAGTTCATTTTTTATTCCAATTTGAGGGTGGAATCCTTGTGTGACATGTTCAAGGTGGAGATGCATCCTCTCAATATCCTAGAGCTTATTTTTTAATAAACTAAAAAAGAGTAAAATCAATGTATGATCATTCCTCTTGATTCCACTATATCTCATTGGTTGTTTACAACTGGAGGGTTGAGGTGATAGTCCTCTCGAGACCCTGAAGAATGATTGACTGCTACTCAAGGGTGGAGGTACTAGGAGAACCTCTAGATTCCGTGTTTTAGCTAGCGGTGTGGTACATTCCCTTGATAAAGTCATCTCAATCCATGGAATCTAGCTCGTTGGCAATAGTTGCAAGTGAGAAATAGCTACAACTATCTACGGTTGAGTGGAGAGTCATAAGCCCTAACTCATTTTCCGTAAAAACTTGTAAGATAAGTGTTCTTATGTGATTGTTTACATGGTAATGAATGTATGTTGCATTTCTAGTTTGAAATGGTATACTATGGGAAACTATTGGTTGTGTTGTTAATAGTACAAAAAAAATATCACGTTGTGCAATGTTAAAGCCATTGGAATAGTCTATAATAATTTAAACCAAACTATTACAATAATCAACATAAGAACTCTTTTCATTACAGGTATAATGCTTACACAGAAGGAAGCATGTGTTGATAGGTTCTATGTGTAATGTGTTGAAATGTTGGTTACAAGCCCTTCATTGTTGTTGTAATGTAATGGGATAATTTTGAGGACTCCATCCTTAGTCTGATGTGATAAATTTCGTGGTGTTGGGTTACATTGTTCACTTCACCAGGATTTGGTCCAAAGGACCTATGCACATTCTTGAATAGAGCACTACATCATAAGAGGGATTGGCTAGATTTACATTCTTGTATTCACTGTAGGCTTTGTTGGGCCGTGAATACAACCACTTTGTAACACTTATTTCATCCATTTTTACTCTGCCCTATTATATCATTTGTTATAATTTATCATTTAAATCCATTTTATAAATGATTTATGCTCTTATGGATGAATATTATTTATCTTCCTTTATTTCTAATAAATTGATGATTATGAATTATTTTATCAATGATAGTTTCAATAAGTTGGTTATAACATTATTCACCATTTTTAGCCTCCAAGGTAATTTCCAGATTGAAGATTTGATCATTAAAAGTGCCAACTCAGAAATGCGCTGGAATAAGGAGTGACAGTTTTGCGGTTGAGATTCTAAGCAAATGAAGACGAATCTGGAAAATCCGGAACATGGGTTTTGTTCAGAACGGACCCAATTAACTTTAGAAAAGAACGGTTTGCCCAAATTCGGCTTGTACTGAGAGAAACGCAGGGTTCTTTGAGCACGATTTTCTCAGATTTTTTGTTGCGGCCGTCCTCCAAATCTCAGCTGCAAAGCCAAATTCATCTTGCTCTTGTTGAGAGATGGATGGAAATATATCTTCTTGTTGATCAATTGGTTGGAAACAATCCAATTTTGTAATAGAATCATGTTGTAATTATCTCTATTGTAACCACTCTCTGCTCTCTTTGTATTTAAATCAGAACAGAGATCAGAGAGGGGAGGACTTCAGGGATGGATTCGAATGGAGGATTTGGAGGATGAATTAGAAATTCAGAATTGAGGATGGCAGAGAGAATGGATAATGGCTGAGAGTTGGAAAGATTTCTCGTTGTAATCCACTGTACCTATGCTTCGATATTTTAATATAAATCTGGTTGTTGTTCATTCTGTTCATCTGAAGTAACCCAGCAGCATCCGCTGGCGGCTAAGGGCCCAGCCTCTGGTGGATTGTGCTGCTGCTGTATATTATTTCTTTGGTTTATGCATGGTTTTTCTTATTAGAATTATTTGGTAATCTGATGTTTTGTTTAGTTTACATCACACGCTCTGTTATGCTTAATTTATTAAGGTTTCTAAAGACAGAACTATTGTATTGACTCTGCATCGTATCTCTGTTCTTTTAAGTGTTGATATAATACTGCTAGTCTTTACAGAATACTGTTGCTGTTTAATTACAGAGCTGCTGTGCTGTGCACTTGGTCATTAACATTACGGAATTTATCTTGGGAGTTATGTTCTTTGCGATTGTTGGATCTATAAACAATGTTGTTCTACTTTGAAACACAGTCGTACTCTTTCTAACTAAGATTGATAATTGGATCAGATTACTATTAAGGTGTGCCGTGTGTTAAGTCATTGTGTATTTATATTTGAATTTCCAACGTTGTTTCATATTCTATCATTAATCAATGCTGTTCTATTTCCGTGTGCTGTCCGATTTATTCTTAGAGTAAAGTTTGCTATTAATTTGGCTTTGCTATTGATTTCCATTAATTAGATTTTGTTGTTCAGATTCCTTTAATTACAGTTTGCTGTCCATTTACTTTGTTGTTCGATTACTGTTCCCTTTTAGAATTGCCGTTCCATTCCAGATTTGCTGTTCAATTCTTTATTTGTTGTTCCATTTTGCTATCTGCCGTTCCATTTACTCGCATTTGTTGTTTTGGTGTGAGAGACGATCTAAGGTTGTAGTGAGCTTCGGCATTCACTGTCTAGCTCCCAGACCCGTGGTCTATGCTCTAATTTCCTTTCCATCAGTTTCCAAAGGGATGGGTTATCGCTGCCAAACCCTTGACTGATAAGCTGCCTAGTTTTCTGAATGTGTGATTTATTCTTTTGAAGTAACTTAGTTATAGACAAGCTTTCATTTACTTTTGGATTTTAAGCACTATACTGCAAAACATTACTCTTGAGTAAATAGCCGCCTCAGACTGAATACACTCTTGAAACAAAAGGTCGTCCCTGGGTTGATAATTAATGTGAGGTAATTAGGAGTTACAAAGACACCTTTTTATCGCTCCACATTTTGGCGCCGTTGCCGGGGAGAGTGTAGCCATTTCTAAAGAGTAATGTGAATCTGATGAGTGCCTGCTAGGGAAGAGTTGGATCTTAAAAACGGAAGGTAAGAACCTGCGTTCGGAGCATGTAAAAGCCCTGCTCCACTGTCCGCTTTCCTAACAGATTTTCTGTTGCTTTGTTAGGTAGAAATAGATGTTTGAATTTTTCTGTGAATGACTAGGAAAAAATAGAAATTTTGAAAAATGAATCACATGATTTCATTCAAGTGGTGATGTAAGCACCACCCATTTCACTAACTAATTGACAGGAACATTGGAAGAAGGAGCTTTGAAGGAACACATGAAGGACATCTTCTGTTATGGTAAGAAACTGTCCAACATTTTTACTTTTGAATTTCCTGCTCAACTAATTCCACACTCTCACCGCAATAAACCAGTACAACATACTTACAGTGTTGAACTGCCAAATTTACCCACCCTTTCCACCCATTCTATCTCACATGCGCCATTAGAGAAAACTTACAATGAGATTCAAAATGTTTCAAATTCAAAAATTGTAGAAGTTATGGAAGAAAATGAGCTTACTTCTAGTTTGCATCAACAAACCATTTTAAAAGCTCAAGAACCTCATGATATGATGGGAAATCAAGAAAATAAAGGCTATATTGAATATTGGTTTCACTCCATCACTTGTTTGCAACATTGCTCCACACTTCAACAATTTTTGACTCCATCTTTTCAAGGGAAGTTGGCTTCTCATACCCTAATTTTTATCAACATGCATTTTTCAAATTTGGGTATGTATATATTGGAAGCCTTATTTCTAAAATGGTTCCACTGGAAATACTCTTATACATAAACATATTCGATTCTCAAAGAAGAGTAGGATAGTGGAAAAATAAAATAAAATAAAATAAGGACATAAATAAATGCATTTTGTTTTTTTTGTAAAAATAGTTGTTTTTTTTGTTGCAACACGCTATCGAAATCAACATCGGTGATAAATATTTCAATTTATTTGTGTATGTAGATGAATTATATTGCAAATAACAATTCTATAAACACTTATATTCATTTTTTATCACCAATTTGAAAAAATGCTTGAATATCATTTTTTTGGCTTGCGGGCTTGATGAATTTCTTGGAAAAAAAGTCGGGACAGTCATGTTTTGAGAGACCAAAAATGAATATTTTTAAAACCTGTTTCTACCCTAGGTAGCCCTTGATGTCTACTTTCTAACCCAATTTGAATCAGTCAATTTGGATTTGAAACGAAAAAGTTAGAACCAAAACATTGACCGGATGTCTAGCGGGCAGCTCAGGAACAGGGTTGGGACAGTCAGTTTTTGGAGGCCTAAATGACCATATTTTTAAAACCTGTTTCTATGGTAGATTCCCCTATGAATATAGTTTACAATGCAATTTGAATCACTCATTTTCGATATCGTATGGGGAAGTTATGATCAAAATATTGACTGTCTATCGTAAATCAGCACCCTTAAAACTCTGTTTTTCCGGATGTTCCTTACAGTATTTCACCTATCAATTCTTCTTTTCTTCAAAACCTGTTTCTATTAGAGATAAATAAATGAATCTACTTTCATTTCCAATTTGAATCATTTGAATCCGACATCAAACGAAGAATCTATGCTTGAAATATCAATCGTTGGTTTAGATTGGGTAATCGAAAATGACTCTGTTATGCAGGTTGTTCTAACTAAAATTGACATATCATATCATTGAATTTTTAAAACCTGTTGCTATTGGAGATTAACCTTTGAATTAGCTCTCATTTGGCTTTGGAATCACTCAATTTTGATGAAAAACAAAGAAGTTGTGATTAAAACACTATAGGTTAGCATGATTGGCCACTGCTCTCCAGTAGGTAACAAATGAATTTTACTTTGTTATTTTCTCCGTGGATTTGTTCTACAGAGTAACTACTTGTTAGTTTTTTGCATAATTCTTGGATTAGGGGAGCGTGCGCACCTCTCTTTCTCCATGATTTAATGTTTTATTGCAGGTAGATACTCGTTTTTTGCAGGTCCTGGAAAAATAAAGAAGGTCAATTTATGGACGAGTGATTATTGAAAGAAATTTTAAATGAAACAAAGGAATTTCATCCAACTCATTACCCAACAGATTCATAATAGAAGAAATGAAGAATTGATTTCCATTTGAAGATTCATGTCATGTCTTTGCTGCCAAAACATTTTTCGAATAAATCATTTTTTTTGACAAAACATCATAGCTGTTGTAACTTAATTTATTTATTTACATACTGTTTTTTGTTGTTTCTTTTCTAATTTCTCTTATATTTTGTGTTTCAGGTGTTGCTTCATTCAAACTGTGACCCATCCTCAGCATCAATACAGTGAACAGCTAATTCATTCTTTGCGTGTTTGCATTTCATGCTTGTGCATTTTTGCTGTTCTTTTTCTGAAGGGACAGCGTTTGTGTGCACTTTTGTCGTTTCTGCTGTTCCTTTTTCAAAGGGACAGCAATTTCGTTTTACTATTCCTTTTTCAAAGGAACGACACCTTTTTGGTCAGCAATTCATTTTGCTGGTCCTTTTTCACGGTTCATTTTGCCATTCCTTTTCCACGACTCTTTTTGCTGTTCCTCTTTCACTTTTTGCTGTTCCTTTCCGAATGGAACAGCACTTCTACACTTTCACGTTTTGTTGTTCCTTTCCAAATGGAACAACACTTCTGCACTTTCACGATTTGTTGTTCCTTTCCGAATGAAATAGCACTTTTGCACTTTTCATTTTTGTTGTTCCTTTTCCAAAGGAATGACACTTTTAGTTTTTGCTGTTCCTTTTTCCAAAGGAACGGCATTTGCATTTTCACATTTTTTTTTGTGTGTATTTTTTCTTTTTTTTGTGTGCATTTCCTTTAAGGAACACCACTTTTTGAGTGTTTTTGCTGTTCCTTCAAAAGAGAAACCCTTTGGGAGTATTTTTGAGAGCAACATTTTCTTCCTCTTGTAGGACTATTCCTAGTTCATCTCAACCACATTTTACTGATTCCCCTTCATGGCATGAAGTACACTATTTTTATAAGGACAAGAATTATGGATTCTATTGAAGTGAGCTAATATCATTCACGTTATGATCTTTAACAGGACAGCTCCTTGATGATAGATTATTTTCAAAAGGGACACAATTATTTATATACTACTTTACTGCATTGTTTTCTGTTGAACATGATATTGAATGATTATCTTAATACCATGCTGGTTCCACCCTTCTGGATTATAATCTTCTCTGTCTGTAATAAATGAGATTATGGGTATATTTTTCTATTGACATGTTCAACTTCTTCCACCATCCCTGCTCTTAAGGAGTGCTGAACCTCCCTCTTTTTATCATAAAAATGTGTAATAATAACAAAAATTTTTTCGCAGATGGAGGATAGGGGGTCTCATTACGAGACATCCTACCATGTTCATAAGGCTGTAACAAAGTGACATTCCCATTATGGCCACCACACCAGGGTTATGATCCATTGGATAGCCCAATTATCCTTGGAACAGGAGGTCTCATCACGAGCCGGCCTGAGCACTTTTGCTACATCCCAGTGAATGGCAGTGTGGTTATCTGGTTACCACGCCAGCACATTGATCCCTTCTGTAGAACAACAATGTAACTCTCCATTTATAAATTGAGGATCCTGGCTCCTATGGGTTAAAAAGCAACCCTGCCGAGGCTATGGACGCCTGCTGGCAGCAGAGGCTCTGCTTATGGTATTGAAGTTATATCTTTTCGTCAATTATTACTATAATACCCTTTTCTTATTTTTTTATTTTTATCAGAGAAGTTATTTCCTTAATTTTTATCCCTATTTTGAACCTTTATGCATGATAAATTGTTTTATGATCAATCACATCATTTTTCAGCTAGAATACAGTCAGCAAAGCATCTTTTTGGCATATTGTCGTTCTTTTTTCTCTTTTTCATAACTTATCATCAATCCAAAGAGTCCTATCTTTTATTCATAACTATCTTTATACACTCTGCTCTCATTATAACCATAACTCTCGCTGTCCTATCATTGATATGTGTACTTTGCTTTATTTACTGCTGTATTGTTCATTCCCTTGCCTTGCCGTCAGCACAACACCTCTCATATGCTTTATGGTCATGGAATTCTTTTTTCAATTGGAGGGGGGAATGTCTGCATTATGGGATTGCACGTGATATGATTACTACCACTGCAACGCAACATTGATTGATAAGTTTTTAAGTTAAAGACTTTGCATGCATCTTATCTGTGCTTGCTACATGGATTCCAAGCATTGTATACCCAATAGTGCTTTGTTGCAGGGAAAACAACAAACCATGGGGGAATTCTATTCATAGCATGACCACTGTGCATAACGAGAAGAAGGCTCGCGTACGTGAACAATTCTTGAGACATGATGTGCCTTGATTCACATACTTTAGCTGGCTCTGCCCTCAGCTTAACATTGCCAGTCCATATATGTCATTCCACATTTTGGAGAGTACACTGAGGTAAAACTCATAATTTTTCGATTTATTCACAATTTGAGAATTTCATGAAAATCCATTTTGAGCATTATTTATCATCCTTCATTCCACATCTTTACCACTTTCCCTTTTTCAGCAGCATATCATTTTCGAGTATGGGGGAGTGTTCCTTTCATTCATTTCTTTCTTCTGACCATGTCATCTATATTCTTTATCATCCATTGTTATTCTTATTCATTCTCAACACCTCCATTATTCCATGTTGTTTTACACCAAGCATAGAATTCAACAGATTGTAGCAACCACCTCTATTTGTTTTCTAGCATTGCATGAGGGCATGCTAATTCTTTAGTTTGGGGGAGGCATTGCTACACATGATGGATGTTTTCTACTTTCTTTCTCATTTAAGACATACAATTTCATTTTTATACAGTGCATAAACTGAGTTGCATATATCTTTAAAACTATGCACTGAATTCTTGTGATTTCTGGATAACAAAGAGGTATCATTAAAATACACAAACCCAGATAATTTCACGCTAAATTAGTTCAATTTTTTTTGAAAATTATGCACTATCACCTATAGCCATTTTGTTTATATCTCATGATCCATGCATCAAAACGATTTGATTTTTAGATCATAGAAGCATTAATATAGTAGAAATTTTTGCCAAATTTCAACATCTCGTTTACAATTTTGAGAACGAATGGTTAATGAAGTTTGATGTACTATATCATATTTACATGCATATATATACATATATTTGAATGTCAATATAAGGTATTTGTACCTTCATCAGAAGACCTAAAAATTGAATATTCATTAATTGAGGAAGAATTCATTTGTTCTATCCATTTTATGAGCTGAGAGAAACAAATTTTATTGCTTGGTTAACACATGGGTTTTGTCTTTGGGTTGCATGAGGACATGCAGCATATTCAGTTTTTGTTGCATGAGGAAATGCAATATATTCGGTATGGGGGTGTGTTGGGCCGTGAATACAACCACTTTGTAACACTTATTTCATCCATTTTTACTCTTCTCTATTATATTATTTGTTATAATTTATCATTTAAATCCATTTTATAAATGATTTATGCTCTTATGGATGAATATTATTTATCTTCCTTTATTTCTAATAAATTGATAATTATGAATTATTTTATCAATGATAGTTTTAATAAATCATTTGTAACATTATTCACCATTTTTAGCCTCCAAGATAATTTTTAGATTGAAGATTTGATCATTAAAAGTGCCAACTCAGAAATTCACTGGGATAAGAAGTGACGATTTGGCGGTTGAGATTCTGAGCAAATGAAGGCGAATACGGAAAATCGAACTATGGGTTTTATTTGAAGCTGGTTAATTAACACAACATGGCTTGATTTAAGCAGAATTAGAAGCATCACCGGAAAACGCAGGGTTCTTTGAGCACGATTTTCTCAGATTTGTTGTTACGGCCGTCCTCCAAATCTCAGCTGCAAAGCCAAATTCGTCTTGCTCTTGTTGAGAGATGGATGGAAATATATCTTCTTGTTGATCAATTGGTTGGAAACAATCTAATTTTGTAATAGAATCATGTTGTAATTATCTCTATTGTAACCACTCTCTGCTCTCTTTGTATTTAAATCAGAACAGAGATCAGAGAGAGGACTTGGGATGGATTGAATGGAGGATTTAGGAGGATGAATTAAATTGAAAATTGAGGATAGCGTTCCCAGAATGAATAATGAAGTGGAAGTTAGAAGATTCCTGGGTATGATCTAACGTACCTAACCCGATATTTTAATATAAATCTGGTTGCCATTCATTCTTTTTATTCTGAAGTAGCCCAGCAGCATTCGCTGGCGGCTAAGGGCCCAGCCTCTGGTGGATTGTGCTGCTGCTGTATATTATCTTCTTGGTTTATGTGTGGTTTTGCCTATTAGCGTTATTTGGTAATCTGATGTGTTGTTTAGTTTACATCACATGCTCTGTTATGCTTAATTTATTAAGGTTTCTAAAGATAGAACTATTGTATTGACTCTGCATCGTATCACTGTTCTTTTAAGTGTTGATATAATACTGCTAGTCTTTACAGAATACTGTTGATGTTTAATTACAGAGCCTCTATGCTGTGCACTTGTTCATTAACATTACGGAATTCATCTTGGGAGTTATGTTCTTTGCGATTGTTGGATCTATAAACAATGTTGTTCTACTTTGAAACGCAGTCGTACTCTTTCTAACAGAGATTGATAATTGGATCAGATTACTATTAAGGTGTGCCGTGTGTTAAGTCATTGTGTATTTATATTTGACTTTCCAACGTTGTTTCATATTGTATCAATAATCAATGCTGTTCTATTTCCCTGTGCTGTCCGATTTATTCTTAGAGTAAAGATTGCTATTAATTTGGCTTTGCTATTGATTTCCATTAATTAGAGTTTGTTGTTGAGATTCCTTTAATTAGAGTTTGTTGTCCATTTACTTTGTTGTTCGATTACTGTTCCCTTTTAGAATTGTCGTTCCATTCCAGATTTGCTGTTCAATTCTTTATTTGTTCCATTTGCTTTATGCATTTCCCGCTTTTACTCTGTCGATCCTGTTTTGGTGTGAGAGACGTCCCAAAGTGCTTCGTGAGCTTGAGAAAGGTTCTGAAGCTCCCCAGTTTAGTTGTATGTCAATTTTTTTCATCAGTTTCCAAGGATGGGTTATAGCCCCCATACCACATGGTGACAAGGCTGCCTAGTTTTCTGAATGTGTGATTTATTCTTTTGAAGTAACTTAGTTATAGACAAGCATCCGTTTACTCTTGTATTTTTAAGCACTATACTACAAAACATTACTCTTGAGTAAATAGCCGCCTCAGACTGAGTACACTCTTGAAATAAAAAGTCGTTCCTGGGTTGACAATTAATGTGAGGTAATTAGGAGTTACAAAGACACCTTTTTATCGCTCCACAGGCTTTTTTCTTCTTTATTTGAATCAATGTTGAACCTTCCTAGATTGAAAGCCTTGTGTGGTGTAATATCTTAGCATAAATATGATTTGGCAGCTTCTTTCTTAAATTTTTCGGTAGTAGCCATGATGTCGAGGGGAGGGAATGTCATCCTTGAGGTATGGGTAAAACACTTCCCTATTGCTATCACTGTAAAATCGTACAAGAAAAAGACATTATGAAATTTCAAGAAGAAGGTACAAATAAGGATTTACAGGGAAGGAAGACATTATAGGACCTGAGAAATTTAACTTTCCCAAGGTTAAGCAGGAAAATTTATCAAATAGCACATAGAAATCACTGACTCTAAGTGATCCACGTAGCCTTTTCTTTGATAACAGCGAAGATCATCGCGATTATCCCTCAGATAGCTGCGCGGTGTTGGGGTTCTTGTGTTTTGTCCAAATTGAAAAAACCAAAAGACAAGACAACATCAAACCACTTTGGGATCCTAGGATCTAGCCCTCCTAGATCCAGAGAGGGATCTCTCTATAAATGCAAAGAATGATATATCTTTAAGGTCAGTTTATGGTATTACGCTAGGTATGAAGCACAAGGGTTTTTGATTTGTTTGTTTGGTTGGAGATCATTAACTGAGAAGGTTATGTGAAGTGAAGAAGGAACTAAGTAGTAGGATGTTTCAGAATGGGAAGATAGGTCAAGAGAAGTGTCAATCCATTGGGATATGGAGTCATAAAAGGGTTTACTCACATAACAACTACCCAAGGGTTTCCATAGGGCAAGTCATCCATACCAAAGGATCTCTTTATATAGATGGTGAGATGGAACATTGAGAGGTGAGGTGAATAAAAGAAACCAAAGTGTACCCTAAGATCAGGTAAGGACTTTTAACCTATCCTGCTTTTGACATATTTTCAAAGGAAACTCTCAATAAGAAACAGAGGGTAGCCTAAGATCAAGTAAGGAATTTTAACCTAACCTGCTTTCAGTGTAATCTCAAGGGAAACAATCCATCATTCCTCATAACCACTTTCAGATAGTATAAAACATTTAAGATTAAACACAGAGCAAGGCCTAAGATCAAAGAAAGACTTTTAACCTTCTCTGCTTTTGACACTAGCTCCCAGGAAAATTTTCAAGACAAACTGTTGGAGAAGAAACTAGAGGATAGGGATAACCATAGAATTCCCTAGTTTAATCCTTTACTTAGCATGAAATGAAAAGAACTTTCAAGAACAATGTTTCAAGTTGTACTCAGCAAGACATGGGCTCACCAATATTTCTTGACTGGTTATACTCTGTATAATTATCCTTAAAATACACAATCAGAGGAAAACACAAAGATAAAGCTTACCAGTGAGATTTAGGGTACTTCCAACAAGATGTCCTAATCTATACTTGTTGTTCTTTATCAGAGAATAATGGACAGTATGAAAAACATGAAACAAGACAATAACAGTAAGAAAAACATCACCAATAATATAGACTAGGATCCTGTGAATCTGCTTGTTCAATTGATGTGCAAAACCAGTCACATACTTTGAGTCCAATGGCTTTTTACAGTCCATAATTTTCTTCCCAACCTACTATATTACAAACTACTCAGCTACTTCCCCTTAATAACAGTTCAAACAGTCAATAAAATCCCAACCAACCAACATTTTCAATGTATTTTACAGGGGTTCTTATAGGTGAGAATGGAGAATAGTGGTAGATATGAACTTAAATGATTCATTAAGATATAGGAGAGGAAGTTTGAATGCCCACTCTTCTTAATGGCTCTGCATTAACTGTTTGGTACCCTTTAGGCTGGTCTAGAAGTCTTTGTCAGATTGACAATAACTTCAGGTATGTTCTTTGAAGTATTATGGCTATTTTTTGTTGACTTTGGAAGCTCTGGTATGCTGGAAATTAATTTTGAGCTGCATATATGTCAATAATATCTCTGACTACCTTAACTGTGCGTTGTTTTGATGAAAATAGGGTTGCAGGTGGCATATTTGGTTGATGGGGAGTAACTAGCCTCTCTGATCTGGCATGCAGAGGCTGCTTTGATGATATGTCCTTCTCTGATATTCACAAAGCACTGATTTGGCTGTGTACCGTGCTTTAGGATTTATTAAGCCTTCTTCGATCATATTTTTCTTCGGCTGTGTTTATCCTTCTAAACAGTGGATTAAACTATTAATCTTAAATCTTATGATTTAGTCCTTTAACTCTGTTCTTCTGTACAGGTGGCAGTGGCGCTCGAGGGTTCGTGTAAGGATCGATGATCAGCATGCATCGACAAACATTGAATTAAAACCCTACTGGTCCCCTTTCTGCATTGATTCAGGCTCAGGATCATCACCCTGGAACCTTTTGGTCACTTATCTATGATTGTGGGATAAGCTAGCAAGAACCACCATTAAACCTGCAAACATAAAACAAACCAATTAAATAAAACCTACGTGAGGCTTAAAACTACTTTAGAGGGCTCAGGAGGTGGCAAAGGAGTGATTGTAGATGAGGTGCGAATGCAAGCGATGGAGGAAAATCCTGGTAGAGCAGCTAACCAGGTGAAAATGGAGGTTTGGCCATGATGGTGAACAGGATCCATTGGATTAGGACTATCAATGGTGGAGATCTTTCGATGGAGTCATTGGGAAAATGGATGAATGCTAGAAGAATGAAATCGCGATATAATGTGGGCCGTTTGATCTCAGAGATAAACAGCTGTGATTAAAAGTGAAAATGACGTTGCGGAGGGCAGCGGTATTGCAGAAAACCAGGAATGGTTTTCACACGGCGAAATGGGGGGGAGGCGGTATTGCCTTTTGGAACACGATTCCACACACTGATTGACATGTGGATTTCCAAAACTAATTATATTGCGTGGAAGTTGCGCGGCGCTTGTGGGGGGGGGGCAATTACATGATATCGTGCGCTGCCTGTCAAATCATTGTCGGGAGATTCGACGGTTGTGGGAGAGCACGATGGATGGAAAGCTACAGGGGCGGAAAGGTGGGTAGGGTCCACGATGACGTATGATAGCTTGTCACGCAGTGGAAAGGTATCGGGCTATCAGGTTTATTCTCGACCGTAGGATCTTCAGATCAGACAGTTAGATCTAATATTGGGGTGGAGGTTTTTAAAAGGTGGGATGAGGTGTTATATGGATGGGCGGAGCGCGATGCAATCTCGGCCATTGGTTCTTGGGGATTCAACGACCCAGATTCATTTGAAACCATAATGTCGGGAAATGGAAAATAGAAGGGAAAAGGGGTTTTTACATGGGGGTTAATGTATTTTAAGTGCCTGGTTATATCACTTTGGTTTTTTGGAGAACAGGGGTTGAGTTTAAGCTCTCGGGGGCTTAATGCCTTAATGGCAGGAAAATGGGTTTTTAGGCCAAAATGAAGGTTTTTCAAGGATTTTTTTTTGGCTTTCAGTAAAGGGGAAAAGGGGTGTTTTAAACATATAAAAGGAATTTTTATAGGTTTAAAGGGATTTTGGAGGCCTTTAAAGGGAAATGGAGGGTTAAAGGATGAAAATAATTTTTTTTTGAAAGTGGATAAAAAATGAGTGAAAGGGGGAGTTTCAGAGGCCTTTTGAAAACAATTTCTTTCATAAAAAATAAGGTTCATAAATGGAAACAGTAGTGAATATTCTCTAAAGGGTAGAAGACACATGAAGCCTTCAAGAATGATAGATTTACAAAGGAAATGTGTCTCTTGAAGGCTCAGAAACATATTTAGCCACCTGTTTGCTTTGACAAATTATTATAGGTGGCTAACACGCGGTCCTGGGTATACGGAAAGTAACCATCCAAGACCACTTGGCACATTTGAAGAAGAATATTCTGACTCAATCCATCAAAGTACAACTGCCTTGGATCCATCTTGAGGCCTTAGTGAAACACACAAAGGAATCAACCTCCCACTCTTGTGTCAACATCCATCTTGTACCAAAAGAGGGAGGGAAAATTTGAAATTTGCCTATAAAAGACTACCATGGGAAGAGGAACATGAGAATACATTGTTATGTTGGCCAAAATTCTTGAGAGAAAACCATTATTTTGTTGTCCAAGCAGCAAGGAGTGGAAGGATTTAGCTATTGGCCACACAACACCTTAATCCAAGAGAAGAATTTCACCAAGTGTCTGTTATTCTACCATCCATCGAGGAGAGAGAGACGCTTGTAATAAGCTTAAAGGGAAGACACTTCCTTTCCTTGAATATTAGATCTCCATAACTCTAAGGATTAATTACAAGTGAATCCTATTCTCTTTATACCATGAACAACTAATAAAAGGAGAGAGTTCTCCATGTTAATTATTAGTGTGTTTGACTCAATAAGCTTGTTATTTTACATGATTATTTTGTTTCTTGTTTCTTCTTTATTGTAGCATGTTATGTTCTTTACTTATTTTACTATTATTTTGTTCCAATAACAATCTAACAAACCAATTGGCCTGTTACTTGCTTGTAGGAAGGTAGCCTCCCCTATTAAGCACATTGTATTTTGTCCGCCCATGCGTCGAATACACTACAATAGGAATGGCGACTCCACTTCTTTATTTCTTTTAAGCTAGTGGTTGTTGATTGCAGGTCCTCTCTCCTACCCAAACTTGCTGCAAGATCACTCCTGATTCCCCTCAGCACTTTTCAGTCACCCTTAGTGATAAATTTGGCTCAGAGAAGGTGGAGTTTTCAGACATTGTAAATCTATGCGCATTCAGCCCAGAGAGACATGCTAACCGCGGGCCTGTGCGAAAATAAGCTATGCGTAAGACAATGAGCACATTTTTCACTAATTTTTCTCATTCTTAGCAGTTGTAAGGTGATTGGAAACCCATAATAAATTTTCCATCATTTTGTTCTAGTGTTTCATGACTAGTTAGGACACTTATTGCTGAATTTTAACTTAGGAAACAGTTTGTTTTAATTTTAGTTTTTTTATCATCGCAAATCACACATAGTTTAAGTAGGAGTGAGTAGGTGGCCTTCAATCCACAAATGTTATCTGAGAAAACTATCTACTGGTAAAAGACACAGACCACATATGATAACTAGCGGAAAGTAAGTGGCCCATAAATCTACACATCTTTAGCTAGTTTTTGTTTTCTCAAATTTTTTGCATTAGTTTAGTTCAATTTTTTGCATTAGGATTCGGTACCAGGACCAAAATATCGAAAATAAGGCAAGTAATATATTCCACCCTTGCACCTCTCAGTGAGACGGGGTACGCATATAAAAGCTTTCTTAAGATAATTTTCCATCTCCCTATAGTGCAAAACTTAGTCTAACTAAGCCAAGTGTAAGCAGCCCATCATCCGGACATTGTTTATTTTCTGCAAGGAACAATCACACATAGTGTAATTAGAGAAGGATTGTAAATGATCACCACATATCCATTTCTTATAAAATTTGTGAATTGACACTCCAAAGCACACACGAAGCATCAGCAAGCACCAGACCAAAAGGCACCAAGTGTGTTGGGACCTTTGTCCTCTTCTTACGGTTGCTTCACCAAGGCACACCTTAAGGAAATTAAGACTCTATAAAACTAACCACTAATTTAACTCACTAAATTCTCCCCATAGGGGCCACAAAATAAATTATAGTTCAGGTTAGGAACCTCATGGGTAGGCATCTAATAAGCCACCTTGGGCATTCTACATTTTGAAATATAGATGTTGAATATTTAGGGAGCTTAAAATCTGTCTATCCACCCATGGAACATAATACCAGAGAGTTACAAATACTTTTTCAGAGGGAGTTAAGCTTAGGCCCAGTGCGTGCGATACTCTTTGGGGCTACCTGACCCATCTAGTGCTTGGTACTAGTAGTTGAATATCCAGAAGCTCAAGACTCGAACGCTCACGTGGGATGACAGTACTTTAGTGGCCAAATCTAGGGCATCCTTCCCTATAGGTGACGGTGCAGGAAACACTAGATCCTCATACCTATACCTTGGTCGATTCTTTGGCTGCTGGAAGACATGACCAGTTCTTTCGGGATGTTAGCCCTAGTACCCATCAGAATTTATCCTCGCAAGGCCTAGTTACATTTGACAGTGTGAGGACAAATAGGTATTTTTAGGCTTTTTGAGTATCATATGAAAAACAACCCAAACCATATTTTTTTCTTGCTTGATCACATAGAATTAATCTAAAGGAAAAAATTACCCTTTATTTTTCACTTTGTTTTATGTATGTGATTATATTTTCCTTGGTAATAATCTCCCTCCTCTCAGAAAACTAAAAATATTTCGAAAATTAATCGAGTCGACACCATAATGGACCCAAAAGGACCTCATCGATCTAGATGTTTTTTGGACCTCCCCTCATTAGAGGGATGAGTGCCAAGTATTTCACCATTTAGGTGTCAGGCAACACACTCCCACCAATATTGGATCATCCTTTATGGGCATATTTAGTTGGAAACCCCTAAGGGTCACCCAACACCACACCCAGGGAAACCCCAATAGGGTCACCACACACAACTCCTCCCACAACCCCCAGAGGGAAGAGGAGCGATACCCCTCTAGGGAGTCATAAAAACACACAGCAGGGTACGTCAGAGGGTAATATTCCCCAAACACCCCCCATACATCATCACACTCAGATTTCTGTGCTTCCACAATATACAATGTTATTCAATCCATAGTTACCTTTTTTAGCATCATTAAACCTCCCATATCTATCAAATCTAACTAATGACCCCATATCACACAACCCCAATTGGGCCCCCATGCCCACGAAGCTCCCATCAGACATACTGAAATTCGAAGGGAAGCAAGTGGAAGACCCTAAAATAATATTATGACTTTCCACCTATGCTGTTTGTCCAATAGTATCATTGATGATAATATTCAACTCAACCTATTTCAATGCACCCTAACTAGACCTCCAGCGAAATGGTATCTTTTAATATTCCTAAATTACCCTATAGCTAATGGGAATATTAATTTTTTTTTGTCATAGTGATAGGTGAATAAGTGGGTGGGAGACCTATAAGACTCTTTATTTTGAATGAAACCACTTCTCATGTGTGAAATTGGATAATATTTTCAGCTGAATAAAGCACCCTAAGGTGTGAATAGGGGCTAAAACATGTTGACTGGGTCAACCTTGACCAAATGTACATCATTTTCATGGAGGAGTGGCCATCAATGAGGCACAATACAGTTTTAGATGGAGATGCCTTGTGTGAAAGGAGTGTTATTATTGGATGCGGTTTAGGGTTTGCAAGTTCTTGTCTTATAAAGGGAAGGGGATGGAAGCATTAAAAGGTTGTTGATGATATTATATTTCTGAATATATTGCCTATTTAGACATATATCATTCTCTTATTGTTTAGCTGAGAATTAATGTTGTTTAGCATTGGGTGTTCCTGGTCGGGAATCCCACCTCTTCCCATTTAGTATCTCTTGGGAGAGTTTTCATTGTATTGTACACTATTTGGCTAAAGGCCAAGCTTCCTCTTTCAACTAAAACGTAGATCCTGTTGAGGGTTTGGTTGTCTTTGCAAGCTACAGCAAGTGGAGGCTAGATCTTTTCATATATAGGCCATTTTAGTGCTCCTTTTCAGTGGAGGAGGCTTCTAATCCATTAGGAGGAGAGTATTGGAGGAATTAAGCTTCATTCTCTGATCTTGGCATGTGGCCAACGACATTTTGATCCCTACAGTCCAGTTTTACTTCCAAATCTATGTTATTCCTATAAGTGTAGTTGCAGGGTGTTTTGGCACACCATTTGGATATTTGGTTTTTAGGTGTTGGGGATCTTCCCTTCACTTTGGAGATCTATTGGAGGTGTTCATTATATTTTTCATATCAAATCAGATCCACTTTCCATATCTGTAATTTTCAGTAGATTTGCAGACTTATATCTTAGTTCTACAACTTGTACATGGTGTAATGTTGAAAACCCCAAGGGGATTTTGAAGAGGAGCCTATATAGTGTATGGATCTGTTATAGATCTGAATTTTCATGCACTTAACTGCTCTAGATCTAAAGTGTAATCTACAGCTATTGCAACTCAATAAAATAATGTTGTAAGGCTTTTTCCAGTCTTAATGCATGGTTGCAGCACCTCATTTTGAGGATTTTATTCTATTGGAGACTTGTATTTCTTGTTATGCATCTTATGGGACATCTTTTACATCTATTTTACTACTGAAAATACAAATGAAGGATCTTAATATTGGCCTCCTTCTTTTTCTATGATTATCTACATTATTTTTCTGCTATTTTGCATTCTATTGCTGCATATTTGGGAATATTACAGTGGTATCAGAGCATCATCTTGGCATAGCCTGTGCTTTCTAAGAATCCAATATGTCTTCTGAAGAAGAAGGGCCTCTTACTGATAGAGAGAAGAGGTATCTAAAGAGAAGACATAAGAAATTTGACTACACAAATGATAATGAAGACAAGGGTAAAACCCCTTTATCTGGAGGTGAAGATGAAGAAAAGGATTTTCCTAAGATCCTTCTTAGAGCCATGCAAGATCTTGATAGAGAGATAAAAGAGATGAGAATGGGTAGAATCAAGGAATCCCCTAAAGGATTTCATCTTAGAGAAGGCTCTGGCATGTCTCATCACTGGAATGATCAATCACTGCATCAGCCACAAGTTTCCCAACGCTTTACCATGCCTACCTTTTTGGTTCTAGGAAATGAAGGGTTTCAAGAGCATGAATCCCTTGAAGACTATTTTGAAAAATATGAGTACTATAGGGTAAAATTCTTGGGTTGTTGGTTATCGTATATCCCTCTCAGGGCTTTCCGGTGCCCGAGGTAGACAGTAAGATTAGTTGTACAGTTCACAAAGATGGCATATACATGTTCATATTAACTTAAAACCACTTGATGGAAAAAGATATAAAATTACCTCTTTAATGATCTTGGATTCCTTTGGAGAGAAATAGGTAGCGAAGGAGTGTTTCTCCTTTACCAGCTCCAAATCTAGGTCCCGCAATCAATTAAAGCACCCGTGTAATTTCTAACATAACATACATTCCCTATCACTTAAGCCAATATATAATAAACATTTAAATTGCGCACATATAAGCCATTCATCTCATGCTATATAAGTGATTAAATAATAATGACAATATCAACGCATAGAATGGACAAAACAGATACAATTCTATTGATTTATAAAAAAGGAGGATTACAACCGTCGGTTGCACCAATCCCTCCTCAGCCTTCCAATCTCTCTATCTCTCAAAGTGGTGATGTCTTGATCAACAAGTTCTCAATGAACCTCTTTGACCTTTGACCTTCACACTACAACAATGATCTCTACTTCATAAGTGTTCAAAAAACTTGACAATCCTTCGACCTTGAACCAAGAGCCTTCAACTCCATTTTATAGGAGATGGAGAGAGCAATCATTGCCCTTCTCTTTCCACCAGTTCTGAATAGAAAAAATTCCCCAACCTCCATTCTTTTGCCTTCTTTGAGATTTCAGTTGTTTATGGAAATGCCCAATAAGAGATTAGTGCTCTGCAGTTTCCTTTTTGTACTGACTCTCTTGTGAGAAAAAGCTGGAGATTCAAATCATTCTCCACGGGTTTTTCCCGTTTCAAACTTAAAACATGGGTAATGCTTCCCTCTAGTGTAAACAGAGCATTTCCATAGCCACTAACGGGGCCCATTCACTGATCAGATGCGTTATAACACTCTTGTGTTGTTATAGAGAGGCGTTACCTTGGCAGAAATAGGTTTAATTTAGGTCTTTGTATTCCTTCCATATTTGTCTCCTCCTTTGAGATGATGAGGAGGTATGTTGACCTGTAACAGATTCCCCCTAAAGTGTGAGGTCAGAGATGAAGACGATGACCGAAATACTTTACAATGTGTGTAGTAGAGATAAAGAGATTGAAAGACTGAGGAAAACCTAAAACAACAACATATGTCAGAAAATATAGTATCTGCCTTGAGTCAGGCATTCCCATGCTCAGTAGCTTAAACAACATGATTTCTCTAGAATAGACATATGAAGAATCTGTCCATCGATAAGCACAATGTGGAAGTGTCTGTCATAACAGGATCAGGCTGAAGAAGCTGTCTCCATAAACAATATCGCAACTTGGGGGAGGGAACACAACTTTAATGATGTAACCTTTGCCCCAAGGTCTTGACTGTTGATTCACTTAAACTGCATATTTCTCAACATGTGAATGAAGGAGCTATCATCGAAAATGTGAGAAATCGTCTGATTACCAGTAGATAATGAAAACTGTTAACAGACGCGAAGGTGGCCACCGATAATGATGATGGTCCCTAATATGCACAGTACAATCTAGCGAGTGTGAATAAAATGAGTTGAAGTCGAACACTCATAGAATCATTCAACCGGGAGCCACTGATGAAGACTCCTGATCAAACATAAGACTACCTTCCACTAATGTCTGCAAGTATCTGAGTACTGATGGGTTTCTGGATCAACTTCCTAGATGAGATGTTGAAGTCGATAGGAAGAGATCTGTTGAAAGGTAGGCACTGAGGCGTCCTACATCAGTCAACACGAAACGAAAATCAACTGAATTTTTTTATGATTGAGATAATGAAGAGTGAATGGGGATGTTGAACAACAAATAATTTCTGGCATAATGAGCGGTTTGGTTGATAACAGGAGCAGTAGATAGCGAGATCTGCTTGAACAATAGAAGGCATTGTAACAGGGTACTAGGCAGCTGAGGCTTAATGAACACCAAAGAGTGTGTTAGTATTTTACCGGTGCAGGGACACTGGGAAATGAAGGCTAATACTCATAGATGGTAGGGTTCGGCTAACTGCGAAAGATTTTTCTGGGAAGTGCCATGTTCAAGAATTTTTCTGCCAAATCAACCTTTCTGAAATGTAACAGAGGTAGTATCCATTTTTTCCAAATTTTTTCCCCGTCTAATTAATTTTTACGAGTCCAGACGAGTAAAATTGGTGAATTTTTCATATTTAGAGAGTCTGAAAAATATCATAAAAGACAACTCCATGCCCCGTCTAATTAGGTTTAACGAGTCTAGATGGGAAAACTCGATGAATTTTTCATGTTTAGAGGTCTGAAAAATATCGTAAAAGACGACTCCATTGGGGTACCTTTGTCATGTCTTGATAACCGGGCATGACAAAGGGATAATAGTAAGCCCGAAATAGTTCATTTTCCATAAGTTAGTCCATCGAAGCCAGAAACGTGAGAAATCTATGTTCGATGGACGTCTACCTCATTTTGTTATGAGTACGAGGAGACGAAGTAAACTCAATACTCTTTGTGAAATTTTAACGAGTCCAACAAAGAAAAACTCGGTACCCTCTGTGAAATTTTAACAAGTCACGCGGAGAAAACTCGGTTACTTTTTCGGTTTAAAGAACTTTGAAAAAGAGGAAAAGAATGGCTCCTTACTCTCTGTCGTGGTAGTTTAACGAGCCCGAAAAAGTCAACTCGAGGTTTTTTCATTTTTATGAGCGAGAAAAAGGTTCCTAAAAAGAAAGCTCAGTGCTTCTTCATGGTTTTAACGAGTCTAAAGAAGAGAAATCTAGGTTTTTCGGATTAACGAGCAAGAAAAATACCATATAAAAAGAACGCTCGATATCAACTTCATATAAGTTTAACGAGTCTGAAGAAGGGAACTCGAGGTTTTTTGGATTAATGAGCAAGAAAAATACCGTAAAAAGAACACTCGGTTAAACATGAGTATGTCTGCATATAAATCTTGATCACTCATCAGAACATCAGTACCAAATCTCAATAGTTGCAACACATGCGCAGTAAGAATTCACGACTTTTTCCGACTAGCGTAAGAGATTCATGCCCCATAATTTTCTATAAGAAGGTCGGAAGACCTTCATTTTCACTGTTTTAAGTGCTGTGAAGGAGCTTTGGGGTGAAAAGGGGTGAAATCTTCAACTGACGATTACGGTCAATCCGGGCAACAATTTTCCTTCCCGCGAGATCCAGGTAAGAGCTCAAACCTCCTACTGTCATTTAATTGTCTTTTTGTTAATTTTTACTGGTTCAAAATTAGAAAATTTTGAGGCCCTAAAAAAATTCTTGCACCTAACGCGGGCCAGAAGTATTACAGTCGCGTTAAGCGCATAAACCGTGAAGGGATACTATGTTAGAGCGCTTTGTTTTGCACTAGAGCCATCGTTAGGCGCACCGTGTTTTTTATCAACTCGTTTTTTACTGTTTTGAAGTGGTCCAGGAAAGTTTTGATCAGTTCAAAACGTTGCATTTGCAGGAATTCAGCTGTTAATCATGAGTATCTGGCGAGAGAGAGAACATGAACGGGAATAATGAGATATGGTGATGGATGATGCAAGCTTGATGGCTCTCCGCAGATGTGGATTGCTAAAATATGCCCGCTTAGAACTGATGAGGGGTCAAGAGGACCTCCTGAGGTGGCTAATCCAGCAATGAGACGAACGACACCAGCTCTTTCGGATTGGGGGCAATGAGCTCTCAATCGAAAAGGATGATGTGTACTTTTTAACCAGCCTATCATGTCGTGGGGTGAGGCCCAACTTGATGGGGTCCAGAGCTTACCCACGTTCCACTACTGATCTGATTCATGCGCATTTCATACGTGACACTCAGGCTGTGAGCAACCAGATACCGATCGCATGGGTGACTTTGAGACCACTACGGTCTATATTATGGATGATTGTTTGCTTGGCAGGTGCCAAGAGTCAGCATGTGGCCACCAAGGCCCAGATGCTCCTAGCCTTGGACTGTATACAACCTTAGGTTTTTGACTAGTGTGATGGAGTTGTCCATCGGGTCCGAGCAGAGCTTACCGCATGTAAGACCCGTACCCAGAGAGAGTTTGGGTACGGTACACTGATTTTCTCTTTCATACTAGAGCGAATACCATTGATGACGCCTAGGATCGTTACAACGCCATTGGGCCCATGCGAGCTGAGGCAGGCTCGGTCGGCCGCTTTTCTTCCGCGGACTGGAGAGGGTCATATCCGCCACTGTTTTGATGATGGATCTTTTGATTGGCTCACCTCAGAGATTATTATGATTGAGGATTATCCCTATGGAGGGATGAAATTCACAGGTGATCCAGAGTTATTGTTGCCCCCTGGCACTCAGTGGGGGCTCAATGGTAAGAAGGAAATGATCAGTGTATTTCAAAGAAGTATTTTATTTTTTGTCTTTTGAATGTTTATGCAATTTTTTTTTTTGAAAATAGGGTGAAAATTATGTTTTGACATGAAGCATTTGTTTGCTTGACACAGATGTGGCACCTGTCCGGCCAGTTGTGGTCCCTCGCTATGCACGGCGAGGACTTCAGCTACCCGGGGCTGGTGCACCAGCAGAGGATGCGAAAGCCGGCGAGGATGATGATGCCCAAGTTTTACATGAACTCTCCAGAAACCTGGAGGGTTTGAGTATGGGCATACCACCTCTTCCTATGCGGGAGGTTCCAATTTGTTTGTAGCGGCATACCGTCGGTGTGCCGGAGAGATACATGGTGCCTTTGAGGAGGATAGCTAGAGTAGTTGTATGCTACCATGATCATCAAGCCTAGCTGGCATAGCATATGTATTAGTGTCAGAGCGTTGCTTAGTATAGCCAATTTTTTGTAAAACACCCAAGTTTTGGAAGATTTTTTGATGTAACTATTGTTCTAGACATGGCATATATATATATATATACACATACTTTTTTGGTGATTTTGTGTTTTTTAGTTTTTTATATATTTTCAATGGGATAAAAATATATATACTCATGAGTAAGTCTTTTATAGTAAATGTGACAAATGCCAATCTAACACATATTTTGCCAAAGAATCGACTAATGCATTAAATTCTCTAGGAACGTGCTCAAATGTAATTGTTTGAAATTGACGTTCTAAAAGTCGCACTCTTAAAAAATAATGCAACAAGACTGGATGACAGACACGGTAATGATTTTTTAACTGCATAATGACAAGTTGGGAATCTAGCTTGACCACTAAATTGGAAATGTCACGAGATGCTGCTTCTATGAGGAGTTGGATCACCGACATGTACTTGGCAACATTATTGGTGGCGTTACCTAGGAAGATTCCCCTAGAACCAAGGAGGTCTGACTCAGGAGTGTAGAGAACCCAAGCAGCTAAAGCAATGCGTCTAGTGTGAATACTAGCACCGTCCGCATATCCGACGTAGGATAAAGAGGGTGGCGACATCTGTGTGAAAGAAAAAGATTACATGAGAAAAAACACCTTGAAAACCAAAAATATTCAGAGACATCAAAACAATAAGAAAAACTTATATACATAAAATTACAAAGCATATGCCTAGTGCGAAACTAGGCAAAATACTTCTTTAGATAGAGCCCGTTGCGGGGCTCCATGAGTGGAATTCCATTACAGTCCTGAAGTTCATAAGCCCCCTTTGAGAGGACGTTAGTAATGATGTAAGGACCGAGCCATAATGGTTGGAGTGTTCCTGCCCCCAAGAGGTCATGCTTCTGATCATAAAGTAGAACAAGATCGCCCTCTTGGAAAGAACAAGGCTTGACAGATTTTTCATATTGAGCTTTGACTCGACGCTGGTGAGCTTCGAGTGCTAGTGTAGCATCTCGACGAGTTTCGTCCAAATGATCAAGTGAGAGCAAGCACTCTTCTATTGCGGTGGTGCCAGGCAGGAGTTCAATGGCAAGTTTGAGTGATGGAATTTCACACTCGATTAGAAGTACTGCCTCCAGGATGAACGCAAGTTGGAATGGCATGAAGCCTGTGGCAGTTTTGACTAACGTTCAATATGCCCATAATGCGGAATACAACTTCCGATGCCATGTGGTTTTATGGTTTCTGACCAATCGACGAATCATGGTTTTGAGGATGCCATTTACAGCATCGACTTGACCATTAGCTTGAGGATAATAAGATGAAGAATGATCTTGACGGAAACCTAGCATGGATGTTAATTCATTCATCATATGATTCTGGAAGTGGGATCCATGATCTGTGACAATAGATAGGGGTACGCCGAACCGACAGATTACCTGATTGAACAGGAAGAGAGTGGCGGTTTTGCCATCGGCCTTGAAAGTGGGAAGGGCTTCTGCCCATTTCATAAAATAGTCGACCGCAACCACGATGTAGTTGTGTCCATTTTCCGAAGTGGGATTGCAGGTGACAAAGTCAATTCCCCATTTAGCAAAAGGACCAGTGGAGATAACCGGATGAAGGGGGGCAGGATGAGCGCGCATTTTCTTTGTGAAAATTTGACATGGATGGCACTTCTGGACCGCTGCAATGCAGTCTTTAAACAAAGTGGGCCAATAGTAACCTACACACAAGATTTTTTGGGCAGTATCTATGCCCGAAAGATGACCACCGCATGCCCTTGCGTGGCAGTCATTCAAAACACATTTCACCTCATCAAAAGTGAGACAACATCAAAGAATAGTATCAACACCACAACGATATAGTGTATCGTTTAGCACGAGGTAGTGCTTTGCTTGGTGGCAGATACGACAACAGTTGTCAAACGTGAGAGTTGGGAAGAAGTGTTGGGTTTGTAGGTAGACCAAAATGTCTCCATACCATGGGTCCGAAGAATCAACCAAGTATACAGATTCATCAGGTAATGGATCATGAGAAACTTCTCCTGGGTCGATTCGGGGAAGATCCGATAATAATTCGGCGAAGACGAGGGATTTCTTTTCTTTGGAAGCCATGAAGACCAAATCAAATTGCTGGAGGATTACGATCCATTTGGAATATTTTCCTCCAATAATTTTTCTAGACAAGATATGTCGCATGGGATTCTCCAAAGTAATAACCATAGTCTGTCGCAGCAATATATAGTGTCGGAGTCAGGTGATGGAAAAACTACCGCCAGAGAAAGTTTCTCCACATGTGAATAACATAATTCCGGTCTGATTAGACCTTTGGACAATATTATATCACATGTTCACTGTTGTCACTGTGAACTTGAACCAGAACCATTCCAAGTGAGGACGGTGAGGCTGCCAGGTAGAGGAGAAAGTCGCGTGAATAGGCAGGGGCACTAAGGAGTGGGGTTGAAACAAGTGCATGTTTTAAAGCGTCAAATGACCGTTGAGCTTGGTCATCCCACAATTATAGTGTTCCTTTCTTCAATAATCGCATAAATCCTTTCCTCATCTCGGCATAGTTAACGATGAATCGATGTAAAAAGTTTTCCTTCCCTTGCAAAAGTTGGAGTTGAAGGATGGATTGTGGTGCCGGCAATTCAAAAATTGCCTTAACCTTATCGGGATCAACCCTAATCCTGTGCTTGGAGATAATGAAACCTAACAGACGTTCGGAATTGACCATAAATACGCACTTATGAGGATTCAGACGTATATTGTAGAATCTACACCTAGCAAAAAATTATTTTAGATGAGTAAGGTGATCATGTCACTTATTGGAATGGGCTAGAAGGTCATCCAAGTAAGCCTATACAATATGTCGAATGTCGTGAAAAGCGTAGTCCATAGCCTGCTGAAAATTTGCTCCAACATTCTTCAGTCTGAATGGGAATTTTCGATACGCAAATGTGCCCCAAGGACAGATGAAGGCAGTTTTATGCTGGTCGTCTTTTTTAATTGCAATCTAGTTATAGCCTGAGAATCCATCCATGAAGGAAAAAGATTCGCATCTGGCACAATCGTCGAGAATCTGATCTATGAACGGTGTAGGATAATTGTCTTTGGGACAAGCAGCGTTCAGATCGCGATAGTTGATGCAAACTTGAATGGTTCCTTGTTTTTTATCGATGGGAACCGGATTGGAAACCCATTCCGTTAAAGGAACAGGATAGATGAAACCAGCGTTTAAAAATTTTTCTACCTCAATCTTGATGGCGGCTGCTTTGCGCGGGTGGACAGGTCTGAGTTGTTGCCGAACTGGTTTGGCATTGTCATAAATCTTGATTTCGTGCTCAACGATAGATGGGTCTATGCTGGGCATTTCGTCATAAGACCAAGCAAACACATCGCAGAATTCCTTGAAAAGGGATGTGAAGCACGCAATTTCCTCAGGATTGCAGTCGGCTCTAATCTGAATATTTTCCACGATACCCTTTTTGAGCGAGATATCAATGAGCATTGTCTTAGAAAGATTACCCATGTTCCCTTCTGAATCGATAGTTTGAACAGTTGTGTAAGCCAAGGGAACCATCTTAAGTTGGTCAAAATATGGGATTTCATTTTTTATCGCCTCTGAGTCAATCATCGAAGCGCGATGGTGAAACTCTCCCCAAGGTTGTTCTTCTAGAGACATGATCTCTCGAATAGCTTCGTCTGTAGGCAAGACTTTACTGAGGAGATCCTTAGAGAGAATTTTGATGGGTGGGAGGTTTGTACCGTTGGTCGAAACCATAGCAGTGGAGTGTTCAGATATGATTTGGATGGCTTGGTAAGCCAACTCGGCCGGTGAGAGCAGCATCTGATCTCCGTAGGAATCAATGTCTAAAGGTGCCGGGATGATCCATGGGTTGATAGAGCCATCCAAAGTGGTGGATATCATTGCAACTGTGTTTAGGATCTGTGGTGGCGAGAGAGGAAAATAACCCAGTAGGGAAGATGTCTTCAGAAGACCGGTACCAATACTAACGTAAGAGTTAGGAAAGCCTCCTATTAGGGGTACTGTGCTACTTGGTAACGTGGCATAATCATGGGTGCAGAAGGATAGCTGATCCACTGTGACTTTTTTCTCATCCAATGGAAATAGGGTGAGTCGGAAGACCGAAGACACAATGGCAGTCATGGCATAATACCAACTGCGACCAAGTAATATATTATAGTCTAGATGGCGCTCTACGACTTCAATGTCCACGTTTACTATTTTCCCATTCAAAGTGATGGGAAAGCTAGCAAGGTATCCTTTTTGGAGGAACGTGTGGCCATCAAAAGCTTTGAGGGAATTCGATGGTGGGGTGAGGGTAGGAGAACCTAAATTGAGCCAGCAAGCTTATGACATAACGCAGGACGAAGCAACCTACACAACCTACACCTAGAATACGAGTTTGTGTGAGAGGCGAGGTTTATATTTTTCCATATCAAAGATAGCTAGCATGGAATCCTGGGGGTCTATTCCACCAATGGCCGAAAGCAAGGCTTTCCTTTGTGCTGGACAGGTTTGTAATACTTCGAGAGCAGACATAGTTGATGGTGCCTGCGCCAAATATTCTACAATGTTGTAGTTTTGGGCTGCACGTGCAGAGGTGTTATGAGTCATGCGTCGAAGTGTCCCTTTGGGGGGTCGAATCACAGGTTCAGCAGTAGGTCGTTCGATATACAAATCGTTGGGCGGCGGTGGATTTGAACTAGTACCAGGTTCTTGAGCATCTATGGTAGGATTTCCATAAATCTTGGCTCGAGTTTGAAGTTCAACACTCTCAATGCCATAAATGGCAGATGGTCCTTCACCGGAAGGATGTGAACCACCATTGCCCCGTTGATGGGGTTGTGGCGGATTTTCAACCATGTGTTGATGTTGCTGCTACTGATTAGGAAAGGATTATGAAGAATGGCAGGTGTTCACCCAGAATCCTTGTTGGCAATAAAATCGGTGCATTCCTGCAGTCGGGCACATTTGTATGTCAAGTGGTCCTCCGCACAGATCTTGCAAGGAAATTTCATGGGTTTATCCTTCCCTTTGTCATTTTTGGCAGCATTTTTCTGATTGGGGTTATTCTGATTATCCAACTGCTCTTCTGAAGAAGATGTCTTTTTCTTGTTCTTCTTATTTTTCTCGTTAGGTTTTTGTGAGGTTTGCACAGAATTTACCTCAACGGTAGGAAGAGTAGTCATTTGGTGAGGGGTGGTGGTAGCCGAAGATGGTTGGGAGGCTTGCCCCCGAGATTTCTTTGTGGCCACACCGGAGATTGTGCCAACGAGACCGTCGGCATGTGCTTCGGTTTACTGAGTGGCTGGAGGATTTGGGTTACCAGGGGCATGGGGGAGTAGATCGTATAGCATGTCAGATTGTGAATAGCTTAAATCCAAATGCTGGGCATGACGAATGCATTGATCTTCTGTAGCCACACCAGAAAGGCCAATGTCTTTAGAGATGTGGGGTAAAAGAGACTTGCAAAACCAATTGGCTAAGAGATGATCCAGGCTTGGCACTTTGACTAGCCTCCTCCTACGTCTCCATTCATGAATATGATCGGAGATGTGGGTGGCGGTGTCTTGGCACAGCGAGGTTAACAGTTTCGTTCTGGTTTCAAATCTAATTGGTAATTGGAAGTTCTTTAGAAAATCCGTCACTAAAGCACCAAAAGTATTGATGGCGGCGTGTGGTAATTCAATGTACCACTTGGTGGCATTTCCTATAAGGGTGCAGGGAAACAGTCGAAGTCGGACACTATCATCCACCATGGAATTGGATATGGGCCATAGATGAAAGGTATTGATGTGTGTGGCTAGGTCGTCCCCTTGTTTCCCTTTGAACTTCGAGATGTCAGAAGGAATATTATGCGGTACTGGAGGCTAGAGCGGGTTGTGATTAATGGGGTCATTAGTTAGTTTATGGATATCGGGGATGTCCAAAGCTTCCAAAAATGGAAATTGTGGATTTTCCCCCAAATCTAACCAAGGCAGTATGGGCTGACTACTTAGACCATAGGGTCCACCCATTAATGTGTTACCAGGAGGATAAGTAGGACTTTGATAAAAACTTCCTATAGGTGGGGGAGTAGGGACATACTGTTGTTGTCCATAGGGCATATTGTATTGCAGGGTGACCGGTTGGTTTCCCCCAGTATAAAAGTGCCCTCCCATTCCAGATGGAGGTTGGGGTTGGTTAGTCCAAATGGATGCAATAGAGTTTCTCGGAGGCATGCTAATACTTGCATAGTTTGGCAACGGCATAGACCCTACACCTATATTTGAACCACTTAAGGGAAAACTATTGACAATAGGTTGTCCCATTTTTCCTAAGGATTGCAGGGGAAGAGAAATGTTCCCTGCTACCTATGTGCTGGTGACACTGCCCCCTGGTATAGTGGCCAAGGGGTTTGAACTCAGCAGAGGGTTCCAACCGAAATGGTTGCTAAAAGGCACCGAAGTAGTCATACTCATGGGAGGAGCTACCGTGGGTCCCAACGTGGTCACGGTAGGAGTAGATGCCAAAGGATTCGGCGAGCTACTGATAGTTGTGATGACCGTAGGGTTGGGATTAGGTATATGTTGACTACTAGGGTTACCAAGTGATGGCATAGAACTGACCACCGGTGGGGAGGATGGTGGCGAACCTGGGATGGTTTCCATTGGCATAAACCCTATGGATGCTGGTGGTGAAATGGATGTTTGTGCGGCCAAAGACATATCTTGGCATGGTGGAATCTGAATTATCACAGGCCTCAATGGATTGGTGAGCGGAGGATTGTAATGAGGTACAACCCCTTCAGTGAAAGGGTCCTCCAGAAATTCTGGATGATATGAGGCTATTCTGAAATCAAGATTAGTCAGTGGAGACTGCTCTTCTGTAGAAGGCACGGGTTCACCAAGGTTCAGTTCTTCCTCAATAGTTAGAGGAGGTAGACCTTGCTGTCGTCGAGACAGACAGCATGGGTCGGAGGATGCCACGGTGACCTGTTTATTTTTTAACAATTTTTAATGAATTGTGATGTATTATAAAGTCTCAGTGATAGTAACCACACACCTAAAAAGGAAAAAAAGGACTCTCTAAAATCAATCAACAAGCAGCCAGAATAGGGTGCCCTGTCTGAGTACTACCGTTTGCTGGTGATGAAATCCAGTATCACAATAGTATACAGAGAGGGTTGGTCGAAAGTACAGTTACGGTCACTCTAGAGCTTCACCCGAACCTCAGACGATAGGTGCAAGCACTCTCGTGAAGACGAGTAACCTCCTAAAGACCGAAGACAGAGTGGGTCCATCTTTTTCAGGTACCAGGACAGCCCGTCCCAGTCACCATGTGTAAGTCCCTAAACATTATGGCCACCAAAGATACCTCAAATCATAAACATCATCAGGGGGGTCCACGGTCAAGGACAGTATGCTATATGGGCAGAATACCTAGATCCTAGATCTAGTTTCGACATCCCCGAAGGGAACCCCAATATATAACACACCCACTGGATGCAGTCGAAGGTGGGCTACCTTCTTGTGCACCCAAGTGTTGTCTCGCGCTGAGCTCTTGTAAAGAAATGGTCTCGATAATATAAGTGCAGTAGGATTTCGCTCGTTAATGACTCTAGTTTCAAGTTTTGAGATCTTGGGTGATTTTCTCACTTCTCCTAACCCAAGATCCTAGCATGAACTACTGTTTGTTGTGTAACCAGCTCCAAAAATAGAAGAAAAGAGATATGAACGCCTTAGAAATAAGCCACTTCGAGGGGGCAACCTCCAATACATTACATAAATGAAAAATTCTTGGATGATACAATTTACAAAACCTCCTTTCTTTATATAGGAGTCCATGGGGCCATAATGTAATCCTAGTGGGGCCACAATGTAATCCTAGCCGACCTAACAATAATAATTTAAGGGCACAATAATAACAAAATGGGGGTTGCAAGGGTACAATAATAACAATAAGGGGGTTACACTAACAACAATAAGGGACTATACTAGTAATATAGGGACCTAACATGCCCCTCTCCTTCAAAAGAAGTGTTGTCCTCAACGCTTGAGTAGCTCTGGGTGCTTTTGTATAAAATTCTCATCCTCCCATGTAGAATCTTCAGTGGGTAAGTTCTTCCACTTGATGAGATACTCTGAAATCGATCGATTCCGTAGTTGTCGAGTTCTTGTTTCCATGACCGCTTCTGGTTCCAATATGATTTTTCCTTCCTCATCAAGTTCTGGCAATATTGTTTGAACTGGAAGATTTTCACCTATAACCTTCTTTAAGCATGAAACATGGAAAATTGGATGCACTTGTGAAGAAGCAGGAAGCTCCAATTTGTATGCCATAGTACCAATCTTTTGCAACACCCTGTAAGGACCATAGTACTTTGGCGATAATTTATTATCCTTCTTAGCTTGCTTGAGGGAAATTTGTGTGTATGGCTGTAGAAGTCCCTCGGGTTCCTAATTGTCTCCACTTTATCTCCGCTAGCAAACCAAACATTCCGCCACAAACTTTTGAATATCGATTAAGGCTATCCCAAAAAAAAATCTTTCTTCACCCCCGTGGTAAGTTTTTAAAAATCTTGAGTGTCCTCCTAAAGGAGAAGTGTGCAATCTAAAAATCTTTGTTTCATTTGGGAATTCTTACAAAGATATGTTTATCTTTTGTACCATATGAATCATTTTTCCAACTAAATTTATCAGATCTACTAGGATCTTGCTGCAACTTTTGAATGAGTGTCCACACTTCTTCGTTCTTCTTCCATTTATCTCTTGCCTCGGTTATCCAATCTGGTTGGATAATAGAAATGGCACAAAGTAATGTTTCCACCTCTTCATTATTTCTTGAGAGTGCATTTGCAACAACATTTAACTTCCCTTTTTTGTATATTATTTCAAAGTCATAACTCAACATCTTTGTGACCCATTTTTGCTTCTCTTCTGAAGATATTCTTTGTTCCAAAAAGTGTTTAAGACTATCATGATCAGTTTTTACCTTGAAGTGTCTTCCCAATAGGTAAGTTCTCCATTTCTTTAGTGCATGCAGTATTGCTAATACTTTCTTCTCATAAATAGGTTTTTGTAAGTACTTTCCTTTGATTGGACGACTTTCAAAAGCAATGGGTCTTCCTTCCTGCATTAAAACTGCACCAATTCCATTTCCTGAGGCATCACATTCCACAATAAAGGTTTTGTGAAGTCTGGTGTAGCTAAGACCGGTGCTAGGCACATTGCCTCTTTAAGACGTTCAAAGGCCTTAGTTGCTTCAGGAGTCCATGAAAATGCATCTTTCTTCAATAATGTTGATAGAGGTGCTGCTATTCTCCCATAATTCTTAACAAACTTGCGATAATAGCCTGTTAACCCGAGAAATCCTCGCAACTGCTTTATTGTCTTGGGGACTTTCCATTCCTTAATGGCTTTAATTTTGTTAGGGTCCACTTTAACACCCTCGTGAGATATAATATGACCCGGATATTCCACCTCTTGTACTCCAAAGAAACATTTGGAGGTTTTTTCATATAATTGTTTCTCCTCCAATAGTTTGAGCACCCTGCGAACATGTTGAACATGATCCTTCCAAGACCTCTTGTAGATTAGTATATGATCAAAAAATACTAACAAAAATCTTCTAAGGAAAGGTTTAAAAATGGAATTCATCAACCCTTGAAATGTTGAAGGTGCATTGGTAAGGCGAAAAGGCATGACCAAAGATTCATAATGATGCTCATGAGTTCGAAATGTTGTTTTTGGAATATCTTCAGTCTTCATTCTAAGTTAATGATATCCTGAACGAAGATCCAACTTGGTAAAATAAATTGCTCCATGTAATTCATCCAATAATTCATCAATCACAGGAATGGGAAATTTATCTTTAATGGTGAGCTTATTGAGCTCCCTATAATCCGGACACATTCGCCATGATCCA
The DNA here is from genome assembly GCA_034641835.2 of Pinus albicaulis. Lineage (NCBI taxonomy): Eukaryota > Viridiplantae > Streptophyta > Pinopsida > Pinales > Pinaceae > Pinus > Pinus albicaulis. Next base: position 1,082,094,469 of record CM076579.1, on the reverse strand, counting down.
TCCTTCTTGTGTACCAATACTACGAGAGCAGAGAAAGAACTTTGACTAGGTTGAATTATACCTGCCTCTAACATTTCTGCAATCATACGTTCAATTTCGCTCTTTTGGAAGTAAGGATATCTATAAGGCCTGATGTTTGGAGGAACACTTCCTGGAATCAAATGAATAGCATGATCATGATCACGAATAGGTGGGAGTCCTTTGGGAGTTCCAAACACCTTGGAATGATTGTCCAAGACTTGTTGGAGATCTGCCGAAATAGATGATTTTGATGTCGGAACGTCTAGTGAGCATAATTGTGCAATTACGCCTCGTTGTTCTTTCTTTAGAAGCTTTGTCATGACATTAGAGCTTATTATCCTTCCCGGCTTCCCTTCAATACCCCGTAATTCAACTTTCTTTCCTTCTGAAAAAAATTTCAAGAAAAGTTCTTGAAAATTAAAAGCTACCGTCCCCAAAGATTGTAACCATTGTACTCCTAGTACAACATCAGCACCTCCCATAGGAATGGAAAGCATTGGACTTGTCAACACATATTCCCCCATGGTTAGCTTGATATTATGGCATTTTCCAGAGCAATTTATAGTTCCTCCATTTGCAACCATCACTTGACATTCTGGTGCTGGGTATAAGAAACAATTTAATTCCTTGGCTACCTTGCAATGAATAAAATTATGGGTGCTACCTGAATCAATCAACACTATTACCTTTTTCTTCTTGATATGTCCTTCTATCTTGAGAGTTTGAGTGGTAATTCCTGCCAGTGCATTACACGATATGGTCGGATTCATTTCTTCCTCTTCTAGGGCTGGTTCCTGGTGTATATCCTCTTCTTGTTCATTTTCTTCTTCCTCTTCACAATCTATGTAAAATAATTTCTTCTCAGCACACTTATGACCTTTAGTGTATTTTCTATCACAACTGTAGCAAGCCCTTTTGCTCTTTTTTCTTCCAATTGTTGTGGTGTCAACCTTGTAGGTTGTGGAAATCTAGGCATAGAAACACTTCCTTCTTTATAGAATTGAGTGGTAGGCTTCCTTGTCGCCATAATTTTACATTCAACTTTTCTTGCCAACCTGAATGCCTTCTCCAATGAATCGGGTTCCAAAACACGAACTTCATGTTGGATGTTATCCTTTAGAGTACCTATGAAGAGATCAATCCTGTGTTCCTCTGGAATATCAGTTACCCTTATATTCAATTTTTGGAAGTCCTCAATGTGCTGCCCACTAAACCCTTTTGTTTGAGATTTATCAATTGGCTAAAGAAGGTGTTGCTCTTTGTATCCTCATAATGTGCTATCATTTCCTCCATAAAAATTGACCAAGTGACAATTTTTTTACGGGAGAAAAGCCATTGATACCATACAAATGTATTTTGTTCTAAATGTAAAGTTGCAATGCATACCTTTTGTGTGTTTTGTACGTTATGGAGATCAAAATATTGCTCCATCTGTAGTATCCATGTTACAATATCCTTTCCATCAAACTTCCTCATATCCATCTTTGGAATATGGTGGTTCTTCCCGCCAACATTAGAGTTTATGAAATCACAATTAACATTTATTTTGTTCTCATCATGAGGTTCTTCTACTATGTTTTCACCATTAGGAAACCTTTCTTGTATAAACTTTGTCAAACCTTCCATGTCTGCTTTTAGAAAATTCTTCATGTTTTCCATTTTCTCATCGATCTTAGCTTCCATGCCATCCATCTTAGATTCCATGCCATCCATCTTAGATTCCATGCCAGCCTCCATGCCATCCATCTTAGCTTCCACGCCTTTCTTCAAACTGTCCATCTTCACTTCCACGCCATCCATCTTAGCTTCCATGCTTTTCTTCAAACCGTCCATCTTCACTTCCACGCCTTTCTTCAAAACTTCCATTTCATTTTTTGTTTCTTTTTGCGAGAGTGAAATTTGTTGCACTTGCTCTTGTAATTTTGATAGATCATGTTGCAATTATTCATCTTCATGAGTCATGGTAGAGCCTTCTGAAGGCTTAATGGGTGTTGAATTCTTTTTAGGCGCCATTTTAGAATCCAATATTGATACCTTTTACTTGCTTTGAGGAGCTTGATATTGAAATTGAATTATCTCTGTAATTGAAAATCTTAAATATCTGAAATTCCGCTCTGTAGTAGCCCTCTGAAGCTTATTTCAAATTCCACAGGTCTGATCTAATTTGGATTCCCCAAGACAAATTTGTGTCCCATCTCCCACAATGACCTAATTTTGGACTGGTTCAGTAGAGCACACTTGTAGGACTTTCCACGTGTCACTGTTTCATCCTTTGTCTCTGAAATTGATAGCCAAGAAACTAAAGTCTGTGTACTTGCGACCACTTTTTACGGCACTCAAATCCACTGCCCAGAGAGAGAGTTATTGAACTTTTCCCACGATCACCTCTTTGAGATGCAATTCAGGAGCCTGAAAAAGCACTACCTTCCACAGATCATATCTCAAAAAATATTGTGAACCAAGCTCTGAAATGTTTTGACCAATTTCCTCAGGATTTCATCTTTGTGCCATATGAATTTCAGATTTTGAAACTTCGTATAAAAAACGTTATAGCGAAAATACCACGATGACCTGTTTAGGAGCTTGAAAAAAGACCTAACTTCCACAGATGATATCTCCGAAAATATTGCGAACCAAGTTCTGAAATTTTTAAACAATCTTCCTCAAGATTTCAGCTTCGCACCCTAAAAATTTCAGCTTCTGAATCTTCGTAGAAAACAATTTATAGCGAAAATGCCACGATGACCTGTTTGGAGCAGCGAAACCCTAGAATCCCAAGCTCTGATACCAAATGTTGTGTAACCAGCTCCAAAAATAGAAGAAAAGAAATATGAACACCTTATAAATAAGCCACTTCGAGGGGGCAACCTCCAATACATTACATAAATGAACAATTCTTGGATGATACAATTTACAAAACCTCCTTTCTATATATAGGAGTCCATGGGGCCATAATGTAATCCTAGTGGGCCACAAAGTAATCCTAGCCGACCTAACAATAATAATTTAAGGGCACAATAATAACAAAATGGGGGTTACAAGGGTACAATAATAACAATAAGGGGGTTACACTAACAACAATAAGGGACTATACTAGTAATATAGGGACCTAACATTGTTTGTGTGAGCTCAAAAAAGAGTAATTTTATTGATTTTATTATCGCTCGATTCTTAGTGTACTTTATTATTAGTCTTGCGGAGGGGGAGTGGACGTATGAAATGTAATGAGACTCTGACTCAAGAAACCATGCAAAACATGCTCTAAATATTCAATTTGATGAAGAGTATTTCTACAAGGAGAGGTTTCTTTTCAACATCCATGCACTAACATTCAAATAACACAGTTCAACTTTAAAGATTCAAACTTCTATGTAACTCTTCTTAACAGTCTATGAACTGAAAATTTCATAATTAACTCAGCTAGATGCAGAAAAAACTAAAAAAAAAAAGTTCTTCTCTAAAAAGTAAATGCTTTTGACACTAACTTTTCAAACAAGAGCAAACAAACAGAAATGCCAACTTAGTAAACAAGCACAGGGATTCAGTCAAGGGGATATACTGATGGCCAAAAAACTTTGCAGCTAAAACACAATCACAGCAGTGTACAGTAAGTTTTGGTTGAGTAACACAATGTCTCTGAGTAAAGATAGCGTTAATCTAGAGACTAATGCATTTTATTTAATCAGAGATCGAGTTATAACGCACTGGAAAACCTATAGAGGTAGCATTAGCCAGGGAAAAATTCTTCAGATGGTCAAACCGAAACAGGATTGAACTCTGCAAGCTTTTGAAATGTCTATTAGGCATAAGTACTGGTCAGAAGGGTCTGTGAATGGAGGAAAGAATAAAGGAGGAAAGAAATAGTCTGGAAACTATGGAGAAACTCCCCAGCGGAGTCGCTGATTCTGCTATAGGGTAAAATTATTGGGTTTTTGGTTATCGTATATCCCTCTCAGGGCTTTCTGGTGCCCGAGGTAGACAGTAAGATTAGTTTTATAGTTCACGAAGATGGCATATACATGTTCATATTAACTTAAAACCACTTGATGGAAAAAGATAGAAAATTGCCTCTTTAATGATCTTGGAGTCCTTTGGAGAGCACTAGGTAGCGAAGCAGCGTTTCTCCTTTACCAGCTCCAAATATAGGTCCTGTAATCAATTAAAGCACCCGTGTAATTTCTAACATAACATACATTTCCTATCACTTAAGCCAATATATCATAAACATTTAAATTGCGCACATCTAAGCCATTCATCTCATGCTATATAAGTGATTAAATAATAATGACAATATCAATGGATAGAATGGACAAAACAGATATAGTTCTATTGATTTATAAAAAAGGAGGATTACAACCGTCGGTTGCACCAAGCCCTCCTCAGCCTTCCAATCTCTCTATCTCTCAAAGTGGTGATGTCTTGATCAAAAAGTTCTCAATGAACCTCTTTGACCTTTGACCTTCAAACTACAAAAATGATCTCTACTTCACAAGTGTTCAAAAAACTTGACAATCCTTCGACCTTGAACCAAGAGCCTTCAACTCCATTTTATAGGAGATGGAGAGAGCAATCAGTTCCCTTCTCTTTCCACCAGTTCTGAATAGAAAAAATCAAGATGTTTCCCCAACCTCCATGTTTTTTCCTTCTTTGATAGTTCAGTTGTTTATGGCAATTCCCAATAAGAGATTAGTGCTTTGCAGTTTCCTTTTTGTACTGACTCTCTTGTGAGAAAAAGCTGGAGATTCAAATCATTCTCCATGGGTTTTTCCTGTTTCAAACTTAAAACACGGGTAACGCTACCCTCTAGTGTAAACAGAGCATTGCCCTAGCCACTAACACGTCCCATTCACTGATCAGCTGCGTTATAATGCTCTTGTGTTGTTATAGAGAGGCGTTACCTTGGCAGAAATACGTTTAATTTAGGTCTTTGTATTCCTTCCATATTTGTCTTCTCCTTTGAGCTGATGAGGAGGTATTTTGACCTGTAACAATGAGTCTCAAAATCATTGGTTCAAAGATCACCTGATTTTTCAAGATTTTTGTCACATAAAGGACAATAGAAGACAAAGGCATCATCATAGAGGTGGTGGATTCATCCAGAATCATGATCGACACCACACTATGGGTAGATTCTTTTTACCCAATTTTGATGGGTCAGCCAAGTGTTCTGCCAAATCTTGGGTAGAAAAAATTGACATCTACTTTTAGTTGAACAAGGTTCTAGAGATGGAGGCTATCAAGATTGCAGCGCTGCACCTTGAAGGTGAAGCACATGACTGGTGGTTCCATGGCTTATTTGCATTGGGTCATGCCAATGTGACTGCTTATTCAGAGTTCACTAGAAGGTTGGTGGAAAGATTTGATAGAAGAGATCCAGAGGCACCATTCATGAGCCTTGCAAAGTTGAAACAATCAGCTAATACAGAAACTTATATCTCTAAATTTTTAAGACTTTCTGTCATGATTCCTGATTTGTCTGCAGCAAGAAGGGTGTACATGTTCATTGATGGTTTAGATGAACCTCTTCATGGGTTGGTTAAATATACCAAGCCCACTACCCTACATGATGCTATTGAAAGGGCTAGAGACCTTCAAGAGGCCTTGCCAAAAGAAAAGGCAACTTTTCAGCATAAGCCCTCTTTTCCTTCAAAGCAAAAGGAAGAAAAGGTTGCCCCTTCAAAGGAGAGCTCATACAAGAAACCTCTTGATGATGATGTTCGGAAAGATCTAAGAAGAAGGAAGCTTTTCTTCACTTGCCAAGAATCATGGGCACCTGTACATAAATTTGCAGCTGGAAAAGCACATTACATAGAGCTCTTCTCATATGATGAGGAGGAAGAAGAATATGAACCAAAAATACGTCACAGTGCTGACACTGCAGGAGGAGAGCCAACAACATCAGCAGATGGGAATGGAGCATTTTCTCCTATTGGAGGGGCTCTTGCATCTTTTATAGGAGTACCTAAGTAATTGACCTTAAGAGTTCAACGTTCCATCTTGAATCAAAGGGTTTATATTTTGGTTGATAGTAGGGCTACCGAAAATTTCATTGATTCCCAACTAGTGCAAAGGAGGGCAATACCCACTGATGATTTTGAGGGATTCTCTGTTTTGGTCCCAGGAGATAGAACAATGCAATGCATGCATTATGTCCCATCACTTTCAGTCACCATGGGGAATTATACATTGATTTCTCACTTCTTTGTGGTTGACATACCTGACACCAATGTGATTTTGGGTGTCCAATGGTTGATTACATTGGGGAAAGTCACCACTGATTGGGAGGCTTTGCAAATGGAATGGGTGGAAAAAAATAGTGGTAAGACTCAAATGAACAAAGGAATGCATACATATCTCTCACATACAACTTCCACACATAAAAAAAAGATGTATTTTCACAGTGGAAGCGAGGACCTTACAGTCACATCTATCATGCTCATGAGATTGCTGCATGGGACACTATTATCTAGTGGCAAACCACTTGGGAGGCCACCCGATTCATATCTTGTGGGATATATCTCACAACATGATGCTCCAAGCATAGATCTAGGATGGATGGGAGCATTGGAAGACAATGATACAGCGCTGCGAGTCTTGGGTAGGCTCAAGGAAGAGGGAGATCTTCTCCCAGTATCATCATCACCCACTCTCATTTCAGATTCTATGTTGTGGGAGGAGAAGCATGGAAGGAGGGACCTTCCAACATATACCTTTGGCATGGAAGATGTCAAATAGGAGAGTAGCCATATGAAATACATTTCTGTTGATATATCATCAGCGTTGTCTCTATGGGAGATTGATCCATATTGGAAATCCCAGTTGTTGGTGGATTATTTCAAGGATCTTCACACTTGCATGATATTTGTTACACCATTTTTTGGTCCTATAACCTACTATCATTAGATGGACCCAAGTACACCATGTAAGACCAATTTTACCCTAAGTAAAATTGCTCTCACTATGTAAAATAACTTAATAAACCACATTTATTAGGTTGTTTATGGTCTAAACAGGAAACCCCAAAATGAAATATTAAACAAACCTATATTTGTTTGATTTTCCTTATGGAATAATTAATTAAATCATAATTTAATTATTATTCCTAGTCATATTTAACCCAAAACAAAGAAATTAATTAGATAAACCTTTATTTATCTTATTATTTTCTAGGAATAATTATTTAAATCTTATTTAGATATTATTCCTTGTTAAATATGACCAAATCATCCACAAATAATTAAATAAATCATTATTTATTTGATTATCCATCAACCACTTCCTTAAAAAGATAAATAAATCATTTATTTATTTATTATTGACAAATAAATGGATTTGACCCAAGTCAAATACTTTTTCCGTCCAACAAATATAATAAAATATTCCATAAAAGGTGGATCTAGATTTGGTTAACATTATTTTAATCGTGCACCAAGATCTAGAATGACCCAATATTTTGTTATAAATAGGAGGGTTTTTCCTACCATTCTTCACCTTTTGTTGCCTATTAGATCACTCTAGATCTAAACTCTTGGTCGGACTTTGAGCCATTATCATTGTCACATTTTCCATTATTTGCTGTGTGAGCTCCCTTTGAGTTCTATCTTTGTCTGGGTTTTCTACACCAACAGGAGAGAGAAATGCTAGATCTGAAGTGCTGAGGACTTCCAAGAACCCATCCCATTGAGGAGAATTGGGAACATCTTCTTGTTTTCCTCCCAGGTGCCCTTAATACAAAAAATTCTTTCAAAAATTATTCTTGTCTTGTCTATTGGATATATGGAGCAAACCCTTCTTTTTACTGCTTAATGTCTTTCTATGCATAGATCTGGTTTTTTGCAGCTCTTTTCTTGATCAACTAACTGCAAATCTGAAGATATTGGCAGCCACTTTTGTTGTTAGGGCTATTAGTTATGCGTAGCTAAAGTGGTCCTTTTTCGTACACTTCGACAAAGGATTCATACTAACAAATGGCGACTCCACACGGGTTTTAAATTACGACCGCTGTCGTTTTTCATATTCCTGCATATCCAGCTACTTCAGACCCTAGGGTTTCTTTTCAGCTTTTTTTTTTCCTATTTTCATGTTGTTTTTCACCTATAAAACCCTAAAACATTAAAATTTCTAACTTCCGCGTATTTTTGGCCCTATTGCGCAGGTGACAGACATCAGCCGCAACTGAGATGACAACTTTTCCGAAATCTGCCGCCGGGACAACCAGAGTTGGAGGTCGCACTTTTCAGCCTCTTTTCTGCGACCTGAATAGGAAAACAGGTCAGAACCTGCGACCTGTGCTTTTTTCTGCTATTTTTCTGCAATTTTTCTGGGTTTTTCTTAAGCTTCTGTCAGGGTTTTCTAGCCTCTGTATCTGCCCATTTAGACCTGTTTCTGATCTGTTTTTCTCATCTAAGTGGGAACCTAGCCCCCTAGGGCTTCAGTACCCTCCACTTTTGGTGGAAGAGTTTTTAGCTGTTTCAGCTGTCTGTTTTTTCATATTTTCAGCCTTCCCTTTTTCAGATCTGATACCTCATTCTCAGATCCCTTTAAATCAGCTCTTCTTCCTTTCAAATCACCTCTTGTAGTTTTTTTTGGACCTCCCTTTAGGACCTCCTCCTTGTCCTTTCTGCTTTTTGTTGATTTCCTCCTTTTTTCCAGCCACCTTGCCTCTGCCTCTTGGCTGTGATCTGCACCTCTTTTCAGCAGCTTTCTCCTTTAGATCCCTGTCCCTTTTGACCCTAGATCTATTGGCCTCCTTTTAGTGTGTTTTGACTAGATTTTTTCCCTCTTTTAGATTAGTTTTGAGAGACCCGCCTTTTTGGGTTGAATCGATGCAATAGTAGCTATTAATTTTCTGTTATTTGAGCATTATATACTGTTTTTGCAGCATTATTTTCAGTTACGCAGCACACTTTTTCTCTTTCTCTCAAAACGAAAAGGGTTTAAAAATTAAAATTAACGCATGCCACACACTCACCCTAAGTGAAGAAGAGCCTGGTTTACACCGCCAGGCAAAGACTTTAAAATCAATTGACACTGCACCTTTTTGCCCTTGTTTCGACATTGTAATCACTTTATTCTGCACCTCCCTGCCTCTGTCGGTCGTTCTTCTTCCCCTCGTGCCGTGTTTGTGTTGCCATCATTGTGCCCCCAAGGCGCGCTTCCCGGAGACTTCTTGGCCTTCACCCTCAATTTCTGGTCGATCGACCTACTCCATCCCGCCGTCGTCGAGCCAGTCCTCCTTCGAGTCCGCATTCTGACTCCTCTTCTGATTCATTCGGTTCTCCTTTTATTTCTGGTTCTCCCCATGTCACCTTCACTATGTCTGGTCCAGGGCCTAACGCTAGCGGAGCTTCCGGCCCTAATGCCGACACTACTACTAGCGGAACCGCCACAGGAACTACCTCGGCCGCACCCTTGCTACCGTACATCGCAGGCCTCAGCCTCCCCGATTTCAATCAGTTGATCAATGACCCTATCCGCCACGATGTTGGTTGGCCTGCTATGCCAACCAAGCTCCCCTCCGACATCCCTAAGTTCGAAGGCCTTGTTGGAGAAGATCCAACCAACCATGTCCGATCTTTCCACATGTGGTGTTCCTCCAATTCCATTACCGATGATTCCATCTGTCTTCGGTTGTTCCAACGCACGCTTACTGGCGAAGCTTCTAAATGGTATGTTGACCAAGCCACCTCTTCCCATACCACCTTTGCGACCATTGCCCAAGCCTTTTTATCTTATTTCCAGCTCCCTCTCCGATACGATACTGGTACGGAGCTTTTGACCTATTTCAAGCAAACCTCTTCGACCCACCTTTCCACTCATGTCCAGGAATGGCGATGAAGACGAAGCTTATGTCGAGCTCCCCCCTTTGAAGATCAGGTTTATATGGACTGGTTCCTTCGCACTCTCTTAGCTCCCATTGGCAAAGATGTCGCCTCCCATTTCCCTCAAACCGAAGAAGCCACCCTCCAAATAGCCTTGAAATATGACCTGATCTATGCTCAGTCTGGTTATGTTTATACCGTCCTTCCTGACCTCCCCAGGCCCGGAGGCGCTAGCGCCCCGGGGGCATCTCATTCCGCCGACGGTATCGTTGGAGCCCTTTCTCATCCGTATGCTCAACCTTCTATGGGCTATGGTCTCCCTCAAGGAGGGGCCAGCACCTCTAGCACTTTTCCCCCTCCAGGTATCATGTATCTAGGATACGGCATGCCTCATCCTTTTGCCCAACCTCCTGCTTACCTCAATGTTGCCCAACCTAACCATTACCCTTATCCGCAGCCTGGTGCACCAGCTCCTCCAGCATATGCGCTTCCATCTCCCTTGCCTCCTCCAACCCTGCAACAACACCTACAGCCCCCTCCAGGGCAAGTATTTGCACAGCAGGGCGCGACTAATCCCCCTTATTCTCAAAGAAGGTGGAGAGGCAATCCAAACCAATCTGCCCCTGGTACTCGGGGACCCAATCCTCAAGGTATTGACCCTAACACTGCTAACCAGCAATAGGGCAATCAGCCCAAGCCAGACAGGCCTCTTCGTACAAATAAGCCTTGTTCATGTTGCGGTGTTTATGGTCATTACACCCACGATTGTCCCCTCTTACCACAGATGCGGTAGATGTGGGAGTCTCAAGCCACATTGCGCGGACAACATGCCTCCCCTCATGCTCCCCCTAATGTGGCCACTACTCAACCAGCTGTGTTTACTGATCCTTTCCCTCAGCAAGGATTCGTGGCTACCCAACCACCTGACGGACAGGTCGCCACTCCACTTTCCATTTCTGGTTCCTCCAATTACCATATCCTCATGATGAACTCTGATCCATCCCCAACCGTCGACCTTCACCTTCAAACTTGGTCTCGCCAGTACCCCAAGCCTCCCGCTCAGTCTGCCCCCGAGTCCCCTTCTTCAATTTCTACAAAGCCTCTTTCGACATCCAATGGCCCCTTACATATCCCTCAACCCAAAATTGAGGTTCATACCAAGATTCCTAAGGGACCATTACGTCAAAATGATGCTTCTAGTCGAGCTGCTCATTCGTATAGCATAGTAGATGATTTGGCGCAATCTCCTGCTGCCATTTCCACATTGGAACTCCTCCAGTCGTGCCCTTCCCAAAAGAAGGCTCTGCTATCTGTCGTGGGCGATGTAGATCCTGCTGATGACCAAATGATTATTTTTGACGCCCATCAATCAAAACATCCTCCTCTTCCTGCTTCCGTCGCCTTCCAAATCCCAGTCAAAATCCAGAATGCCAACGTTTCTCGGTGTATAATTAATGAGGGGGCATCCACCTGTGTGATGTCTGCTTCATTTTGGAAGCAACTCGGATCTCCTGACTTGGCCCCTTCCATGATCACCCTCGAGCGTGGGACGACCATGCCTCCCAGCCCATTGGCCTTTTTCGTAATTGTCCTATCACCCTTCCCAGTAAGATTGTTTACGTTGACGTCGAAGTCATCGACGCCCCTCTAGACTACAACATTCTATTGGGGCGAAGCTACACCTATGCCATGTCTGCTGTCCCATCCGCGGTTTTTCGCAAGATGTCTTTTCCTCACAATGGAAAGATAGTCACCATCGACCAGTTGACTTATCATGAGCCGAAGTCTCAGACCTCCCCTGAGACGACCATCTCTTCTGTAGCCAATAAGCAAACCGTCGATTCCTTGACCAGTGTCTCTCCCGGCGTCTATAAAGACTCCTCTTTGCTTGGAACTTTTCCTAGTCTCCCCCCTCCTCATATCTCTGATCCCAGCTTATCGAATGTTTGCATGATGCAATTGTCTCGGGCTACCCTTCAGCAACCCACTCCGGCTAGTCAGCAACCTTCGACTCAACCTTGCTCACCGCGACCTGCTCCTAGCCATTCATCTTAGCCAGCCGGACCTCCTCCTTCTGGCCCGCCTCCTACAGCTGGTATCCCTGAACCCCTCTATCCTCCTGGGTCGGTTCCCCCAGGCCTCAACCATCTCGGAGCCGTCCCTCCCGGTCATTATCCCGCTGGTCAGATACCTTTCCTGGCTCCCCCTCCCGGAGTCTATATGGTCCCCGTCATGGCCACCCTCTCTCTCCCCAACCTGACCCTGGGTTTACCTGTCTGGTACCTTGACCCTCCAGCCGCTACCCCACCCGGTCACCCCAAACCCTATCTTTCTTTGACACCGTTTCAACCGGTCCCCCTCACTTCTGCCGTCACCACCAGGCCCCCCGCACCTCCCCAGGACCCTACCCCTGTGGTGACAGCTCCAGGAAAGACAGGCAAAGCTCGCAAGGGGGCACCCAATCAGGAACAAGACGCCCCGATGAACCCTACCCCTCCTCGACCACCAAAGCGCGCTATCTAATGCACTTTGTGCGATATTGTTGGTCACGCCACCCATACATGTCCTAAATTTCCGCACCTTAAGATCCTGGTCAACGAGACATTTCCCGAATCTGATATCCCCGAAGTCTACGTCACTATCCCGGATTCTATCCCGAAACTCAAAACCTTGTGCACAAATCACCCTTGCGCTTTGTGTGATTTCCATGGCCATTACACCCACCTCTGTCCCCGCCTTGATGAGTATCGGTCCTCCTTAGACACGTACCGCCAATTCAAGGCTCCACATGACAAGAGCCCTTCTCACTTGTTTGCCAGTTCTACTTCGGTAGGAACTGAGGATCTTCCTACTCCCATTCCTCCTCCCATCGTCAACCCGACTGAGCCTTCAACCACCATCTTCTACCTATCCTCCTCCTTGAGAACTGATTCGCTTAAACCTCCTACCTGTGGAAACTCTCAACCATGGATTTGCTGATGTTACGCATGTGAGCCTTTCTCCACAAGATGACCAGTCGGACATTACTACATCGTCGGGTGATCCTCCTTCCTCCAGTCCTCCCATCTTCCAGTCCGATGAAGACATTATGGAAGCCATGACCAACCCTGACTTTCCGTGGGATGATATGCACCATCGCGCATACTTCCTCCCACAGTAGTCCCATGACCAGTATGCTGTGGAAACTAAAGACTTCATTCCCAATGCAGTCGATTGGTTCAAAAATCCCATCCCTACACCTGATGCTTTCGAAGAAGGAAACATGGACAACATCTCTCCTACCATTAAAATTGACATTTCGGTCAAACCAGGAATCGAAGAATATATCACCTTGGGTGCCCAATTCACCCCGGAAGAAATCGAAGCTTACACTAAGATTTTCAAATAATTTCGCGATATTTTCGCCTGGTCCTACTCCGAAATGCTTGGGCTCGATCCCACCATCGTCGAGCATCATATCGACACGTGGCCTGATGCCAACCCAGTCCGACAAAAGTTGAGACCCATTAATCCTTCCAGACGTGATGCTATCAAAGCCGAAATCGATAAGCTCAAGCAGGTTGGTTTCATTTATCCTATTGAATACACCACTTGGGTGTCCAACCCAGTTCCCGTGCTCATGAAACAAGGCACCATCCGTGTCTGCACGGACTTTCGCGACTTGAACAAAGCTTGTCCTAAAGACAACTTCCCCACACCATTTATTGACCAAATCATTGATGAGTGTCCGGGGCATGAGGTTCTATCCTTTATGGATGGTTTCTCCGGATACAACCAAATAATTATCCGTCCCGCTAACCAACTTAAAACTGCGTTCATCAGTCCGTGGGGAACTTTTTCTTACCGGGTCATGCCTTTCGGCCTTAAAAACACTGGCGCCACTTTTCAGTGGGCCATGTCTTATTGTTTCCATGAATTAGCTCATATTATCCTTGCTTATTTAGACGACCTCACTACGCGTTCTAAGCATCGGGCGCAGCACCTACATGATCTGTGTACCGTCTTTCTCCGATGTCGCAAGTATAATATCCGCCTTAACCTGTTGAAATGCGTCTTTTGCGTACCTGTCGGCCGTCTCTTAGGCTTCATAGTGTCTAAGGATGGTATCACTCTTGACCCTTTGAAAGTTCAAGGTGACAGACCTTTAAGGTCCATCACCAATGTCACATATGGTGACGGCCTTTAAAAAACCGTCACTGTAAGTGTATATCGTGATGGTCCTTTATGGTCCGTCACCAAAGACATTTTCAATGACACTTTTGGTGAGGGTTGTTAAAGGCCCGTCACTAATTCTCTCTTTGGTGACACTTCTAGTGACGAACTTTTAATGACCCTCACCAATGCTCTTTTTGTTACTTTTGGTGACAGTCAAAAAATGTCCGTCATCATTGATCATTAAAAAACCATCACTCTAAGTGTATATAGTGATGGTCCTTTATGGTTCGTCACCAAAGACATTTTGAATGACACTTTTGGTGAGGGTCGTTAAAGGCCCATCACTAATTCTCTCTTTGGTGACACTTCTAGTGACGAAGTTTTAATGACCCTCACCAATGCTTGTTTTGTTACTTTTGGTGACGGTCAAAAAATGGCCGTCATCATTGATCATTCCAATGAGTTTTTGATGATGCTATGTACCTGTTAATATATTTTTTTGTCAAAAGTTAACGATTTAATACCATTATTGTGGAGTATTTTTTATAATATGTCCAAAGCCATAGTGGTTAGGGTCAGTGAATTTTTTAGAAGTAATTAGTGTGTATCATTTCCCTCAAGTAATAACTAGTCAAATAGAGATTTCCTATGAGTCAACTGATGATTCATATATATTAAGTTTATTATCTAGAAAATTCCCTTTAGATAAAGTTCCACTATTGTGTGTAGGAAATATATTATTTAATACATAATCAAGCTTTGACAATTCTATTAATGAGAAAGACCTAACGATCCTCACCAATCTAGGCACGCCTTAAATTAATGCTTTGGCACACACTAACATTTCTTAGCACCCCACATGTATTGGAACATCTTTGTACCTAGAACATCTTGTGATGACACTTACGCCCAAGCACATGGTGACATGTGCTAGCACAACATCGTACTCTGCTAACATGTGTTGGCATGTTGCATATAGTCCCTAGCATGCCCTGGAACACCTTGGTTGAATGCATTGACATACATTAGCACTTGGCACACAATGCCACTTGGCATGTATTGGGACCTATTATTAGTGTGCCTAGCATGCCCCTTTTCAAAAAGATAAAGTCCTGACTTATTAACCCTCTTCTTGGTTCTTCCTTTTGTTGCCTTAACACATATTGACATACCCTGGTCCCCTGCACCACATCCTTAGCACCCAGCATGTATTGGCATATCTTGGCACTATTAATTGGCACATGATATAATTAGCACACCCTGGAACTCCCGAGCACACTTTGGGAATTCTTGACATGCCTTGATATTCCCTAGCATGCCTTACCAATGCTTAGCATACCTTGTCAGTCCCTCCTTGGCATGACAACTAACACTCATTAACACTAGTCTCTGGCGCACGTTCCTCATATTCATTAACTTTCAAGAATTTTTACTTAGTGCTCCCTTAATGTTTTTTCCTAGTAATCCTTAACACTCATGAACATGCATTATCACTCTCTAGCACACTTTAGCACTCTTCAACATTCCCTTCCACTCCATAACATGCATAACACTAGTTCCTGACACATATTGGCGCTTGGCACGTGTTGGTGCTTGGAAAGTCTTAGCATGTGTGGAATACGTTGAGATGCCTTGGTATGATTTGGCATGGTTTAATATTAAATTTATTTGTTATTATCAGTTGTTGGAAAGTAGATGAGAAGCAACAAAGGAATACTTGGCACTTAGAATGCACTAAGACTTTGCACTTGGCACCTATTGTTGCCTAGTGTTGGTGTGCCTAGCATGCCCCTCTTGGAAAAGGTAAATTGATGAATTATTAACCCTCTTATGTGTTCATTTCCTTGTAGTTTAACTTTTTTCTCCCTTTTTTTGTCTTGACATTCCCTGACATGCATTGAAACGCCCTTGCACATCTTGGCATGCCTTATCACTTGGCACATATTAGCATGTTTGACATGTATTCCCACTATCTGGCACATCAAGGGGGTGAAGAGAGATGTAGTCCTAAAGTAGGTCGAGTACGAGGGCGAGTAAGGGTTCCTAAAGGGAGGTCATGATCATCCTCCAAGAGCAAGATCATCATGTGAGTGTTCAAAAGAATGTTACATACCTTAAGGGTCGGTTTGCGCTAGGAAGTAGGATGTCATATTGTTGGTTCTCTTTTGGCAGATCAATCTTAAGAGAGGTTTCTCATGAGAATCTGGGCATGTGATTTCAATGGTGTCTTTGTGTGAAGGCCGCATCAAATTCTGAAATGTTGAAATTTGCAACAAGAAATAGTGAGATTGGGAACCAGAAAGGACAAAAAAATGCACCCACACTGGTGAGGAATTTTGATGCACCAGGAGTGAGGAATGTGGGGCGTCTAATTTATTTTTCCCTTAAATAAATTGGACAATAAATTGTAATTTCATCTCATAACAACTTGTGTTAGTTAATTAAGTCATGATGACCGAGTTAGCTCAAGAAATTCAAGTACTTGAGGGTCTAAGATGAGGCATATAGAGGGATTCTAATATTTTTTGGGTCCAGTTGAAATTGATGCATTAGTGGGGTACAAGTGTAATTAACTCAATTAAATGCGTTAAAATCAGTTTAACTGGTTCTAACTAAGTTATGAGCTAGCGAGAGGTCCAGTGAATTAAATTAGATTTAATTCACAATGAGTGATCAATCATATAACTGATAATTCGCTATTAATAGTTGTATGCATGTCAGTTTCGAGGAATACCCAGTTGAGACAGAGGTTAAAGGGAACATAACTATCAGTTGTATTCAGAGAAAATTTCTCATGTGAAATTATAAAGTCATGGGGATTCCATAATGGATTGTGCAATCAAGGAAGATTGATTTTCCTAATTAATAAGCAGTTAATTCCCTAGCTAGGATTGTATGAGCAAGGCAGGCTGAAGTAAGGATCAAAATTGGCTAAGTACTAGACCGAGTTTGCCTAGATCAACGGGAGACAATTGACAGAGTGTCGGAGAATCTCATGAGAGATTAAGCATTAATGTTTTGTTTCATGATTCCTTGACTTAATACACAATAGAGATAGATGGCCTTTGAGCATTTTCTTTCCCCAAATACATCATGTTGTTGTGCAATTGATAATTTATTTCTCTTACTTATATGTGATTGTGCGATCGTGTTTTGTTTCCGCAAATTGTAGGAAGGATTCAATATCTTGTTTTAGTATATTACAAGATTAGATTGAATATTTTTGGTTAGATTTTCTACATGGTATTAGAGCAGAATTTTTTTGGGCAGAAAGTTTGCATAGAATATTTGAATATTTTGGTGTAAAATTTTCAAAAAAAATAGGCTATTTGGATTCCTTGCGAAAATCTACCAAAATAGAAAAAAAAAATCGGTCAAATCGGAGCTCGGATGAGGGAGATATCATCGATTTAAAATCAACTCTTTTTTAGAAACTTTTTGTAACGTCGGGACAATTACACTGTGCGCGAGTCAAGAACCTATATGTAATTGAGGTACCAGATGCATGCAAATATTTGAGGAGAAAGGCAGAACTATCTTTTACTCTTAAAATGTGGGAACAAAAGATTATAACTTAACGGGGAGGTAGCACCTTCATTAAGAACTGATTATTTTATTAAACCTATCATTAAGGAGTGGAAAGATGGAACCTTAAAAAGTTTTCTTTAGATGTTTCTTCCCACGTCAGTCTTGTTGTCGAGTATGAACTTCATCCATGATTTTTGTTGAAGTTTTATCAAATTTTATCTCTTTATGATCATGTTTTATCCATGTCAGTTGACATCAGAACAATTTTTAGCATGCAAGTAAACTTTGACAAAGCAACCCCTGAGTCATCTTGAAGTCAAAGTCTTTATGCATATACATCAAAAAATGTTACGACATGCTAGTGAAAAGTTGGAAACTACTAATTAACTATTGTCTGTTTTCTTTTCGTTTCTTTTTTTAATCACGAGAATCGATAATTAACTACTGTCATTTTTTTGTTTGTTTGTTTTCAGTATTAGGAGAATTTCTTTCTTTTTCCTTTATTTTTTATTTTTTGGGTATTAGGAGAATTCCTAAACTTACTTCCTGTCTCTGAGGAGGCCCAGGGTCATGTCTGAGGGACTGACCCTATACTCCTAAACCTAATGCATTATGCAACTGCCCACAGACACACCGGGTGTGTTAACTGAGTTTCAAACCTAGGTGGGGCCTCAATATTGCTCAGCAAAAACTTTCTTCCTTGGACTAATCTGGGGGAGGTCTAGGATCAACCTTTGTGGCTGCCTTATAACACCAAGAGTATATCCAACAACTTGTAAGCCAGATATAAGCCAGATATACCAGATATTATGATTTAGCAAGAGCCTTATAACACTAAGATTATATCCAGCAACCTGTAAGCCAGATATAAGCTAGATATACCAGATCTTATGATTTAGCAAGAGTGGAGACTCTAGGAAATGGGGAGTCTTTTCCTTGAGGCGAGATCATAGTAGGCCATATACTCAA